>JAHREE010000352.1:1047572-1066642 GCA_033628505.1 Tringa tobata | reverse complement strand
GTATGAGGAAGAGGAGGCTGAGGGGAGACCTCATCACTCTCTACAACTACTTGAAAGGACACTGTAGAGAGGTTGGTGCTGGTCTCTTCTCACAGGTAATTAATGACAGAACGAGAGGGAATGGCTTCAAGCTCCAACAGGGTAGGTTTAGACTGAACATTAGGAAAAAATTCTTCACGGAAAGAGTGGTCGGGCATTGGAATAGGCTGCCCAGGGAGGGGGTTGAGTCCCCATCCCTGGATGCATTTAAGAGACGATTAGATGTGGTGCTGAGGGATATGGTGTAGGGGAGGACTTTATAGAGTTCGACTCGATGATCCCAAGGGACTCTTCCAACCTAGATTCTATGATTCTAAAATGGCAGAGCAGGAAATTTGTGGGAAAAGCAAGTCTTTTAGTAAGTAAGATTGCTTCCATGGGGCTATATTCATGGGGCTTTTAGTCCTTTGCTGAAATAAAAAGGAATTTGATCAAAGTATTGAAGAAATGTATAATTTCCAAATATTCTAAGACTTTGGTCTGAAATTGAGTTTAACACAAGGTTTCTTCCTATCTTTTTGTCATTTAGTTATTTCATTAGTAGTTATTTTTGCCTCAAGAACTGCTCTAAGAATGGAACTTTTTGGGTTTAGTAGAATTCTTTGGCGTGAAGATGTGCTGTGTGAAAGGGTCTTCAGGTGGCAGCTCAGTTTTGCTCCTATGCATGAGGGACTATATAGTAAATGAAGGCTCTGTATGCTTTGAAAATCTAAATTCATTTGATGCAATAAAGCTTGAACAAAAAAAAAAGGCATGCTTACATAATTTTTGGTTTCCTTTAAAGTGTTTCTGCTTGCAAGTATGTCTGTCAAAGCTAGTAGACGTCCAAGATTAAACATGAATAACCTTGGCATATTTGCAGATGGAAAGTACAGAATTTTCTAAGAAAAAAAGCAAAAAGCAGTATCTCTTAGCTTCTTGCTCTTCAGGATTTTGGCAAATAATAAGTGTGAGGAAAGCAATCACAAATTCCACTAGCTTCTTATAATTATTGTCTCCGCAGGCAATGTAGCTTCTGGAAAAAAATATATAAAGGTCTGATGATAAAGTCAGAACTAAACCAGTGCAATGAAAGGTTCTTAAAATTATTCATTCACAAGGCATATAATGAAACATGTCTAAGACACCATGTGTTATTGCCTAATGTACTCCAAGAGAACAGCATGTGCACCCATCAAACACAGCTGTAACTAAATGACAGCAAGAAAGCTTGGGATTCTGCAGTCAGAGCATCCAGGGCAACAGGAAACAACCCCAGCCCAGGGTGGTGGGTTCTTCTGGCCCACTGTAATGCAGGCACGTTATCACCTTATAATGTATGTCACCCCCACATCTTATTCTTTGACTCATTGATATGTTGTGCAAGAAGACTGTTGAAAAATATCGGAATTATAATAAAAATACATTGCACAAGGAAAAAAAAAAAACTGTTAAGACAAATACCACTTACAGGAAAAGATGTAAAGAAGCAGAAAATCTCTTCAGGCTATTTATTTAACTAGTGCATAATCACACTATTAAAGACTGTGATTTAAGGATTAAGATACTAAGGCTTAAAAGATGCTGTAAGACTTGTTTAACTTCACAAAGGATTACGTTTGCAAAGTTTTAAATAATAGTAAGTTTATAACATGAAGAAAAAATGTCAAAAGAAAATAAAAAAGCTAGAACTTCTTTTGAGATATGTTGTGTAAATGTGTTCCCGCCCCTGGCCATTCTTCTGACACACGAAGCTGATATGCCTGAGACAGGATGTGTCCTCCTGTTCTGGGAAAGTCCATCGGTGATGCAGAGTACCTTTTTACTTGGTTGGCTATTTTTGTCTGTTTCCTCAACAAGTGAGACAGCTTTAAATTGTTGCGGTGACTCAATAGTTCTCAGTTCTTATAGTAGATACTGGAGACCAGAAACTTGAAGTGCTTGGTTTGGTTTCCGTGTATTTATCATTCCCAGAATGATATGTGGTTGGAAGGGACCGCTGGAGATCATCTAGTCCAACCTCCCTGCCAAAGCCCTCTTTTTTTCATGAGGTCTATATAAGCTATTTCTGTTAATGGAAACAGAGTTGTTCTCAGTTCCCTTCTCCTGCAGAAGGCGCTGAAGAGTACACGACAGGGATAATGCCTATAGTCTTCTGGTGTATTTTCTTATTAGCTGGACAGACAAGGAAATGGAAAAAAGCTTCATGCTCTAATAGAGACCACTGTGATGAACAGGAGTGAGGGAGCATTACTTGATCATTTAAACCTTCTAGTCCTTGTCCTATGTTAGAATGTTCTGTTCTTGGCAAGGAAAGACTTTTGGCATGTCTCTGAATATGAAGACCCAGAAGGACCTAGAAGTGTGTGACGGGAGCAAAACCTTCTCTCCCATCAGTCAAGTGCAATAACTTTGTCTTGTTCCCCTACAATTGCTTTTGAAGAAGTACTTGGAGCAGGAGAGGCTCTTGCAGGCAGGAGCAGGAGATCTGCTGCCTGGGGAGGGGGCTAGCGGAGCACAATAGATTCCTTGCGACTTCTGCACTTCCTTTACTTGGATCTGAGGAATTGCAGATTAATAGATTGCCCTTCTGTTAAGTCTTGGCTAAGCAGCTGCCAGTAAGCCAGTATATCCCACTCTTCAAACATCCTGGCCTAGGAGATCGCTCATTGATGCTGAACTTTAACTTGCATGTAACCTCGGTAGGAGCCACTGCAGTCGTAGGCACATTGGTGAATTAGGTGGGTAGACAAAGAGCATCTTTAATGCAATAAAGTAGTATTGTTCCTCTAGGTTGTTCTCTGTTTTCCACTTTGTTGAGACATACTGTTACGAACAAGCCTT
This sequence comes from Tringa tobata, assembly GCA_033628505.1. NCBI lineage: Eukaryota > Metazoa > Chordata > Aves > Charadriiformes > Scolopacidae > Tringa > Tringa tobata. The sequence continues at coordinate 1,063,780 of JAHREE010000352.1, read as the reverse complement.
GACAACTGTTCCAGCTCCATTCAGGGTAAAGCTTATTAGTTTAGCCATATCTCAACTTATAAATCCATGTAAATATGATTTTAAAAAGAAAACCTGACACTACTGTGACAGCATCAGTTTGTTACCATATTTTTAAGTTGAAGAATTTGAGTTTGTTTTTGTTTCTGATAATATTTAGGTTAAGAAACTACTGAGCTCCAGATTTAATTTTCTTATTTTTTTTGGAAGGTAGTTTGGAGCACTGCAGAATTGAAAGTCCATTGAATTTTTATCTCTCCACAATATAGCTTCACCGAAGCCAAAAAACAATTAATTGCATCAGAGTTTGAAGGCAATATAAGTGTTCTTTAAAATATATTTTTCAAGTAATTTTCTAAGTTCCTCTTTGCTAGGTAAAGAATACATCTGGAAGAAGGACTTATTTTTAATACACTTCGAAAGTAAATACACAAACAACAACAACAACAGGAAAATCAAGCACCAGCTGGCCTTCTGGCAAGCAAAAATGGTGGTTTTTCTGATTTCTGTTACAGTTGTCAGTAACATTGACAGCTGCTAAATGTAAACCCTGGTAGTATAATAAATGTTTGCAATTAACGTCTATGTTTCAGTTGCCAGCTCTTAGTCTGCTGTGTCATATGAGAAGCAGATGCTCTTAAGAAATATTCAACCCTGTAGCAATAATTCTAATGATAAAAGTAATAGAAATGTCGATCACCATTTTTCTTTTCTTATTCCTGTAGATATCTCTTTAAGGGATCACTTTTCAGCTGGAAATTATAACTTCTAAAATTTTGCATAAGTTAATTTAGGATAAACTTTATGATATTTAGGAGTAAAGCATCATATAAACAAGGTAAAAGCTTTCTTTACCCTAGAGCCGTGCAGCATAATAACTCAATTTATGTAAAATACTGCAAAGCGTTGCATTCTTTTGTACTTCACTGAGGACTTCTCCTTTATAATTAGAAGACAGAGATAAAATCCTTCCTCTTTCAAAGTTAATGGCAAAACTCCCACTGTCTTCAGCAATGCCAGGATTTCATGCTTAGTCAAGTAGATGTGTTTCACACAGAGCTCTATGTTTGGGTATCGTGGCTCTTCGTGGACACCTTGGTTTTGGTGATGGTATTTACCTTCATGGGTTACTGATTTTGGCCGTGTTTATATAGATGAAACTGAGCATGTGAAAGTGGGAGCAATCCTTTCTGCCTTACATCTCATTAGATACTAAATGCTGTTTTCAGCAATATAAGGAGTGCATTTTGTTCCTTATCTTTACTTGGAAACCAGGCTTTGTCTAACTTAAGAACAAGGCATGTTTGAACGTTCAGTAGCCTTTCTTGCTGTAACTGATTCATAATATAGGACCAAATCTTCCCGAAAAGCCTTTCTCCAACTCTGACTTGGATTCCTCCCAAGTTTTTTACAGTTATGTTTTCATCACCGATGTGACTCCTTGCCTACAGAAGAGATGGGAAGGGACTCTTGATGAGTGAGTGGAGTGATAGGAGGAGGGCTAACGGTTTTAAACTCAAAGAGGGGAGATTTAGATTAGATCTTAGAAAGAAATTACTTTCTTGAGGGTGCTGAGGCACTGGAACAGGTTGCCCAGAGAAGCTGTTGATATGCCATCCCTGGAGGTGTTCAAGGCCAGGCTGGATGGGGCTTTGAGCAACCTGATCTAGTGGGAGGTGTCCCTGCCCATGGCCAGGGGGGTTGGAACTCCATGATCTTTAAGGTCCCTTCCAACTCTAACCATTCTATGATTATTATTAGCCCTAATGTCTGCTCTGAGTGTGCATCACCAAATTGTGTATACACACACATGGGTTCCAGCAAAATGAAACGACATCTTTGCCTGATCAGCCCAGCACCTCCAGAGGCTGGGATATGGAGTGGAATCTCGCCGCTCCAAAAGCGAGCGTCGGGAGGAACAGACTGAACAGGCTGTGCTGCTGTGAATCCAAGCTGCTCCTGGCTCAGATGCAGCCATGTAGGATGTCTTTCTGAAGTTACTGCTTTGGAAAGCGTTTCTGTGTACAGCTTTAAGTTATGCAGTGTAGTAAAACATAAAAGTCCTTCTGTCAGTTTATGAGTATATATAAATTATCAGGTGTGCTGCTGGACCAACTCCAGCGATGGGAGCCCATGGCTGCCGGACTCAGTGGTGGTTGCCATTTGACTACAGCACCTTTCTTTCCTACAGTCTTGGAGTTATGCCCTTTATGCCCCTTCAGAGCTATCTATAGCACTGAAAATGGTGTTTTGCGCCTCGGTTGGTCTGTAGATAACATGTCCTTTGTCTTTTGTGTACAGGAAGTTGCTATTGTTGGCACCCCATATGCTTGCCATGAGGAAGTACACTGACAGTTCGTCAACAGTATATGAAGTGTCTGATAGAAATCTCTGTGTGTCTCTGTGTATAGAGACCATACAGCATTATCTGTTAGATTCTATGATTCTACACGGGAACAGGTTGCCCAGGGAAGTTGTGGATGCCCGATCCTTGGAGGTGTTCACAGCCAGGTTGGACGGGGCTTTGAGCAACCTAGTCTAGTGGAATTGTCCCTGCTAGAGGGGTGAAACTAGATGACCTTTAAGGTCCCTTCCAGTCCAAACCATTCTACGAGTCTATAGTTACTGTGTGTTGGATTTCCTTTAACATTGAGGATTGATTTGATATCTTGGGGCTAACTTGCTTTTCATCCATATAAAAATGCTCATAGAACAGAATCAAATATAACCCTGTCTTTGGTCATGTCCTGGCTTGAGGTTCTGTTACAGTGTTCCTGTTGTCTTCCCTTTTCTATACTTCCATCATCTGTGATAGTTGGATGCATTTAGGAGCTGTCAGCCGGGTGAGCAGCTGGAAGATATGGCAGCTGACTCTGCGTGTGCACTCTTCCAGGACTTACCCATCGTGTATGTCACACGCTCACATCCTATCCAATCTTTATCTCCTTACGGTTCTACCAGCTCTTACATGACAGTTTTCTTGCCTACAGTCTGCCCTAAACACAGATGTAAATTCCAAAGGAGATGAGAAAGAAAAGCATCCTCAGTGCAAGGAAAAGGAGGCCATGTCTTTTCTGGGTTTTATGCCCAGGACTTTAACGTTCAGCGAATTCATTCTGCAATCACTAATAACACTATATTTTGCTGATTTGTATCTTGTGGGGTCATTTCAGAGTGGTATCTAACAGCTGAGAACAGTACCAGAGCAGAGCTGTTGGCTTATCACTGTTCTATGTATGTGGCTCTACCAAGTGCAGGGCAATAGAGAGTTCAGTCCTCTGTGTACTGCACTGGTATAAATATTCCTTCTGCACTGACTACAAGATTGTAGCAGAACTTCCTAGTCTAAAATGATACCTGAGATCCAAAGAGATGGTAGCCTTGCCCTTCCAATATTTCTAGACAGCAGAGGTGTATTGAGTGCTAGGTTGGAGTTGACTTATGCTGTAATGAAGAGCTGTGAGCTGGAGAAGTCAACAGTAGAGAGTGGATAATCTATTTAATCCCTCATCTGTTACTAATAATGGACTAGCTGGTCCTTCTCTAAGACAATATAGAGTACAGTTTTCAGGCCCGCTCTGAAGCGGGCAGGGTTGTACCCAACAGCCTTGTACACTGCAGTGTCATATCCCTTGGGATTTTGGCCCCACAGCTACCTCCCCGAGGACCTGAGCAGTTGCCCACTTCTTTTGAGGAGACTGCAGAACCAGCAAATAGCTTGTTTTCATCAGGAGGTCATCACAAGTTGAGGATCTGGCCAATATTCAGCCACAGAGCAGAAACACGGGTAATGCATTGAGCTGACTTCCACCTCACTGCTGTAGAACACGCTCAGTTCAAAAATTTGTTTGTTTTCTTATATTTGATGTTTGTCAACTTGATTCTTATTCCTCTCAACTGAAATCCATTGTATGATGAATCCAAGAATATATGAGCAGAAAACCAGATATGAAAGGTTCGTCTGAGAGAAAATACCCTGGGTCTACTTTGGGATGTCCAGTTTTTGCTGTTGGGCAACAACACAAGGACTTAAAATATCACTAATAAATACGATGAGTGAACTGGAAGAAGTTGCATATTTTTTTAGCCTCTTATCAGAATTTTACAGCATTTCCTCTTTTCAGAAGAACTTTATTATCTGTTTCTTATGTAAGCATTTCTTTATGAAGCGAAGGCAATATTTCAGTATTTTTTGTTAAGGGATGAAGTCTTGAGTTACCTTGTGCTAGTAATTGACAGCCTCAAAAAAGGGAAGTCTGAGTGAGGAGGGGAAAAAAAATATGGCTACCCATACATTTCTAATTAACTTCCTTGGTATCCTTTTTATAATGAAGAGCTTGAACAAAATATGTGCATACCTTACTCCAGATTTAAAAAAAAAATAAAGACAAAAAAAAGCTAGTTATCCAGCTGGCAAAGAGTTTTCAACAGATTCAGGCTACAATGTAGGAGGTTGAAAAGAACTAGTGCAGTGCTTGACAAATAGTCTTATTTGTTCAGGCCAAATAGAACTTTTGGGTGAGCTGGTGGGTTTGGTGTGGAAAAAGCTGGGAGGAGAGTGGAAACTTGAAATGAGTATTGTAATATAAAGATGTATTTATTTTAACTTACATTTTTTAGAAGAAAAGGCAAATTGAAAGAAAGATGAGTGAGAGGAGGGGTTATCATTCATTTTGGGGTGGGTTAAATGGTAAATAGTAGGAAAATACAGGGAGAAATATCAAGAATTGGATTTCATGGAATCTGCTACCGTAAAGAAGTGAAGTTCATTGCATTGCTCTGGGCTGAACTGGAACACAGTTGATCCTGAAAACAATTCCTTTCCTATGAAATGATTAGGATTTGGTAAGCAACTGTGATTTTTCCAAGGAGCTTATTATTTGCAATATTTTGTGTTACAACTCCACCTTCTGAGGTCATGTGACAGATGAGGCATTTCACTTAAACAAAAAATATTAAAATATAGACATAACAGAAGATTTAAAATTGAAAAGCATTGAAAAGCACACAAAAAGACCTCAGTTAAAGATTATTTCCTTTAAAATATTGTAAATTATTATAATTAGTGTTGCATTCCTTTTTAAAATAATATTTTTGGTATCTCCAGTATTGCTATGTACTTGACAAACCTTGTAGTCTAGGGAAGTGTCTCTGATATAGATTGCAGTAAATCAGTAGCTACCATTCGATGACCATTTTGGTATGGTAGCAAGGAAAAATGGACACCCCATCTGCTAGTAGAGATGGGGAAGGTGTCTGTCCTGGCTGAGTATCCTCCCTGTGGTTCAAAGAGAGGTGCAGTTGGTTGTACCTCTGCAGAACGAACAGAATTGGAACCCTCCACATCTGTGCCTACAGCGTGGGGTAACGGATAAATCGCCTAAACCCCTGCCCAAGGAGGCAGGTGAATACCAGTGAAAACTCTTTCAGGTCTGCAGGAGTGTTGAAAGAGCTGCTTAGCTCCAGAAGTGCAGTTATAAGCTGGCCTTCCCCGTAGGAACGGGTTGCTGGGAACTGATTAATGATTTTTTCCTCCCTTTGCCATCTTTGGAAGGGGGCATGACCTCTGGTAATTAGGATGCACAGCTCTTGGTGGATGTTTTTGGTAGGGGTGCTTTTATTACAAATCAATACATGAAAACCCTAGGGAAAAGAGATCAAGAGGCTGCTGCTGATGAAGTGTTATTTATCTTCTCCAGGAAATGAATTCTACCTGTTAGCTTCCACAGGAACCACGGCGCTTGCTTAACGCTCACTAACTGCTTATGTGCTTTCTTGAATTGGAACTTTAATTTCTTTGCATAGTGGGAATAGTAACAATTATAATTTCTATCTCCTTGAGTTAATGAGGATTCATGATGCGGATTTTGTGAACATGTTAGAAAAATGCTAGGCTTCCATGTAGCAGACAGATTGCTATGACAGCTAGTAAGCGTGTATTTTGAAGAACTGTTTAGAACAAATAACTCTTACTTGTGCATAATCTTGCTTCATATTGGCAGGCAAATGTCAAACTGTATAGAAACCTCAGAACATTTTCAGGGTTGACATCATCTTTTTCAAGTCCTTATAAAGCAATGAGGAAAACAAGCTGATTTTGATATGTGAAATTTCTGCAGGGGCAGAAAGGGAGATTGTTGTCATCTGAGCAGCTTGATAACTTCATTTTTCAGTAAAGAAAGATGCTGAAAGTTAGAAATTTTGGTGGGGATTGAATGAGGTACTTGCGAGAAGAAGAAATAGAGTGTGGAGCATCCCAGTGATTCATTCTGCAATATCTATAGCGTTCTTGAACAAAATACAGGAATCTCTTTAAACTCTTTAAGATCAGATTATGAAGAGCTTCAGAACTTAAGTTATTATTAAATAATCGTGTGTTTGCGTTAACATGGGTGTAGATTGTGCACAGTGAATCCTTGGTGTGGCTGGCTTTTTCGTGGCTCTATGAGCTTATGAACCACCCTTCTGTAACCAAACTTGGTTTAGGGGAAAGGTTCAGTGGCGTGGTATGGTGCTTTTTTTTCTTTTTTCTTTCTTTTAGCAGCTACTTCCTCTCAGATCAGCAAAATAGCCCTGATAACTGTGATAGACATTGCCATGGAATTTGACGCTGGGCAAGGCCTAGGTGATCCCAACCTTCAGCCAGCTAGATCTTTTAGTGATAAGTGGTAGATGATTCCATCTGGTGTTGATCTCAGGACTGAGTCGGAGCTGAGATCTGTACTTGCCATCTGTTATGACAGAACTGCTGAGCAGTAGCTGGTAGCAGTTAGTTGGTATCACCAAGTTCCCGCTGGCATCACAAGAAAAATGATGGCAAGCCTGGCTTATAAATAAGATGATGGTATATCACATAGCTCTCTTTCCTGTGACATTTTGAGGTCTAACAACACATCTGGATGACAGCCTCCATTTTTGTGGTCTAATCTGAAGTTTACCAGTTCTCAAACTGATTGGGGAAACTGCAATTTGCTGCTTGATAGACCTTATTGTAAGGAAGGGGCCACTGGACTGAGAGATCCATCACCTAAACATAGGTATCAAATGCCATGTGTACTCCATCCTGGACTGTCCTGCCTGGGCACCAGAAGGTTGCAAATGTCCCTGGATCCAATGTGAAATCTGCCAGACCCAGGCAGATGTCTCAGGCACCCAGTCTGTCTCAAAGGCATATGTTTAGGCTCGTGACTCACTCTTTAAGTAATAGTAATATGTACAACATCTCAAGGCAAAACAAAAATATTAATACACAGATAGAGTCTTCTCCTTCTTCACTATGGTGCAATGAAGGGACAAAAGTTTTATGCAACGCCTTTCATTTTTTAGAAAACACATTCTCCTGTTGAATTAAATGGATGATGTCCTATTGACTGCCATTAAGAAAGAACAGGATTTACTTTTAATTTGTTAATAGGAACTAGCTTCTTTTATAATAAGATATTTTTCTAAGCGTGGTAGAAATGCTTGGCCAGCTGTGCAGCTTTTCTTTTCTTGATGAAATCAAAACCAGGATAACAATGAGTGAACATTTGCCCACGAAATTGGTGGAAACTCCAATCTGTGGTAGATGAGTGAAATAATCTTAATGTAAGAAATTAGTTTATTTCAGTTGCAAACAGCCCATGTTGTTGTTCATACCAATATACTTTGTATTGCATTAGTCTACATTAATTTTCATCATTTTTGCACTTGTGAATAGTGCTTATGACTAATTTGTAGATTATGTGGTGCCATATTGACTTAAATGGACTATATTTTAATGCTACTATGAGCATATGAGCATTTCCTAGTAAAATAATTTAATTACATTGACATTTAATGCTATTACAATGGATAATTGACTACAGATCAAAACCATAATATGTAAAAGCTACCTGGAAGATGTGCAAAATCAATTGCCTCAGCATTACAGTTGTTCACTGTACCTCATTTTAAAAGAATGCAGCCTGGCGAGCCATATTCTGATCTCTGCTCGTTCAGTAATCAGTTGACTTTAAAAAGTGCAGCTCACCTATATCTTAATAACGCCTGTCTTTGTCACATCTTTTCTATGACCATTTCAAACAAAAAAGACTTCAGTCTTGGAAAGAGAAGGAGAAAGACTGTCGTTATTGTACAGAAAAAGAAGTACAAAACCCCTATTTGCCAGCAATTGGGAAGGAGTAAATTCAGTGGGAGAGCTAGCACTGACTTAGAGACAGAGCTTCATCATGGATGTGGTCATGCCAGAAGAAAGACATTCAGATCTCTGGAATCCTCGTTATGATGTTTTGTTTCGGCATCAATTTCATGTTTAAAAGTATGTTTTGTTATATTTTTAGTTTCCCTTGCATCATACCAAATGAAGTAGTCACAGAGGCTGTGGGATAAGTTTTCACTAAGAAAACAAGTTAAACTTGAACAGATTATGTCTGGTTACTTGAAAAAAAGGAGCAATCCATGTTCTAACCTAACCAAAGTGCAAGTGTGGTAAGCTTGGTTCTGCCTTTTAAATCTCAGGATAATAGAAATAAAAATAACTTGATCAGAGCATGAGAGGAACAGTTTATTATGCTATAAAAATGAACATTCGGGTTAATATTGATTACTGATTAATAAATTCCTCATACTGGTTTTCTTGTTCATCAGTCTCACATATATAAAGGAGTATTTTTGATTGATCTTTTCTAACTATGTGTCCCTGTGTGGCCAGTTTTGTTTCTCATATTTCAGTATAATTCTCTAAGATTTTGTGTATTTTCTAGTAAGATGATATTCCTGTTATTTCAGCTTCTGAATACCGGTAGCTACAGGTTTGGTATCTTGGGCTTTCTGATTTGAAAATTATATCCTGAAATACATTAATTCCTGTTCTGATTTTTCTGACTTTGGGCAGTTGTGCATCCTGCAGAAAATACCCATAGTTAACAAACCTCCTGTTACATATGTAAATAAGGCCTGGGCTATATCTGCCCAGTTCTCCACTGCCAGATTCTGGTAGCTATGGCAAAACAAAGAAGCACAGACAATTAACAATTGTTTGCAATTAGGTGGGGAAACCAGAAGTAGTAATGATCTGGGTAACAACTGCTCATGGACTTTAGGGATGAAGAAAGCATAAGCTGCCAACTCTCTAAGTTGGAGAACAATACATAGTTGGGATGGTGGCACATCCACAAGTGTCCAACGTCTTGCAGAAGGCTGAGCCCGAGGTGAAACCACTACACCTAAAGCCTGGCAACCAGCCTGGACTTGGAAATGTTGAGGACCTGGAGTTAGGTTCCTCTGAGTCCATGCTGTTGGTCACAAGTTGACTGGAGAAGTAGGAGACTTGTTGGGTGTGAGGGTGTCTGAAGGGAATGTGCAAGTGTCAGAGCATTGAAATCTTGGGATAGAAGGCACTATGTTCACCCAGTATATCCATCCCATTTAGTAAATAAATCTTAGACTTGGCAACTAAGTGGTGTATAAGTAAGTGGTTCTTGAAGATACCCCACCATAAATTTCTCTGTAATACCCACAAGTATCAAAACAGGGCAAATTTACCAGATGCAGAAGGACTTCAGTACTCTTACCAACTTTTCTACTTTTTTTTTTTTTCTACTGGAAAGAATTGACACCACGAACCCCTTTATATCCTCTATGTGGGTTTTTTTTTTGGAGACTTCTGTATACTACAGAAACCTGAGAAAACACCTCCATGCTGAAATTCAAAGACGCTTCTCTTTGAGCTGTGAAAGGAGTCAAGTGGGATCTTAATGGAAGTAGATAACAGAAGTTGAAGCAAGAGTCGCAGGGACTGCTGGATGACCATTTGTTGCCCTGTGACTGCATGATGCTTCTTTTGACATTCCTATATTTGTTTTCTTTACCCTACTTGGCAATTCTTTAAATGTTTAAGAATGTAATAGTATTTGGAGCCACTGTCATCTTCTGACCTGCTGCTTTGCTCTTTCTTCTGACCTACTGACAGGAGGTCAAGAGGAAATTTTTAAAGAGCAGCTTCTGATGGTATCTGTGAGAGAGGTATCAGTTCTTTGGAAAAAGTACCATCTGTACTTGCCCTGCCAAACCCTATCTACTAGAAAGGACTGAAGATGTCACTTTCTCTGTCTTCTTTTTAAAAAATACAGTATAAAAGGGTATGGTTTAAAAGACCAGTATAATAAAAACCTTAGGGTCATCATCTGTAATAAGTAAGTGGGTAGGATGCATTTCTTCTCATTTCCTCCATTGATTTTTTTTTTTTTTTTATTTAGCCTAGATTGTTTTTGCCATTAGTTCTTCCTTTGGTTCACCAAAGTCTACAGTTTTGTGTGAAGAGTTTTGATAACACACTTAAAATTACTAATTTCTCGATTCAGCTTTCTGCTCGCAAGGGTTATTAAGGCAGGACATGCACAAAACAGATTGCTCTCCCATTTGACCTCTCATGGAATATTTCTTGAGTGTGAAATGGATGATTCTGTATTGACTAAAAAAAATGCTTTTTTAATTAATTTGAAGAGTTCATTTTTATGTATTCTACTAAAGAAATTATTTTTACAAGCCATTCTTTACATCTCTGCTAATAGTTCTGTTCCAAAGCAATGTTATTAGATTCTCATTACTCCTTAAAGCATAACAAAAGGCACTTCATTTTTGAATAAAGGTCATTTTATCTTAGAAAAAAATGTTCATAAGAGGACCTTCTGCAGTGTAGAAAAATCCTGTTCCCAAACCAAGTGGTGCAAATACTTCTGATTGGCTTCCTCCCGTAGGAGAGCTCTTACCCACATGCTGAATTTCATGAACGTTCAATAAGCCTGGTTCAGTGTAAATTGGATACGTCATCAGTAAGATTTACATGAAGTTTAAAGTGTCTAGAATTCCAGGAGAGTACATGTGCAGTAATCAGAACTGATTTGACCTGAATACATCACTCTTGTTAACTTGAGTATGTGTTACGGAATCATTATTCAAGACGTTCATGTTCAAAACATTTACAATTCCGAGAGAATTTTCCTGACAGAGCAAATAATTGACTGATAAGTACTTAAACTTTTGACCATACCCATTGTTACTATAACCCCACTGAACCTTCAGCAAGTCTGAAAGGCAGTGAAATGTTCATTAATAATTATGTCAGTAGAGAAGGGAACTTTATAAGAATTTTAAATGTTTTCAGAAGTGGATCAATAATTAATTATTTTTCTAGGAGGTGATCTAATGCTTATTGTTATAGCATTTGAGAACAAAAGAAGAAAATACAGGCCACAACAGGAATGAACTTAGTTCATTAAAGGGCAAAAGTACATATTTGGTATGCCCAAAGCAAGGCTTACTGCTAAAGTTAAAAATTAGATGTGTAAGGCCATCTGTCTTTATTGTCTTTGCAATCTCCTTTGCTGTATTGCCCCCAGATAAAGTACAGTAAGGACTCTGTATGCGCTGGGAGAGATTCTGTGATGACAGCAAATCTTCCTGGTTTGGTATATCTCTGAAATTCCCCCTGCGAGATTGGGTACCGCAATGCCTGGGGGGGGAGGCATTGTCTGCTTTCTGCCCTCCTCCAGGAGAAGCTTTTCTCCTGCAGACATGTACTTTCCTGGAGTAACTGGTAGGGCCTGGTTGGGCTTGGCAAGTATCAGATGTGTCAGAAAGTTTCTTCTTTTCCCCCTGGTCTGCTCTATGTAGAGGACTTACAGAGGTACTGCTTTACTAATAATGCAGTGTTGCTCTATCGAGGTTACAACTTAGCTGGAGCTGGGGTGGGATGGTGGAGGAGTGGACCTGATGCCTGAGGGAGCAGGAGTCCACTTGCTTGAGGAGCAGCTGTAGCAGTAACATTGCAGAAACACATCAGGCACCCCAGTGAGTACTTTAGGTCCTTTCTGAGCTTGTACAGGTCACGTCGGAGCTTACAGGAATGTGATTTCCTTGCTGCTGGAATGTCAGTAAGAGCTGGCTGGAGCCCATCTTTCTGAACTGCGGTGCCCCTCCTGACCTGTCTGTGATGTGCCCCTTGGTAGCTCCCGAGGAGGTCTCTAGGTTTTGTCATAGGCTGATTGTTTCAGTAAAAGAAGTAAAAATTCTTTATGTTTCTCTGTTATCTGTTCTCTGTTTCTCTGTTATCTGCCATGCAGATACTTAAATATTGATTTTATTAATGTGTTGTGTCAAAATAGATTTGGAATGTGCTGTAACAGACATGGAAGTTGAGTTGGCTGGATGCTGCACACACACCAAAGCCGTGGCTAAGAACACTACTTTTGATCTCCGAGCCAATCTTTCTCCTTCCATAGAGGAAAAATATTATTTTAGCTAAAGGAAAAGAAAACAAAAGGCCACTTCATCCCTTCATGCAGCATTTTACCTCTCTCTGATCAGCATTGGCAGCTGTTCATTTTCTGCCTGAGTGAATTCAGAAAAAGTCATTTACCTTACGAGTGATGAGTGCTGTATGATACTTGCTTGTCTGTATCTTACTAGCGTTTAGTCTCAGCCTGACAAAACCTTTCCATTTCTCTCTGGATCTGCTAGTAATATTTCACTGAACTAATTATTCATTATGTTTCTGAATTGGGTCAGAAAGCAAATCATCTAATAGAGACAGCAACTCCGTTGTGCCATGCTCAGAGGCATTTGGGAGGGAAAGAGTAAGCCAAACAATGATCTTACTTTTAAAGGAGAAGGGGGAGTGTGTTCAGATTCAAGCAGCGAGTATTACTACACAACAAGTTGTCTTCTCTGAAACAGATTAACTTTTATTGCACTGCAATTTATTCACTACCACCTTATTTCCATTTTGCGTATGCTCCTCAGTCCATCTGGATGCCTTTTTTGCCAATGTTTTTCCACTTGGGCTTAACAAATACAAATTAAACAGCAATTTTGAGAGAGAAAAATGAGGGTTACTGTTTATATAAAAGTTAAGGAGCATAGTGGTTTTCTTGCTGTTTTTCTTCTTAGGTGAAAATTTGTAAGGCTGAATCGGACTGTTTCAATAATATCATTTCATTTTGATTGCTGCTTTGCGTAGCGTACGTAAGATGACAAACTAGGGCTGTGAATGTTGGTTACCAAGTGGTAATGAGGAGCATCTCCAATAAATGTGTTACACGTAAATGGATTAAAAATGTGCATGTTCAGTTTTTGTACTTAGTAATACGCTGCTAATCTGTAAGGCTTTAGACGATAATATGTGAGAACACTGACTAATAAATGCAGTCAGTGCTGTGGAGCCAGCACTCTTCAATGCTGTCCCCACTGTAAAGAGAAAAGTAGTGTTATCAGTAGCCTGGAAGAGTAATAAAACTGTAAAATATCTTGAGTAAATGTTTTCTTCTTCATCATATTTGCAGATGTTTGGTCCTAGTATCTGAACTTGAAGGGTTTTAAGCAATCAAAACAGCTGTTTGTCAAGAAGGTGGGAGAACTCATTCTGCAGCCACTACACAGGGGGTGGTTTTTATTACAAATGGACATGACTTCACCTGTGACAATAGATGCACATAAAATTTATTCCACCTGAGAGCGTCTTTCTTTTTCTCCTCTGTCAAGTGAAAAAAGTTTTACTCAGGAAAAAAAATGTATAGCGTAGCATTTAAGTGCAATGCTTTATAGCCTCTGCAGGAAATTTAGATTAAAAGCCGAATTTCAGAGAAGTCCTGAACTAAAATTTTTGATTGTTCTGGATCTTACGCCAAATGTGTATTTGTGTGTGAACCAGCAAGGATGTAATAGAGCATATGGCCTGGTATACTTCAGAATATATTTCTCTTTGACAGGTGAAGAGCAATGTCTGTTAGATGGAGGAATTGCACAGAAAGGCTCTTGCCAGGTATTGCTCAGTCGGTTTTGAAGCAGTTGCTTCAGGGAAATTGTGTCCTGATGATAAGCTTTGCTGCTTTTAAAACTTCTTTTCTGGTTCCTGCTAGAAATCACTAACCTCAAGAATGAACTATTCCAGCCTTAGTTCCCATCAGTATCTACACTGTACCAGCAGAATAATGCATTTGCGTAGCATCAGGCTTGCAGGCTCTGGGGGTTAACTGTAGCTACAGGCTTGGAGAGAGCAAACACAATGCTTCCTGCTTTTCCTTCCAGGCACTGCTGTACAGAAATATAAGCTCCTCCAAAACTGGAGCTTATTAACCCTTCAGTGTGGGAAAAGCTAGCATTTATAGGTGGGGTGTTTTTTGGTTTTTTTGTCTAGGTTGGAAGGGACCTTTCAGATCATCAAGTCCAACCATCAACCTAACACTGACAAACCCACCACCAAACCGTATCTCTAAGCACTACGGCTACCCATCTTTTAAATGCCTCCAGGGATGGTGATTCCACCACTCCCCTGGCCAGCCTGTTCCAATGCTTGATAACCCTTCTGGTGTAGAAATTTTTCCTAATATCCAGTATAAACCTCCCCTGGCGCAGCTTGAGGCCGTTTCTTGTCATCCTATTGCCTGTTCCTTGGGAGAAGAGACCAACCCCCACCTCTACAACCTCCTTTCAGTTAGTTGTAGAGAGTGATAAGGTCTGCCCTCAGCCTCCTTTTCTCCAGGCTGAACAACCCCAACTCCCTCAGCCTCTCCTCGTAAGACTTGTGCTCCAGACCCCTTTAAAAGGGGCAGTTGTGAAGGGAATAACTTGGTTGATGATGCTTGTGTATTACAGATTTTTGTGATGTCTGACCCCATTAACAAGGTTAAAAGGATATTAAAAGGGAGAATCCGGATTTCAGTTACTTTTAGCAAGGTATTTTCTCCCCTTGTGAAGCTGTCAGATGGCCAGAATTGGGCAAAGCATATTTTCTAGCATATAGGTGTTTACAGGAGATGTGAGCTGTACTATGTCTTGCTCCTGTTAACAGCCTGATTATTCCCAACGTAAGAACCAAGCACTTTTAGGGTTGTTGTACGCTTTCAATGATGCTGTCTCAGATATTTATGTCTAGAAAGTTTTGGAAAGTTTTTCGGATTGGATGGGGGCAGCAGCTTTCAGATTACTTGTTCCTGCACGGGATGGTTAGCAGACTCAAACAGTATGTCTGGGTGTAAGTCAGCTCTTCCTCGGGGATGGAAGCCTTCAGAACCGAATGCAGATGGGGAACAGTCCTGGTTTATATCCTGAATATTACAGAATCACACGGGGTTGGAAGGGACCTCTGGAGATCATCTAGTCCAACCCCCCTGCCAAAGCAGGTCCACCCAGAGCAGGTTGCACAAGAACTTGTCCAGGTGGGTTTTGAATGTCTCCAGAGAAGGAGACTCCACCACCTCCCTGGGCAGCCTATTCCAGGGCTCTGCCACCCTCACAGGAAAGAAGTTCCTCCTCGTGTTTAGGTGGAACTTCTTACAACATATTTAATGTATTTATTTTTTATTTGGACTTTTTAGGTTTCTTAGCATTCTCTGGGATTTTTTTGTTATTTTGTCTCAACTCTTTCAGCACATCACATAGGCGATATTGGTAAACTGGCCCCATGTTGAAGTCACACAAAGTTATGGCATCAGACTGTACCGGAGAAGCTCCTTATTCTCATTGTACATTCCAGTGCCTTTAACTGTGTTTGCTTCTTTGGAGCCAAAGCCATGTGGATTTCCTCATAAATGTCTCTTTAGTATAATGGAGTTAAGTTTATGCTGTTGGGTCTATTCCGTAATCTCCTTGTCTATTTTAGAGCTCAAATACTTCACAAAGGTGTATTTGACAATATTGATCATCGAAATGACTTCCTATTAAGTCATTTTCTTTTTAAAAGGCAGCCATTAATTATGCCGTTTTTCTCTCTCTTAGGTTGTTATTAATTCAGAACTCATTATCCTTTTCTCCTTTTATTCTGAATAATCTCTTAGGAAAGGTCTTGACCAACATTAAACAAAAGAAATAATTTAAAAAAAAATCTATTTTGAATGTAGCTACTGGCTCCCATTTGTTTACCATTTAAAAATGCTTCGAAAGAATAGGTTACAAACTGTAAGCTGCCTTTATAAAGCCACAGCCGTGTGGTTTATTCAGTCTGTATTTATCCTGCCTCTACCTGATCCTTTAGGGCTGGTCCTGCAGGTTCCTGCCTGAAGCCACCTTGAAGGTTCCTTGTGACTGAACCGGTGTCTCCCCAGTCCTGGTGCCAAGCAGAGACCTGCTGCAGGGCTTGGGGAGAGTTTGAAGCCTTAGCTCTTTGCTGGAGCAGAGAGACTTCATTTTATTTTTGTGGGAATAGCTTGCCT
>JAHREE010000352.1:970232-1047174 GCA_033628505.1 Tringa tobata | reverse complement strand
AGCAGGTACCTGCTCGGGGCAGCAGGAGAGTCCCCTCCAGACCTCCCCCGCCTTCCCAGGTGCCCGAACAGAACCGATAGGGGCCTCTGGAGAGAGACAATGAGGGGATGGAGGATGCTGATAAAGGCCCCTCCAGGGAGCTGCCGAAGCAGCCAGCTCCGTGTATTAAGGCTGCTTCTGTGAGGAGCGAGAGGAGGGGGATAGTTCTAGGTGGTTCCATTCTGAGGGGAAGTGAGGGTCCCATGTGCAGGCCGGACCCTTCCCACAGGGAGGTCTGCTGCCTCCCTGGGGCCTGTGTTAGGGATAGAACCAGGAAGCTTCCTGGCCTGATGTGGCCCTCATGTTATTACCCTCTTTTGATCTTCCAGGTAGAGAGTGATGAGTTAGAGAGAAGGAGTCTGTGGGCAATGAAGAAAGATTTCGAGGCCTTGGGCCGACTTGTCAAGGGTTTGGGAGCACAAATGGTGTTCTCCTGTGTCCCTCCAGTTTTGGGGCCTGATGACTGGGTTAAAAGAAGAGCAGACAGATGGACCTGGCTCCAAAACTGGTGCTACCAGCAGGGTTTTGGGTTCTCTGATCTCAGTTTGATTTACGGGACCCCCCCAGGCCTGTTGGCAAAGGAGGGGAACACCCTGTCTCAAAGGTGGAAACGGGTACTAGGCCAAGAAACCCTGTCACCCAAACCTGGGCAGACTCTACCCTGTCCAGACAGCGATTAAGAAAGAACATTTTCTCTACTTCTTCCTCCTTTTCTGGAGATCTCTGGACTGGAGGGAGAGCAGGAATACCCTTGAAGTGGTATGCATCAAAACAGGAGAGCAGGCAGGTTGTGAAGTGTCTTATCCCCAGCAAGTAGAAGATATGCCAGAATGAATTCTTAGGAGTTACTGGGATGAATACTGGCTTACTGAAAAGAGTTTTCCTATGTGCTAGGTGTTATGTCACCCTTCCCCGTGTGCCTAGCATTATTTCTAGCCCACAGCTTTTGTCTGCCCTTTGTTTCCACTCCTATCTCAAACTTTAAGAAACATCCATTTGTAAACCATTCTGTCATTTTGGGCATGATTTTGATTTTTAGAGGATCTGTTGTAGCCTTAATGATTTCTGCTGTTTCTTCGATCTTGCTTGTGGTCTTAGTTATGAGATTGATAAGCAACAGCTTCCATTGCTTGATATTTTATAGGTATTTATGGAGGCTGTAGCTGTACCTTCTCTGCTTAGCTCCTTTTAACCAACCTCCTGAAAGCTTTAAAGGTTTAAAATTTAGCCACTTGAAATTCATCACAGCTGCTTGTCCTTGATGATTGTTGTCTATTAGTTTTTTATGCACAATTGCATACTCACTGCAATTGCAATACAATACTTCTCCCACATTATCTTAGAAAGAAAATGCTAGTTTCTACATGTTGCACAAGATGTAATTGAGAACAGTTTTCTTTCTTTTATGCTGCAGAATTCTCATACAGAGTCAATATTTTTCTTAAATTGCCATGAGTATGTTATTTAAATACTTGATTCAGGGAAAGATGACATAAGAGAGGCTTGATAAGGTTTATTTTTCTCTGTGAAGCTAACCTGTCAACAATATATGCACAAGGTTTCCTGGAAAAGTTGCCGTTTGCGAAGTCAGTGGTACATTTCCAGTAAGGTATGGAATAAAGTCTCATCAAACTGTCATTGAATGACAGGCTTTGCTTACTGTAGGCTGTGTGACGAACAGAGGGAGGTATTTTAGGCTGTGATTTTGAACATTGGCTTGGCTATGTGCAAGAAGCTTTCATAAGAGTAGCAGAGTATTTCTTTTCCATCTGGTATATTCATATTTTCGTGATAATAAATAAAATGTGTGCTTTCAAAATGGGAAGCCATTTGAATTAAACTATGTCTAAATATTTGCAGATGTCAAAATGCATTTTTCAGACCTTGAATGAAAATTGCATCAAGAAATATTTGTATATACAAGATAGTGGCTGAATGTTTAACTTTGTGAACTTAAAACTGACCAATTCTTGCCCTCTGTAGCTTAGTAGATTGCAAGATGAAATATTTTTTTATTCTTAAAATTCACTCATATACTCAGAATGTGTTCCTATACTAAGTTTTTAAATAACTGAAGCATTTACATTTAAATAATCGGTAGTTCCCTCTTGTTAAAAATTCTAGAAATTGTATCTGAAAATGACAGAAACAATTAAATGAAAACTTAATTTTCTAGTAAAAATGTATTTACCCAGCCATGCATAACAGATCGGGGGCTGTAAAACAAATAATATCTTGCAAAGATTTGATTTGTTATATGCAAGTTGTCTAGTAGCTGCTCTGTGTTACGCTGGTCTACCCTTGCCTTAGAAATACATCACCGACTTAATCAAATCTCCGTACTGGTTCCGTTCTTGAGTTGGTCAACTGCAGACAAGAACTGAGGTGAAAGGCTTTGAAGCTGATGATGTCTGTTTGATTACCTTACGATTCACTGCTTTCCCTTTTCTTAATTAAGCTAAAGTAATAAGAAAATCTGTTTGACAACTGTACTCTATAAGTCATCAGTTTGTTGCTTATCTGGTTGATAAATGGGCAGGTAGAAGATAATTCATTTCCGTCCTTTTGCTAGTTCTCAGAAATGAATGAAGGAAGAAAGAGGTTATTTAGAAAGATGCTTTAGACTCTCTCTGTTACTACCACAATTTTTTGTAGAGAAGGGACTATACAGAATGGAATTTGAAAGGTCCAACCAGACAAAAAAGAATCCTCACAACCTAACAAGTTGTCTGAATTTCCCACACTCTTCCTGTCCATGAGGCATCAGCATATTTTTACAGGCTGAGGGCTTCAGCTCCTCTCAAGTGTTAGGAAAGAGCCATTGAATGATGTCTGCAGACATGGAAAACCCACAGTTTTCCAATATTTTATTTTTTTATTGTTAGTTGCTGTGAGGATGTTGCCTTAATGTGATTATTGCATGCACGTGGTACTAAAGGTCACTATGTGGTGTTTAATATTTAGATTGACTGAAGAACGTCAGGGAGCCAAATCAAACAATTTACTTTCAAAGTGTGACATCGATATTAAAACCCAACTTGTGCCTTGTTAATGAGGAGGTGATTCCTAGGGGAGCTTCCTGATAGCCAGGCTCTTTGCAATACTTTTCATGATGCAAGATGGTGCTAGATCATGGACTATGAAAGTAAAAATATACAAAGCATGCACTGATGCTAGTTATTATACTTATGTGCATGCTTTTGCTACAGTGAAGTAGTATTGGACTAAAATTAAATTGACAGGAGATCTGTAGTAAAACCCATGTAAATATTTACTGTGATCATTGAACCTATTGTTGCCTTGTGGAAATCTCTATGAATGACTTAAGGGTAAATATATTAGTAGGTGGGGAATAACCAGGAGGATTTAAAGTCATTGTGACCTTAAATATCTAAAGGAGTAGCAGCAATTCAGTAGAATGTAAAAGATAAGCACGAGTAGAAGACTTTAAAATGTACAAACGTTCACATTTGGATTTTGCAGCCCTTGTACATAGCAAGATGAATGGGCAGGATGTTTCTTCTTGTGATTAATTTATAAATGACAGTAAGTATTGCATCTGCTTCCAGAGTCCTGCTTATTTCTTTATCTCATCTTGCTAAACAAGTGTTTTATTAAGAAATAGATGTTTAGAAAAATGACCTTGTCCCTTTTTCACTCTGCTGGGTTGGCTGTTTACCATTTACTTACAGTAGGTGAGCTGTTAATGGGTTAATCCAGTCTGGAGTTTTACAAGTCCCTGCTGATTTTGTTGTCATAAACATGTTATTTAAGATAAACCTTCCTGGGCTAGGAGAAAGGCACATCAGACCTTAGGAATTCCAGAAGCAGAGCAGAAAGAACACAACTTAGATCTGAGACACAGTTATGAAGTTCCTTCAGTATTGCTCCAGCACTTTTCTGCATCTAGATTGCTACTTTCTTCATGCTGTGGATCAGGCTGCATTCCTGTCCCAGTTCTAATGGCAGACTGGAAGAAGCATCTGCTAAGGGTTGTTCTCTACCTTGCATTGTTAATGGCAATGAATGGAGGCTGTTTCATTGCTGGTGTTGACTGTCATAGAATCAGAGAATGGTTAGAGTTGGAAGAGACCTTAAAGATCATCAAGTTCTAACCCCCCTGCCATGGGCAGGGACACCTCCCATTAGACCAGGTTGCTCAAAGCCCCATCCAGCCTGGTCTTGAACGCTTCCAGGGATGGGGCAGCCACAGCTTCCCTGGGCAACCTGTTCCAGTGTCTCATCACCCTCACAGGAAAGAATTTCTTCCCCATATCTAATCTAAATCTCCCCTCTTTCAGTTTAAAACCGATACCCCTTGTCCTATTGTTCTACTTCCTGATCAAGAGTCCCTCCCCATCTCTCCTGTAGCCCCCTTTAGGTACTGGAAGGGGTCATAAGGTCTCCTTGGAGCCTTCTCCAGTGTGAACAACCCCAGCTCTCTCAGCCTATCTTCATAGGAAAGGTGCTTCAGCCCTCCACTCATCCTTGTAGCCCTCCTCTGGACCCATGCCAACAGGTCCATGTCCTTCCTGTGTTGAGGACTCCAGAGCTGAACACAGTGCTCCAGGGGGGGTCTCATGAGAGCAGAGCAGTGATGTTGATTGTGATCTGGCCCCTGTAAATAGACATATTCATGAATATGTCCTGAAGATAGTAGTATCACTAGACATTTATTAGCATGGAAAATGTCTTACTAACTTGAGGTGTTTGGAACAAATATTTTGGAGTACTTGCTTGTAATGGTCACCCAGATCTACATACCCAGTCTATGGGCTTGTGTACCTCTACAGTCCTTGTAACTTTAGCTTCTACACTGTATTTTCAATACATCAGTCACACCTATATATCCAAACTAAAAATAAATACAAATCATCTGGTGTGTCACTTCCAGTATTTCAAAGATTCTCTTCTGTCTTGATCTTAGATATCTGATTTCACTAACTGTCTTTGAAAGACTATATTTTTGTGCTTCCACTGGTGTTTCAAAAACATCCAAGTGACCCTGGAATCCTACTGGGGAAAAATGGCTTTTTCCCAGCAAGGTACAGTGTTCCTAGGGGACCCACACTGGATACATGCTCTTTCATCTCTCTCTTAAGAAATTTAGACCTATAATTTATCGAGCTAGTTCAGGGTTTTGTTTTCCCTATTTTTTTTTCCTTTTTCTTTTCTGACAATATATTTCTTGTTCTGAGAAAACAGAACATTGTCTCAATTCTTCCTGCTTCAGTAGAGCAAGCCTTTCTTTTCAAGGACAGATCATTAATTCTTGGTGTATCCTGTTAAATTTTGCATGTCAATATTATCCAACTCTCCAAAAGAGATGTTTTGGAATCCTTATCTCAACTACCCCTTTAGCCCTCAGGAATCATTTTCTTCCATGTGATTCATTTGTTATTGCTGGATTGTGGGGTTTTGTTTTTTTGTTGTTGTCGTGGTTTTGTTTTCTCCTACTGTGCTATGCATTTTAATCAGTCTTGTTTCTCTAGAGAATCATAGTTCCCATTCCTCCCCAAGCTTAGCTACCTAGAAGATTTCAACAAATTTTTGATTCCCAGACCAGACTGTTTCCTGTATGCACTTAGTATTTCCTAACTGTAAGTCATCCAAGCCATAACCTTGTGAGTGATTTCCCAGACATAGGTAGCAAACAAAAGTGTTCTTGGTGTTGAAGGCACATGGCTCTTCAAACCAGACAGTTATGAGGAGGAGGAGGAGTTAACCAGTTCAGTAGCTTGAACCATGCGGTCATGCTGTAGAGTGGCTGATGTCATTCTTTTTAGTAATTACCTGAAAACCTTTGGAGAGAAGCATGCACAATAGAATAGAGAATAACGAAAGACAGAGATTGAAGCAACTGTTCCTGAAAAGTTCTGGACCATTTTCCTTTTATTCTGTTTTTCCTTTCATCTTTATGTGCAGAGTTGGGAGTGAGAACAGTTGTTTAAATGTGCTTTTGTTCAGTTCTATCACTGAAACAACTTTAGATTCATGCTTTTCAGTGTCCGAATTTCCAGGGATTCTGAACACCAGTGGTTCACGCTGCCTTCAGCTTTGCAGTTGGAAGCACTCAACTTTAACCATCCAATTGTTTCGGCCTCCTATATTTTTCCCCATCCTCTTTATTTATTTTCCTTAAATTAGTAAAGAGGAGTGAATATTTTTTTTTCAGTTAACTATTTATTTTAACATATTTGAGGGTTTTTATCATATATGCTTAAAGTCAAATTCTCCTTTCTGCAAAGAGCAAATGAAACATGATAATGCTATTTAAATTATTTTGTTGTGTTCAGAGATGCTTAGATTTCAGCATAATCTCTTGCACAAAGAGACAGAGAAGACAAACTAGTTTAATTTTGCTTTGCTGTCAGTAGTCTGAATGTGTGCCCATGTATATTTTCTTGTTTCTGCAAGAGGCCAATTTTGGAAGCATTTGCTCATTTCTGATGCTCACTCAGTCTTGCCATGGATCTTATAGAAATTGATGCTTCTATAAAGTCCTAGTTCCTATAGATGTGTGTCTTTATGAGAATCTCAGCTGTTGCTTAAAGGCGGGTGTTTGTGTATCACTGTTATTATGTTGGAAGTAAATTTGGAAACATGAGCCCTGCTGTCCAGAAAACTGCAAACACATATGCAAATATATTTTTAATCCGGTCTTGTAATTGGGGGGCGTGGTTCATGATTTCTCAATGTTTGAGTTTCTATACTTATTCTGTCTTATAAACAAAGCCTAAATAGTCAAGAGTGTTTATTGCTGGATTTCTACTGTATAGAGTTAGGTTTTATAAAAGACTGTCAGAGTCCAAAAAAATCTTTGCTTATTGGTGTGACTTTCTCTAATCAACCACTGACTGAGGTTGTGAATAAGTGTTAATTGCAGTGGCACTAGAAATACTACCAACAACGAAGGAGAAAGCAGTGGTTTACCCAAACTTACTCTTCTCTCTGGAACCATACACAGACCAAATTAGAAATTCTGCTGCATTCAAGGGTCTCTTCTTGGGTTGTATCACTGATGTCTTGTTCCAGTAATGTAAAATTGTGCTTTCATTTCTTCAGTCTGAATGACAAGATGCATTTATAGAACAACTTGAAGTTGTAGAACTGTACATTCTGAATTGGATGCCAAAGCTACATTGCTGATGTCTAAATCAGTGTTTATCTGGTACACTGCCAGAATTTTACAGCCATTGCTCTTCTTTTCTTTATAGTTTTCTGGACTTTGATATTTCATACTTATAATGCCCTTAGTTTGAAAATCCAGCTTATCTCTGTATATGAAGCTATGATGGTTGCTTATCCAGTGTGTAAATGAGTTAAACTTCTTCTCAAGACAATGTTCTGAGGGTCTTGTAGACACAAAGAGATCCAGGTTCTCATTATTGTTTCTGTGGAATATGTGGCTGCACCAAAGAAAATGCCAGATATTATTCTGGTCTGAGCAGCTGCAACTGGCTCTAAACCTGTGATTAGATGGGCGAAATTCACCTTAAGATTTTACATAATCTATGTGTATTAATTGTTCTTTTTCATTACACTGGTAAACTATTTGCTCAGCCTTATGCTAATTTGCTTTGGCTTGGAGGGAATCACATTTATTAGGTGGTGCCAGTTTTAAAATTTGCCTGTGTACTTCATGGATCTGCCTTTCCTCTCTCGGGTGTCATCAAACTCAGGTCATTGGTGTCAGGGGAACTGCCAAGATGCCTTTTCCCAGGTTGTCCCCAGCATCTTTAAAATATCTTTATACTTTTTATCTTCACCATTCTTGCTATTGTGTTTCTTTCCAGACATCTTTTCTCTTGACTGATTGTGGGTAGAGCGCCTTCCCTCTTTATGCAGACCTCTGGTTTTGTACCTCTTGGTATACTCTAATTTCTTGAATTTCCACCTCCTCTGTTCTTTGTCTTTTTTTTTTTTTTCTCCTTTAAATATGATGCCCAGAAATATAGCTTAAGGGCTATTTCTACTAGGCTGGTATAGCAAAACATCTGTGCTTCTGTTTTTATTGCGGATTCTCTCGGCAGCGCAAACAGTTAGGCACTTAAAGATAATGAAATGAAGGCTCTGAGTCTGCAGCTAATGACAAAGTTGCAGAATTTGCATTTTTTCTTCTGTCTGTTTTTTTCCCAACATCCTAGATTTTTGTCTCAAGTTCTGGTTTGGATGACTTCTGGCTTCATGTAAAATATTCATCAGCCAGAGTCACAAAGGTTCTGTTAAATACAACAGAGCTCTTCTGAAGCTCAGTGATTTTTTTTGAATGTTTTTCTTCCTCCCCCACTCCTGAAAGAATCCAAGCAGAAGGGTTTTTTTATTTTACAGAAAAGGAGCTAAACCTCCCGTTGCATCTTCTGCAGGTAGGTGTCTTGCAGTGGTGATGCTCAGGTTGTGCAGTCACGGTTACACCTTGAGCCCAGGACCCAGCCAGACTGATGTAACCCACAGAGATGCTGCAGACACAGACTGAGGAGGCTCTTACAGCTGATCAGGGCAACAGGATGAAAGATTCATATCAGGTTCTGGGTGTCAGTGTCTTCTCTTCACACAGGTTGTAAATACCTTGCCCTTATTTGCCCTGCTTTGTTATTGACAGAGAGCAAACACAGCTGAGGGAAGGGGATGATACGCTCCTTACGCACTGAACCATCCTTAAGTGTCAGTTACCAAACTGGGCCACGCAACAGTTATTTGTCAAACCAGAAACTGAGTTTGATTTGTCTTGTTTTAAACTGCAAAATTACTCAGCAGTAACAGTGATGTGCATAGTGTTTAACTAGAGAGAGCATCAGATTAACTTTTCTTCTTGAAACACATGTTGTATCTATCATGAAAGGCATATTTGCCTGGAGCCTAACTGGTACAAATAGCAATAACATAGCTAATTAATGTCCGCTCATAAAACTAATGACTGTTTTTTCCAAGTGGTGGCAAGTACAGTGTTTTTACTTTTAGTCACCTGGCTTTGAGTTTTTTCTAAATCAGAAGACCTCTCCATAGTTTCCGCTTTATGTTCTGCACCTGGTGGTCCCAAAAAGCATACGTTCTTTTGAAACAAACCCAAACTGGGACTAGGCGGTTATGATTCATCTTGTATCTCTTTTTTTTATTATTTTCTTTAATTCTGTATGCTGTTGTGTTTCATTATAATTTCTCTTTGAACCTCTTTACAACTCCAGAACCAGTATCTTTCTGTTCTCAATAATCATTAGGGTAGATCTGTTTTATGACCAAGCTTGCAAAACCCCATCTTGTGATTTGCATGCCTGTGTCAGCATTTACACAATGCAGGCATTCAGACAGAATATCTGGAAAGTTTTTTCAAGGCATCTTATTTTGAAATTTCAGCATTTATGCAAGTGATTCTTGACCCTTGGGATGAACTCTGTTAAATTGAATTGAGATGCTATAAAGCTAAAAATACTCTTTCCTTAGCTGTGGGGCAAGTGATGATTTTAAAGCTTCAGGCTCCTGGCTATACAGTTGCCAAAAGCAGAATTCCAGCTGACTTCAGTGACATTATCTCACCCGAAGCCTAAAACTACCCTTTGCTTTGCCATTGAATGTCACCAAGTATGCAGATGGGAAGGAGAATAGTCATGAACTTGTAGCAAGAGGGGAGAAAGGAAGAAGAAGAAAGACTGAGCTCTTAAAAACTCAAGAGTTGTAAGGACCAGGAATCTGAGGCGTGTAAAGACACATAAGGCATCTGTATGTCTGTAGACTTGGAATGGTTTGGTCTTTGCAGATGTGCTGAGCATTTGGCAAGTGCAGTTCGAGTCAGTGGAATTACATCAAATGACTTGTTCATCTGAAAGACCCAATATAAAGTGGCAGTGAGAACTGGAATTCCGTGCTAGGACAATAGGAAATTAAGCAAAAAAACCCCCAGAGGACATTATAAGGAGGTTTAATCCAGTTAGAAAGAATCATCCCTGCAGCTTCTGTTAAATATTGATCAAGGACGGTCTTGCCTTCTCACAGGTCCTACCACAAATATACCCCCACAAAAAATCTAACCTATAGAAGAGTAGGGGTGTTTTTAACCCCACTGATAGACCCAGTAGAAGGTATACTTCACTTAGCTCCCCTCGGCAGCCAGTTTTATAGTTGCAACATGTTACTAATACCCATCCGGTCCATAGCATATGTATTGTTTGCAGTTCTGCTGTTTTCACCTAAGCCTTTTGGGTTTTTGAATCCTTTCCCCCCGCACCCTCCCGGAGCAGTGGCATGGCTGTGTGCCCCTGCTACAGTATTATTCAAGTGTTGGTATGTGCATTAGCTGCTGTCAATGGCAGCACAAAAATCAAAGGTAACATGTCCATAAAATACCATGGACTGTTTTCGGGTTTCTTTAGCAAGCTGCTGCATTATACACAAGCCTGAAACACTGGTTTCTACCTTCCCTCTACCTTGATGTGCATTTTTGCTTTTCACACCCTCTCAGTCCAGCGTGTGCAATCTCAGGCTCTAAATTCCCCTTTTTTCCATGGAAGACAGCGATGGTGTTGGCTTGCAAGCATGTTTGGCTGGCTTGACTAATCAAACCAGTTTGTTCACGATTAGATGAAAATAAGATACACGGAAAGACAAAGTCTTCCTCTTCACTGGGTTTGTACCAAGATATTTCACCATCAGTCATCTTAACCCAGGTTATTTGTTACACATTTCAAAAATTAGCTGTAGTATATGGCATGAAACTGTTCTTCTGAGAGTAGTAGCTGTAACTTGAGCTATGAGGAGCAGAGGGTGGATAGGCTTTTGGTACTGGCATCTGAGGGAACTGAGTTACAAAGCTTCCTGTCTGTCAAAAAGTAGGGGGCAGAATGAAATCTGCATTACCTCTTCATTTCTGTGCTGGGCATTGCACTCCTAGCAAGGTGGTGTCTGTTTGGCAGGTTTGTCTGTTTCTTTAGAAGTTTATTATTAGCTGCGTAACTATTGGGGAAGAAGCAGAACTGGGAGAAGCAAAGGGAAAGGAGCTGCTGAAATGCTCACAAATGAGTTACTGTTGCAAAAGTGAGCTGTTTGCCTGCCAGTCATTTTTCATTTTGTTCCTCAGAACCGAATGCCTTATTTTCATTTCACTGAATATTTCAATAAAGTCACCTTTTGCCACCAGCATTTATCATCTACGTTTATTCCTTGCATCATGTTTAAAATCTCTCTACCTTGATTTTGTTGTTTGGGATATATTTATTTATTTACTTGTTTACTTAAAGCCTTATGCCATTAAGCAGTCTGCCACCAAACCAATAAATGGGTAAAGAAATAAATGTGTTTAAAGGAACTGTCTGCACTGCGATTTATGCAGAAGCAGCTGACTCTTTCAGGTGCTGAAGAGCTGCATTGTAGCTTTGAAAGTGACGGGCTTGAACAGTGAATTGAATTTCCTTCATGGAGCTGACCTCCAGGAATCTCTTCCTTTTCAACTGCAAGGATAAAAACTTTTCCTAGTTTCAAAGTTTGTCTCTTTCTCTAGCCGTCTTTTCTTTTCCTAAACCTCTCTTGATGATGTTAGAAGGCTGGGACCTTAGACAAGTTGGTTTTGTACCATTTTAGCGTTTTACTTTTTCTCATGCTCTGGCTTTGACAGATCGCTAAGGAACTGGAACTATCCAAGCTCTCTCACTCGATGAATTGCTTTACCTTTTTGGATCTCAAGCTTTGTTCTGCTCTGTCTCTAATAATTCCTTTCAGGAATGAAGGATATGTCAGTAAAGATGCCTTAAAAACATGTTCCTTAAACTTAATGTGTTTAAAAAAATAATACATATTTAAATCTGTACTCAAGTTCAGCCTGAATGAGAAATGACCCAAAGATACTTCATAACTCTTGAGTTATGCCTTTCACAAAATGGACTGTAAGGAGAAGTAGGAAAATAAAATCGAGGGCTACTTAACTTCCACTTGCTTCTTTCATTCCATTCATAAGGAAAATAGTCCTCTACTTTATTCTATTTATCCAACTTTTGGGTAATTTGGAGCCAACATAAATAAATGAGAATTGCTGTAAGTAGAGCACCATTCAACCATTATGCAGTTATGAAATGAGCAGGAGCTAAGAACATATTCAAATTGCAGGTGCAAAAATTCGAGAGCCAGAGTAGCATTTCTATTATCCAATCTGGCTCCCCAGCCTCCTGCAAGTGCTCTGAGCTTGTTCTCAGTGGAATGATTTGACTGAAAACCAATTAGAAAAATCATATATGTGCCATGTTCTTCCACAGGGGGCAAAACACTGCAAACACCAAGTAACCAGATATTGCTCTGTGATTAGACTTCTCTACCCTGAGTCTCTTGATGTTATCTAAAAGATAGTTTTCTGGCTTTACTGTCTTTAGACGGGAGTTTCTGCAGGGGACAGGCACTGTGTTAGGCCCTTCAGCTGAGTTATTTTAACAGCAGTGTACTAGGACCAGAAATAATGGTTGGTGTAATATTTGGAATAATGGTTGGTGTAACATTTTGTGTGTTACTACTTGGGCAGCATCGGTGAGCCTTGTTCCAAGATGCTGTGAACTTTCACAGTCATCCCTGAAGGAACAGGATACTGGGAGTGGGTGATGAGAGCTCTTACACAGTAGCACAGGTCTTCGCAGCACATAGCCCAGTTTGAGCTCTAGTTTGAGCTATGGAGCAAGGCGTTAATAAAACAGGGACTTTAGTGTACTCATGTTGAATTGAGTTGCTCAAGAGCCACAGGTGAGGAGCAGAAAAACAGAGGGTGTGGGATATACATAGATGGCTGCAGCTGGGCACTGGCAGCAAACTTGAGGCTAGTACTAACTACCTGAAGTAGTAAAAAGCCACTAAGGGGTTGGGAGCCTTTCTTTGTGAGAGATCGTTAATGTGTGATCGCTTAAAAACTATCTTTGCAACTTGTTCTTCTGCAGTGATGTGGATGGAGGGTAAGTAGATCCAGGCTTGGTCCTCACAAAGTTGAGGAATGGCCAACTACTGTTGCCATTTCTTCTGAAAATCCTCTTTTTTAATACATATATATATATGTTTTTTTAAAGTGGCTTGGTGCAACGTTGAGCATGCTTAGAAAACAGGACTCCAGAGAGCACTTGGAGTGCTGGAATGCTTCATATCTAAAATATCTTAATGTGACTACCCTTGATAGTCACCCTGGCCAAGAAAGAGATGAAAGGGGACACAGCTTGCCCTGGGAAATGTCTGTTTTAAACCTAGGTGCCTGTGGTGGCTGGGGAAGATTAGATAGCATTTTCTGAGATCTTTCCTTGCGCTTCAGTGTTTCAGCACATCAAGTGCCAGCTGAGACAATACCGCCTCCAGTGGAAGTCACTTTCAGCTGTACTTTTCAGTGGTCTGTGTAGCCCAGATGTCCAGACACCTTAGCAATATCTCAAGTAATGTCAAAACCAGTAGCAGATGTTGTGACACAGTCACCGTTCAACTACAACTGGTCTGAGATCACCAACACCCACTTCCTCCCCTGTGAATACCTGAAAAAACATGAGATACTATTGGTTTTTTCCTTTCCTACTTTTCCTCTTTGGGTAAACCAGAAGCCAAAAGCAGATGTTTTGTATTCAGTGTGTATTCCACAGCCAATTGCTACAGTCATTGGCTTCCAAATGAGAGAATGTTTTTAATAGATTTATTGTATCTATTTTTCTTATCTAATATAACTGTCTGTCTCTTAATGTTTTTGGTAAGCTTTCAAGGATTATATCAACTTTCATGACTGCAATGTGGGATACAAAGAGCATTCAAACTGGCTGTAAATGTACTGCTTGGAGGTCAGGAGAAATCTATTCTGACTCTGTGGAGCTCCCTTTAAGTTGATTTACTGAGCTGAGAAATCACGGGTGGGATGCTCACTGAAAACTAGCCGAGGTTTCTCTTCATTGCAATGTAGTTTGTGGATGCATACCTGAGCATGGGAAGTAATTTCTCCAAGATTTGTTTAGCTTGCCTTTTTTTATGATTCATTCTTTATTTTTAACACCAGCATCGTAGAAAAGAGGGCTGAGCTCGCAGTAAAACAGCTCAAGTCAGAAACTGAATTTGCTATCGGCTTTCTGTATGATAATTAATGTCATTTTACCATTTGCATTTGTTTATGACATAAGCACATACACAATGTAAAAATGAAAAAATAAATTAAAAAAAAGGATATTTCTGTGCCTGAAGGATATGTTTTGAATGAGCGTGGGATATTCAACTACTTCGTGGATGAAATCTATGAATGTATAAATGACTAATGTATATTCATGCTGTCAGTAGCAATTGAAAGGCTCCTACTCTCATGACCACAAGAAATTGCATTCTGGTTTTTGTTCTCCTCCAGTCCTTGTGGCTTTTCCACTCTACCCACAGGGAAAATGGCCTTAAGACTCAGTGAAACAGAAAGGATTGCTGCAGAGGAGAGTGTTCAGAAGAATGTCTCTATTGTGTTTTTTTTTCTTGGTTTTTTTTTTTTTTTTCTTGGTTTTTTTTTTTCTTTTCCACTCCCCCTGCCCCCAAGTTGACTCAATATATTCTCTACCATAAAGTCTGTGATAGAGAAAGCTCTGCGTGGACAAGTGACAAGAAACCTGTGACCCTGGTTTCATACCCAAGAGTGCTAGGGCTGTTGGAACTACCTCTGACCATCATTTTAATTGCACTCCTACTGCCGGGGGGGTGCTCACCTCTGTTTTTAATCAGATTTGTCATGGTGCTAATAAGAATTACAGAAGGTATATTAAGCAAAGCGAGCCAGTCCACCTCTTTCTCTTCACGTGTTCACAGGACCCCAAAGGTAGACTCCTTAAAGCCCATTGAAACCAGTGGTTTCAATGAATGTTTTTGGTGAGATTGGTTAAATTTGTGTATTGTCAGTGGCTTTTAGTTGAAAATACTTCTTTCATCTTATATTCCTAATTTAGGAAATGCTAGCAAAGAATCCGTAGCCTCTAGGAAAGGAGTTGTATTGGGATAAAAAGTGAGAAAAGATGAGATGGGAGAGTAGTAGAATTTTTGGACAATGAAGACCGTGTTATCTGCACTCAAACTAATGCATTCACAGTGGTGCTCATAGCACTTGGGATGAGAGTGAAATAACCTCTAATTCAAGCAATTTGCAGGCAAAACTCCTTATGAGTGAAGATGGAGAGTAAAGAAGAATTAAGCAGCTGCGCGGCTGGCAGGTTAGTTGGGAACACTGTAATGGTGATAAAAAGTATCAGCACTGCAACAGGGTTAAAAAATGTCTCAGTCTCAAAGTACTAAAGTCTCCACAGGAGCCCTGAATGGTTTCAGGGATGAAGAGGGCTCAAAGGCTGAGGTAAAGAGAGATGTTCATCTGAAGTGTCACACCACTTTTGCTTGCAAAAGAGAGTGGGAGAACGCTTGAGAGAGTCTTAACCTAGGAGAAATAATAGATTAGGATAAAGACAGCAGTAAAAACAAAAGGTTGGAGTCTGAACTACCATTGACATGGGTCAGGTTGTTGCAGGTGGAGATAATAAAGCTTTGGTTTAGGTTAGATTAAAACTATGAAGTTCACAGGCACATTTGAAGATTTATAGGGTCACACCAAGCATTGGATTTTAACTTGAACTGTCTTTTGACATCTGCTTCAGCAACAATAGTCATGTTGGTTGGCTTGCAGGGGTTATTGTGCCGCTCTTTTTTTCCTCTGCAAGGTTTTCTGGTTCTAACTTCTAGAAGACGTCTGTGTTCACATACATTTGGGTCTGGATGGCTGGTTCAGGTCGGTTCTCATACTTTCTAAACATCTTTGCCCTTCTTGAATTGTAACTGCAAATCAGGCTTTTTCTCAGCCTCTCCCAAAAAGACACAACTCTGCAGTAGTGGTGTCTCTGAGGATGAGGATCACAGAGGAATATGTGTGCAGAGGGCACTGTGGTATCCAGATACACCTAAATCAAACCACCAAGACAGGGATTCTGACACATACCATTTGGCAGCACCACACTCTTCTTCTTTCATCTCCAAATTTTTTATAGTTTCATATATAATGTTTATATATAACTATATATATAGTGTATATATATGTGTATATATAACTATATATAGTTTCATATAGAAACATCAACCAAAGCTTGTCAAGCACTTTGTAATGACAATGTGCTGCCAAATTTCTTTCTCTCTTTGGTGCTTTTGAACCAGTAGCACTTCATCTCTGACAGTGATTTTTGTTTGTTTGCTTTTCAGTTTGGCTACCCTGTGTCCTTGAGAAATTTTGTGGCATTTTGTTTGCAAACTAGAGAGTGGTTGTTTCTCATAACACTGTTTTATGTTTGATTCCAAGGCAGTTTGTACGTGCATTTTACAAGAAGAGTTAAATAGAGTGTTATGATTGACTCTACTCAGACACTTTGCGGGGGACAGGGGGGAGAAGTAAAAATACCAGAAAACAAGAACATAGTTTTCAAGTACAATGAGTTCTGCACTCAGTTGCATTGCCTTTTACTGGTTAAAAGCTACGGTGTCCTTTCACATGGAAGATGCCGGACATAATGAGCAGTCTGGTCTAGTGGGAGGTGTCCCTGCCCATGGCAGGGGAGTTGGAGCTCAATAAACTTTAAGGTTCCTTCCAACTCTAACCATTCTGTGATTCTGTAATGAGTCTGGCCTGATGTCTGGCAATTTCTTTTCTCTAACGGCTGGCTTTGATTGCCTGTTTAACAGCAAACAGCCTTGAGTGAAATCCTGGTGTTTGACACGCTACCTTGGTGCGTGTGGCTTTCAGTTATGAGAAGCAAAAGTGCAGACAGAGCCTGCTTTTGTTGAGAATTAGGTTCTGTGCTTTTAATGTGCTTATTGAATCATCTGCTAACTGATGAAGAGAGGGAAAGTATTGTGATTAATACGGTAAAGGTCATGTTTACTACTACTGCTGTTTTATTTATTCCACGTTCATCTTCAATTTCACTCTGTGGACTGGATTACTTTAATGCAATATTTTTATGTTACTGCCGGAGGAAGGTAGGAAACATTCTGTTAGATGGACTAGAAAGATAGGGAGGTGATTGAGTATGTTGTAGACATATCATGTGACTTAAAGAGAAAAAAAAAGATCATTCCTGAGTTTATCATCTCATGTATCTATTCCCCCCGTGTCTGGAGAGGAGTCTCACGATTTTAGGAAGCATGAGGACCTTTGTGATAAAAGATAAAAATGAAAAATGAGAACATCTGTTTGTTTATTGCATAAGAGAACATAACGTCTGGAGGTTAGGCAGGAACGTAATTTTCTGTAACCTCTTTTCAAAGATGCAGTAAGAGACCACATGTGCATAACTGTCTTGAAGGATCAGCTGGCTGTTCTATAAACATTTTTCCGTGGCTAAATTATAGCTAATTTTGGTGGATGATTGTATTTGTAGTCACTGAAATGTTATCACTCTTCAACTTTGTCAGTCTCCTGTGATAAGGCAATGTGGGCATGAATGCTGAATGTGGGCATGTGTCCTACCTCACTATACACTTGAATTCATTTTGGGCTTTTAAAAATATTCATATTGAAGATAAGGTAGCTTTCCACTTTCACATCATGAGAGGAAATTGCTGAGCAATGTGGGGATTGGTTTGTGCTGTACATTATGAACAGTTCACTTTAGTGCCTGCTGACTTTCAGCAACACTGTCCAGGGCATTTAAAGAGATTATTATTGTTATTATTTGGCAGCATTGATACTATTATGTTCTTTGATATTGCAGCTAAGTGGAAGAAAGGTTAATAAAATTATTTTCCCATTGGAAAATGCTGTTCCATCAAATGGTCTTAATGTATTAGATTTGTTTATTTTCCCTCTGAAGATTTTAAAATTAGTGAGTTTCATGCTGCTTTAAACAACAGAACTCTAAAATCCAAACTCCTTTACCACACAGAATTTCCATCCTCTGTACATCCCAGCTTCAATTATGGGCAAGGACTTCTGATTTCCTGCAGGCTCAAGGCAGGAGGCCAAAGATCATCAGCTGCACTAATGTCCACTGCTGGTTAATCCATTATTAGTAATATTATTTGAATCACAGCAGTGCTTAAATGCCTTAATCAAGAATGTGATCCATGTGTGCCTATGCATGCATGTATAGATCATAGGAAATAGTTTTGACCAAATGCCTGACTGAGCAAGTCAGGTGGGCGCTACTGAGGACCATGGTGTGTGACATTGTAAAAGGGATGTGATGAAACCCCTGGTGCTGCTCTGAAAGAATTGTCATTGAGAACAAGTTTAGTTGTAGGGTTGGGGTTTTTTTGTTGTTTTCACGTTGACCTTACAACGCCCCTTTAAAATTTCCCCCTTTTTTACAGTGTCCTCTGTCACTGTTCTCTGTTCACCTGACTCTCACAGTGCCGACAGTGGCTAAGGGAAGCAGGACTGACTCAAGTGACTGCAAAGCAGAGCTATTGCATTTCTTTTTATTGCTAATCATTTTGGTTCCTGGCAGATGGCCTAATTGCCAGAACAAAAGGAAGCTCATGAGAATCGTGGCAGTGGAACTGGCCCAGTGACTTTCAGTAAGATACATGGCTTAGGAGAGCTCACAGTACATTGAGATAGTAAACATTATTGCTGCCTGAATGTTCTGGAAAGACTTTGAAAAATGAGTTTATTAAATGTAATTTACAGCTCACTATAACTTAAAGAAATGAAGCAAAATATGTTTAGCAATTACCTTTCATGCTTTCTTCAGGGCAGCCAGGAGAGTAGCCAGTGTATCTGAACCAGAAGCTTTCTTAACTGATGCTTTCACTTCTCTCTTCAGGTACATAATTCTCATTACCGTTAATGAGCTACCTGCAGATGTGAGATAAATAAGCATATATATATTTCAAAAAAAAAGGGACCTGTACATATTGACTCCAATTGGCTTGCTTTGTGAATATTATATTAAGTATGTTTTGTCAGGGGGTGGAAGTGTTTTCTGCAGCAAGCCAAGGAACTGCAAAATTTCTGGGTTTATTTATTTTTAAATGAAAAAAACTCCTCCTAACTCATTTCAATACTTGTTTTCCTTTCCATTGTTTGAACTGCATCTGCAGGGTCAAGTAATGATCAAAAAATGAACTAGGAGTGGAGGAAGCTCTGGTAGATATATATAGGAATGTAAATTACAAAAGCCAAATTAAAAACAAAGAAAATAAAACGTTTGTCTTGATCCTTCCTCGAGGTCAGCAGTGGGGCAGAAAGATTACTGTTTGATTGCTTGGCTTGCCTACTTAACCAAGTGTAATATTAAAATCTTAAGGATGAAAAGGCATATATTTAAAAACTTGTTAGGTGGCAAACACGTGGAATTGGAGTGTATTGCTTGGACTGCCTTTAGCCACCCCCCTGCTCCACCCTTTCTGCTGTTGTTCTTATTGCTTTGTTCTTGCCATCCTTTGAAAAAAGTCTGCAGTCCCCTGTAAACTGCAGTGGTGATGGAGAAGGGAAAACCAGTTTCTCCTCTGCTGTTTCCCTATATTGTATCAGACGCCGGCTGTGGTTGTGTTGAGGCTCTCCCTGGCACAGCAGCCCTTCAGGGTGTCTCTCCCTGTAGCCATAACTGGGTAAGTGGATCCCTGCAGCTGTTCCGGAAAAATGAGATTATCCATACGGCATGTTAGGGTTGCAGGACAGAGCTGCTTGTGATAGCAGCTCCAGCTAGGTTTTTAATAAGGCCAACGAGCACAATAGAAGGATAAAAGTTACCAGTACATGTTTTTATTTGGTTGCCTCAATGTTACTTGTTGCTGATTTCCAGTACGAATACAGTTTACTATTATCTCCCTTTTTTTTTCCAGAATATAAATGAGGATCTCATTAAATTCAAAGCTCAGATGTGCTGGAAAATATTACTGCTCAGAATCTTCACTAATATCTTTACATATGAGAAAACATTGATACTGCCTTTGCCTGCTTTCCTCATAGCTGCCCCAATTTAATCAAAGCATTTTATGTCTAGGAGAGCTGCTTATTGTGCAAAGTGCTGTCTTCTGTGAAGTTGGGGATTTTTTTCAGCCTGGCACAGTTGCTTTGTGCACACAGGCACCCTCGCATGGGCATAGGTCATAGTGAAACAAAGAGCTATTTCACTCTGAATTCCTGTCCTGACCCAGAGCATTCCCATGGCGCGAACATCAGTGTAGTAGGATGTAAAAATTATGTTCCTAGTTTACAGGCAGAGCAGCTAATTTACATAGGCAGTTCATAGAGCTGCCCTAGATTTAGACCCTCTCCTTGATTTGAATGACTGGGGACCAAATACAGGCTGAGGAAATTAACTAACGAGACTCCTCACTGCTTCAGGCTTCCCTCTTACCAGCAAGGGCTATTGCAAAAAGAATAAGTTCCTGGACATGCATTTACTATGTGGAGGCTTTTAATAGGATGGGGTCTCAGAGCACCGGGTTAAGTGTTCAAAGAGCATGTTTTGAACCTGAGAAGACAAACGGTGTCTATGTGGAGGTGATGCAATACAAATGTTCTTCCTCCATGCCTGTTTATCTAAGCTTATGCTGGGGCAGGGTGGAGAAGAACAGCTTTTTCCCTCCCCTTTCACATTCTCAAAATAGTGTCACTTCTCTGACATGTCTGGTGCGGTGTTTTCTGAGCTCCCCATAAAAGGCTGTACCTGCATTGCTGCTTGATGAAGTTGTGAACAGAAGCAACAGCACTGAAATCCATCTGCTGATTCAGGAAGACATTTAATTCACAAAAGAGAATTGTACACATTTCTGGTTATTGGAAATGGTATGTTAATATGCTGCGGTAATTAGTGGTGTGAGTTCAGTTGCCTACTAGTGCAAACTTTTCTTTCTTCATAGTTAATTTTTTTTTCCTCAAGCATCACACATGCTTTATTGCATTTCAGCATGTGTGTGATGACACATGCATCGATACATTATGGGATTCTGCAGAAAAGTAAAACTGACCCTTTTCAACTCCTTGGGTGCGTTGAACTTTACGCTGTGTTTTTCGTAGCTGGAAGCATAACTTTAAATAAATGATGTTGAGTTTTTGCCTTAGCATGACTCTAATACTTAAATTCCTGAAATAGGAGATAAGATATTATGAGATTCACAGTAAGATGACAAGAGTCAGAAACATAACTAACAGGTTGTTGTTTGCTTTGGGAACTGCTTTTGTTATTTCAGGGTATAACTTAAAAATCGCTACTCAGCTGTGATTTAGAGGGTGGCTCCATCATTGTTGCCCTATTTGAAAATGTCCCAGTTTCCTTAACTTGCTGGATACAGTTATGGAATACAATATGGTTTCAAAAGATGTATTCCTTTCTCCTGACGGAGAGAACATCTGCACGGAAAGCAATTTTGCTCAAGTGCTAACATTAACACTTTTGACTGGAGAAAGAAGGCAATCTCTGTAGCTATGTTAAAGTAATCACTCTTAAAATAAGCTGTGCCTTATGAAACAAACAATTCCCTGTTGTTATAAGATTTATAAATGGGCTTAAATTAAAGCAAGCCGCCCAGGCACGTTGCAGTCCTGCACTAATCCCATTCAAGTGGTTCATTCCAGACATAAAAATGGTTTTGCTATTCTTAGCTACTGAAGTGAAATGGAGCGCTTTTGTCATACCGGGTGAATAATAGCTTATCATTCAGAAAATAATTGTCATTCTCAGGAACTGGCTACCAGTAGGTAAAATCCCTAACGCTCAGATGCAGCTAATGAATACAGTTGAACATTTTGTATTGCTGTGGTCCTCCTTAATGTAATTCCCCAGGGAGAGGTATTTTTTTTGGCCTGGCAAAATTAGCCTTTGCTCCAGTTTTGGGCGATGATTTTTCTGAGAGCACTGTGAAGGCATCTCACAGCCCCTGGCAAGACTGGAATTCTCCATTATCACCTTAGATAACAGAGGAGAAAGTACTTTTGATTCATTGTCACATTCAGATAAGGAAGGAAGGAATCCTCCCCAGCAAGTGTGAATAGGGTCCTGTAAACACTGGGGATTAAGTACAAAGGAAAAACATAACTCTCAGAAAGGAGCTTTTGGTTGGAAGAACATTTTCACCTTTACAGACATTTTTGGCATCTTCGCATTGCACAGTGGAGCTGTGCATGAATAGTCATGGGCAGTACGGCTTTCTTCCCTGGAGATGTTGAGTCGGAGAAGGTCCTGCAGGAACACCTCCCTTGCTCTGTCTGCTTTACTGGTGTTTTCCCTTTTTTCTCTGCAATACTACAGGCTGCACAGGGAAAACAGACTTTTAGCTGCATTGTTACTGGCTTGTACAGTATTAATGATGCAAACCCATTCAACCTGTTTGTGTTACGCTTTTCCCCTCACGTGAAAATTGGTGAACCATACTGTTAATTAGCCACCCATCTTCAGGGGTAATAATATATTTAGTTGAAATTAGTGGAAAAGATCCAAGCGCTCTCCCTGGTCCTTCAATGTATTTCTAAGTATTTGGTTTGGATATACTAGTGTAAATGAGGTCAGAATTGAACACAGGCTGGCCCTAGCTGTCCTCACGATAACCACAATACTCTGAATTAGCCTGTCCCATGCTCTTTGTCACCTTCTGCTTCCTTGCAGTTGAGGTGTCTGTCGTTTCTTCCAGTAGTCGTCTACAACGAAATGAATCACCTGTACATTTTTCATGCGAATTCTAGGAATTATTCAGAGGCAAATGCCCAGAGTCTGTTCTCCTGCTCTTGCCAACAGTCTGAAATCTGCTCAAAACAGTCACCGGGAAGCCATAGTTCATTTTGCTGTCACCTAATTGCATGCACCTGCTGGTGACAGCAGTAAAATGTGATGTCTCTGACATGATGGCAGCAGATGGGGTGCTCAGTAGAGCTGCTTCCATTTTTCTTCCTAATGAGCATAGTCTTTTCTCTCCTTTTGCCTTTTCACTGTGTTGGAAAGATACAGAGATACGCTGGGAAAGATGATGGCTGTGGTACTGGAGCTTAATGCGACACTGCTGCTTTTTTCATACTTTTCCTAATAACGTGTCAATCAAATATTCATGTATGAAACTTTCTTTTTAATGGAATTAGTGAAAGAAAAAGCTTACAAACGAAAGGCCTCACAGGAACTCAGTAACAGTGGCAGTATGGTTGGCACGTGTAAAGCTACAAAAGAGGTAAAATTCATAAGGAGACCCAATTTATCTTTTTTTCATTGCTTTTTGATGTTCATACCTAAGCAGGGGCTTGTCACTATGAAAGTTTGTCCTTCCCCTCTTCCTCCCTTCCCCCCCCTTTTTTTTTTTTTCGGTTGGTCTAATGGGAAGAGATTTCCTCTCCCTACAAGCCTTCTCTCTCTGCAGCCTGACACTCACTGGCTCCTCTACCCATGTTTCAAAATCTGTACCCTGGTGACCAGTAATACATAAAGGATTTGAACTTTCTAATGGGATAAAATCAGCATCGCCAGCTTGATACATTCCAACTGCAAATGTGCTTAATCAGAAAGGGCGGGGGGTGGGGAAAGGCAGTCATAAATTTTCTGTCAGACTGTTTTTGGGGAGTTAAAATGCTGATACAGACACTAATATATCTTGGAAATAAGACCCTCTCAAGAAGTAGTTGTGAAAGATAGAATCTTGTTTTTCGGGAAAGGTATTTAACCAAGGCCAGGCCTGCCAACTGAAAAACTAAACGTTATTTTGAACAGTGTAGTGATGCAATATTATTTCAATTTGTGTTACAAAATCACTAGTGTCTTAGCAGTGCTGTGCCTCACCCAGTCCCTAGTCACAGACCAGAACTTCATGCTGCCTAACTTCTTAGCAGTGGAGCAGGAAATCTGGGGTGGCATCCTGGTTCCAGAGTGGGCTTTTAGGAAAGGCAGCTGAAAACACCCTTCATGGGAACGTGAAGAGGAGAAACATGGGAGTTGTAGCCTGGACACTGGGCTGTGTTTTATAAGGTCAGGAAGACTTGAGGAACAAACTGAGAATTCATAAAGCCCTCTGGCATTCTGCAGCTGTGGAAGTGCTGTGGTCTTAACGGAGGTTATTTGAGCTCATGTGAATAGATGATGCTGCAGACACAATTCTGCTGCATAACGCTTTAATCAGTTGTTTGCTGGTGTAAATGCAGAAACGTTTCATTTTTGGTGAATTTGGTTCTATCTTAGTGTTTTCCAAATAAGTATAACAGAAATGTTCAGCTGGCAATTCCCATTGCTGAGCTGTTTTGCTTGGGACTTTCTAAAGCACTTAAATAACTTAGGAGCACAGCTTCCATTAATAGTCATTTAGAAATGTCTTCTCAACATTCAGTCCATAATTCTCCCAGAGGAATGACTCAGGTAATGTTGGCTATATAAAGCTTTTTCAGTGTGAGCTTAGAACTGTTTAATAAGTGGGGGGTTTGTTTAAAGCATTCAGAGGACTTTGCTGCTACATGCTGGTCGACACAGTTGGGGGCACAGATAAATACATTGTGCAAATGAGCAAATATGGGCTTCATCAAAGCCTACTGAAGGCCATCAAAAATCTCCCACTGTGAGGAACGTTGGCACAGACCCATAACAAATAAATACAGGAAAAAAAGCAAAGAGATTGCACCACTGAATGCCCTTTATTCTTGCAGTTGAATAATAGTGTTCTTTTAGTGTTAATTATTTTGTTTCCCAACTCTCTACCTCTTGTATGCACGTACCTGCACTCCCCTCTAGCTGACTGTCCCTTCTCCCCAGTAAAAAGTGGTCTTACTGTCCTCTTGGTTATGCCCGGTCTTGCTTAAGGTGGTTCAGTCCAGGTAATAGAACCAGCTCTTAAAATCACAGCCGGATCCCAAACAAAAAACTTAGCTCAAGCCCTGCTCCTTGTGCCTCCAGACCCTTCTCTTGGCAGCTGTGCTACGCACACTTGGCTTGGCTCTTCCTTTATCATTGCCTCCCTGTGCAAGCTCAAATCCAAATGCCCCTGTCTGCTGCATGGCAGGGAAGACCTCTGCCGGTCCCACTCTATCTCCTCTTTCCATCCCCTTGCATCTTGGTCTCATCTCATCCTTGATGTTTCCTTAGCAGCACATTTTTGATAGTACCTTGATATAATATGTGCAGAAATTGCTGGCAGGGCTAGAGCACTTGGTTTCTTTAAATTACCCAGCTCAGTTGAGTTTTATTGAAGTGCAGTGCTGCAATTTAGGTATCAGTTGAGATGCATCTTCAAGATATATCGGTTTTGTTTTCTCTTTAATCACGCTCTAAATCTAAATAAATAAATATGTAGCAGTAAATGCTCTGTGGTATATTTGATAAGATTAACAGTCTTCTAGTAGCATAACAGCTCATGATAGTCTTTGCTATTTATGTTCCTGCTGAGAGGAGAGGAAAAGCAGATAGTTCGGTGAGCAAATTATAAAGTATGTGGGTTAATGAAGTGCCTGTCATAAAGCTGATTGTTGCTTCTTCACATCCTCTCTTTTTTGCTAACAAAGCTCTTGATATTCCAAAGCTTGGAAAATCAAACCTTTCTCTTTATTTTTCAGTGCACACCCATATTCTGAGCAAAAAAAAAATAAAAAAATCAGTGAAAGCTTTATTTTTATCAATTCAAGTACACACTATGAATAAGTTAAGGTATGGAAGTAATATAACTGTTTATTGAGGCATGTAAATCCTCCAAGTTTTCTTTTGGATCCCATTTCTACTAACAAGCTATTTTTAAGCTTGGATTACTGCAGATTTTCATGATACTTTTCTCTCATAACCTCTATGTCTTCTTGATAGAGACAACTTTCCCTTTTTTTTTTTTTTTAATATAAACAAGAGGAAAGGGATCAAATGCATCTTTCTGCATCTTTGTGTTCGCTGTTTTATGTAGCTTCCTAAAGCCACACGGTTGTTCAAGAGATTATTAAGGTGGTTCTCAAATAAAACAACGAGCTTTCGATTACATTTTTTCCCCTTGTGCAGTAGGGGGATTTGTACCTGGAGTTGTGACCTATACTCACAGCTGAGGAATGCAAAAACCAAACCCAATTCATACCTATGAACCCTGTCTTTCCACACTTCAAAATGCACATTATTGACTTGCAAAGAAGATGGAGGTAGAAAGCATGAGCCTGAGTTAGTACTGAAGGTATCTACTGCCCCATATTTACCAGCAGCAATAAAGGCAGGCAGCGTTTTGCTAAGATCTAATCAGGAAATGTGATTGCAGATGCAGTTTCTTCTGTGTATTTTCCCTTCCATCTAAATATGCTCCTACCCCAACTCTAAAAATAACATCTCAAAGAGGAGATGGCAGATATGTTTTTCAGATAGAATATGAACATGATTAATCAATATAAATATATATACACACTTTGCCTCGGCTTAAATTTCCTTTGGAAAAGACTTTAGGATTTTGCTGCACAAAAGGAAAAAGTGCAGAGGCACATAAAAAATAACTTCTTTTCCAAGTGTCCTGACTTGCACTTTGCAGACCAAGATGTGTGTTTGAAGGATCTTCATGTTCTTTCCAATCTCTGTGGGTTTTGTTATCATATTTTTAGGAGCAGCACTACATCCTTGCATTTTTCCTGGCATCGTAGATGTTATCCCTATTGTACAAAACGTGAACCAAGGCAAAGGGATACTGAAATGATTCTGGTAACCTATGGCTCTAAAAAGTATTAAGCTGGGAGTCTCCTAACCTTGAGACTCTTTTGCTTTCTTCTGTATCCTCTGCAACAGTGAGACAAGCACTGGCAGGTGTAGGCAAGTACTTCATATACATCCTACCTGTATTTTCCAGGAGGGTTTGAGGTTCAGTTTCATTTAATAATAAATTCCAGCAGTTTGCTGGTCTACAGAAGCTGTAATGGGTTGCCAACATAACAAAGCTGAAGCCCAAGAGAGTTGTGGTTTGGTTTTTTGTTGTTGTTTGGGTGGTTTTTTTTTTTTTTTTTTTTTTTTTTTTTAATACAGAATGTCATTATGTATTTTTCTTTGTATTATGAAGCACAGGTAAAAGCAGCGAACCCAGCATTAAGGGGGAAGTCAGTGTGCTTTCCTCTGTTAGCCCCCTTCACCAGTGTTACACCTCTTTGCTGCTGGTAATAAACCTGGAGAAACTGGTGGAAAGAGTGCTACAGTTGGTTCCAAGAATTACAATATTAAATTAAGTATGGGATTTGGTCCATCCCACCCTTAAAGTGGCACAAGCAGCAGCTGAAAATAGAGCAATATGCAGCCTCTTGAGGCATCGAGGAGAGCAGTGGAAAGCTCAGGAAATCTTTGGAGCTTCCCATCTCTAGTCTCTTTCAGGTGCTGTGCTCTAACATGAAGGTCTGGAAGGAAATTGTCTAATGCGTGAATTGCAGCGAATGGGTTTTATCCTTTTAGCTGCTGCGTGGCTCTATCCAGACTTGATTTACTCCTAGGTATTGAGTGTCTGAATTAAGGCACTGCTTAAATGCACAGTCCTTTTATATTTTGCTATGTACAGTCCTTTTATATTTTGCTGCATTTGGTTGGAAAGTGATAATACCGTTTCAGTAGCTCATTTTGTTACGTGGGCAGCAAAAGAAATGCTTACCCAAGTTTTCCCTCCTCATAATTTTAGAAGCCGTGATCGGTTTGCTTTCTTGGGACCTCCCCAACCCTTGTTTTCTCAACAGGGTATTTAAGGTGAGAGGATGAGTGCTGGCCACAGTGTAGCCAGCCAGAAATGTGAATATATTACAGTCACATGTAATCAAACGATTCTAGCTCATAGGAGTAAGAGCAGTAGTAAAGTGGGGTTGTGGTGTTGTACATGCCACCAACTGCTGGCAGCTTTGTGTTTGTGCACCCTAGTCACCACTGAAAGTTTATTAGCCCATCCTTATAGCTTTTGTTTGCAGGGGAGAATGGCCCAACCTACGCTGCAGACTCACCTTCAACCTGAAAAGGTTGCTGGCATTCCAGAGGCATTGGCAGAGGCCAACTGATGGGTTTTCCCACCTGATGGTGAATAGAGGACCCAAGCTCTGATGGGAATGAGCTCTTTCTTCTGCTGTTGGGAGGAGGGAAAATACATAAGGTCTATCTTTATAGAAGGGAAGGGTAACACGTAGCTCAAGGTTGCATCATCCTTTCCCTGTCAGAGCCAAGTATGATCAGTGTCTCGCAGCCATAACTCTTGTCTGGGAAGGTCATGAAAAACTAGCTTGCACCATGGCCACCCTGTGTTTCTGTGGCTGTGCAGATGTGGGGCAAAGCTCCGTGCCTGGCCACACCGGTTTGTTGCAGCTGTATAGCAGAACCTAAATTTTCAGGGAATGGGCTCTGAACCATTAAAACAACAGGATGCTTTGTCAGGATTGGGCTGGGGCATGGAAAGAGGAGGCAAGTCTGAACCTCCTTTCTGGTGAAGCAGAACTCAAGGAGGAAGCACTATGGCTGCACGCTCTTTCTCAGTGCACCTTGTTTAGGAGGAGGGAACAAACCCCTTCTC
The DNA here is from genome assembly GCA_033628505.1 of Tringa tobata. Classification (NCBI taxonomy): domain Eukaryota; kingdom Metazoa; phylum Chordata; class Aves; order Charadriiformes; family Scolopacidae; genus Tringa; species Tringa tobata. Next base: position 1,018,743 of record JAHREE010000352.1, on the reverse strand, counting down.
TGGTATCTAATTAGTACAGGATACAGTGCTTCACCTTCTGTCAGCCTCAGAGATTCAGAACAGGTTGGCCAGGTGGAACTCTTCCTGGTGCACAAACAGCTCGCTGACCCCCAGCTCCTGGAGATTGCTTGGATGTATCGCAGCTTGCACAACTGCGCCCATCACAACTTCTGTAACAAAGCCAGGATAGAGAGACTCGTGCACTCTCTCCTGTCCCAGCCCTGGCTTTTGAAACAGCATTACTCCTAGGGAATGGAGAGGCAGCAATCACAGCGAGCAGGGATCACATCCCCTTAGCCCTGAGCAGTGGTCAGGGGGAAGGAAAGAGGTATTAATCATCTGCCAACTGGGATAAATGAACTAGCTTCAAAAAATAAAATAAATCCAGGTGGTTGCTTGTTAGGAGTCTGTTTCCCAGCAATAAAAAGAAACATCTAGCCCGTTTCTTCTTGCTGTAATTTTGTTTCCAGCAAAATCTGAGAACCTCAGTTTTGATTATTGCAATTGGGAAACATATGTGTTGTGTTTTATTTGATCCAAGATCAGCTGGAGCAGTCTGAAGCTGACCACATTAAACTTCCGAGCGGCTTAGCTGGAGAAGTTGCAATTTTAGCTTTTCCCATAATGGCTATACTAGCAAACACCACTTGCACATTTTTGTCACATATCAATAGAAATTTACAGCTGAAGAAAGGTTTTAAAAAAAAAAAAAAATCAATAGTTTTTCATGACTGCCTGAAGCTTTATGATTTGGCTCACTGGGTTGGTTAGAACTGTTTGCTGAAGCTATTCTGGTGGTAGCAAGAAGGTATAAAATACTTTTTTGCGGGCAATATCCACATTGAATTGTTCTTTTAAGTCTATGTAATATAAAATGATTTTGGAAGCCTGTAAAATCATTCAATACATGTTTCTACATTATTTTCTCCATGTTTGCATTTGTTATTTTGCACTTATTTGCTTTTTAAAGCAGAGCAAATCATTACCAACAGTAATACTCCTAAAAAGATTGCCCAAGGTGGGGGCAGAAAAACAGTTGTTATGCATAGTACTTTTTATGTCCACATGTTTTGCCATATTCTCTTTGGAAAATATGCTTGGGGGTGCTTTGGGGGTGGGAGATGGTATGTGGATTACAAAACATACAGGAAAGAACAGGGGCAAGTAGAGAACAAGCCTTAATTTCACAATCTAATGCCACTGATTCATTGGAAAACTCCTTAGGACCAGACTGTGTGGAATGTGTTATAACACTGTAGTGTGTTGATATTTTAATCATCACTGTGTTGTCAAAGATCCCTGAGAGTCACCGTCACATTCTGTTGGCCTGACCCTTCATGTTACATTTCCCTTTTATATGTTTATTTTCTTCCAGTTATGAGGGACATGTGGAAGTGAGGTCAGTATTTTGTCAGGCTGTGCCATGGAAAGTGGAACTAAGGAAATCTGAAAATTTCAGCTTGGCTAGGACATCTGGGGGGAAAAAGCTGGAGACTGTGTAGAAAAACAGCATTTAAGATCTGCTTCTGCTTCTGGAATGGTTGTGGAGGCTGGTGGTGGGAATTGCTGAGCGGGACTGCCTGGACTCACTGTAGTGGAAAATAGTCCAGCCTGCAATGACACGATGTGTGAGAAGAGTATAGTGTTTCCTAAATCCGTCTGAGTTAAGGGCTGCCTAGTGGTTTTTTGGTAACAAACTTTTTGTTTGTTTGTTTTTGTTGTTGTTTTAATGACTTTTTTAGGCTGTAAGCATGATGTAAAGTGGTTCCACTTATTTGGAATCTATCTCATATTGTTGATTTATACTCAACAGATTATAAATGGTCAGAAAGCAACTTCTGGTATTGAAAATCACAAAGTAAATCTTAAAGGTTAAAGGCCACTCCTACTGCACTGCTTCCTGCAGTTCTTGTATCCGACAAACTTCAGTCCATCATCTGACGGGATGGTAATGACAAAGATTTTAGATGCTAAATATGGAAAGTTTACCTCATTTTATTCAGTTTTGAGTATATTCCCTTGTTAAAGAACTGGGAAGGTATTAAGTGCTTTATAGTTAGTTATGGATTTTTTTTCCCATTTATTTATTTTTATATAATTTTCAAAGCAACCCTCTTTAGTGGATCATAATCCATCTCTGCAGGAGTTCCATTCTGAGGCTTCATATTGTGTTTCATTAATTTCTAGAAAACAAAACAATTGTTCTCAAGGAAAACACGTCTATTTTTTCCTATTTTTATCCATCCTAGTTACTAAGAGTCAAGCTAGAACCTTTTCCTACTTGATATCAAGAATAATAAGTATCTAAAGATAAATAAAGTAAGCAGTGAGAGTTTTGTAGTTTAAAAAAATGAATCCATGAAGTCTTTCCAAAAGCAATAATTTTAGTTGTGTGTCAGAGGGGGAGACTTTTTTTTTTTCTTTTCTTTTTAGGAAATTAATCTTTTGAAATAATTGTGATGAGGATACATGAGAAGGAACAGAATCCAGCTACCCTCCCTTAGGGTATGGGGTGATTAGTGTCTGGCTGTAAGAGCACACATCCCAGCACAAGATATCCTGAGTATTTACACAGCTTCTTAGATGGGTTTGGCAGCCTCATTCTTCTCTCATGCCACAGCTGCTCCTCATATATGTATACCTGGGGTTGTCTACGCTGAACAACAGTCTCATTAACCACTGTGGAAACTGCACACCCCTAGGTATTTTATTAAGCAGACCCATTGCAGAGTGTTTTAGTTTACTGCTTCTTACTTGTTACATCTGCAAAGAACAAAGTTAAAGAGCTGTCTGTGCTCCAGTCCGAGGCACGACAATTAGCTGTGTCAACACATCTAAGCTGGTTTAAAATCATTCCCGCGACCAGTGGGAGAACGGCACTGAAAGGATAACGCAGCACAGGCTGCCTCAGTATTTGTCTGCCAGGAGGTGTGCCCCACTCCTGCACTGATACCAGCGCCCCAACCAGGTAGTTTAAGGTGGGAGTTACTGGGGGGTCAGAGAACTGCCCCACATCCCCCTAGTCCCGCTGTCGCTGCAAGGATTGTTTCAGCAGGGTAACAGGAGTAAAAACCAGTAAACATTAATTTTAGTTACTTAAGGCAGTTATACGTAACAAATATACTGGCTTCAAAAGATACTGTTTTTATTTCTTTTTTGTTTAAAAATACAACTGAAGAGTTTGAATTGAACTGTGAACCATTTGTTCTGTACCAAGAAATGTGTTCACACACAGAAATTAAAGAATAAATTAGGTTGCCTGCCATAGAAGTTGACCCTAATTAAGGTCAATTCTCCTTGATAAGTAATTAATCAGGAATCCTTATTATAGTTTAGTCTCTCTGTTAACAATAAACAGAGCATTATTTTATTTTTATGGTTAGAATAAGGCTCTTAATTGATTGTATTCTGCAGGAGGAAAACATCCATCAGCACTGAAACTGATACACTGAAGACATTTTAAATTAGAACAGCGTTAGTTAAATTAGTCAAACTACAAAACTGCAAAGCTGGCCTGTGTGTAATTTGTTGCTTATAGAGAAAAAAAGCATGTCACCTATCAACAAAGGAGAGGATAAGGTCTCTGCCTTGAAGTGATTACAAATATTATTATTTAATATTGTCAGTCTCACAGAATCCAGTTCCCGTGGTTGTCCTGCTCTGCTCGTCATCTTAGTACCTGAAAACCTTTTGCTAAGCAGTAATGGCAAATATTTATTATGTAGTTTTGTGTTCTTGTCCCTCTACGTGGATTGTGTGCAGTAGGATGTTGTGTCTCACTTTGTCATTCATATGTGTATGTATGCATACGTAAAACATATATTTTACACAAACATACACAGAGGCATCTACATACATATGTAAATCACGATGTATTTATATTGGTGAAAGAAGGTGGAAAAGGTTTTGATTGTCAGTACCTGTCTTTCTGCCTCAAGTTTAGTTTCTGAGCGTGGGATGCTGCACAGAAAATAATTATAATTATCTAGGAGGCAAAGTCGGTCCTCCTGTAATGTAACAAGCAGAGCTTAATGGCAGAGCAGCTCCAATGGATTCCTTGTTTGCGGGATTGTTCTGTCTGCTGGAATTTGTGGAGTTTTTTCACAGCAGGATGGGCACAGCACTTGCAGGATGCTCTGCCTGAGCAGTCTCCGGGATGTGTAGAGCTGAAAGAGGAAATGGGAGAATGCTTATAGGGGAGACCTGTCGATCACAAATGCCCTCGGCTGTGGTGGAAGAGCCAAGAAATCCGTTGGCGCTCGCAAAGCAGAAATGGCAAAAAGCTAGCTCTGCTTCAGGTGAAAAAATTTGTGCGTGATGCCTTCTAGTGATACTACTGCTAAATGAGACTATTTGTGGGCAAAGAACAATTTGGGAAAATAAGAAAAAGAAATAGGGTTTGCATTTTATAGCCTTAAAGTTAGCACATTTCGTGCAGAAGAACGTCTGGAAGTCTGTATGTGTGCACAGCCACATGCAGGTGCACACACACCTTCCTCAGCTGATGCTACACTAAAGCCATTTCGAGCCTAATGCTCCTGAATAAATTGCTCAAGAGCGGTTAGTCCACCCATGTGGAAACCTCACCTCTGTGATACTGGCAAAGTCAGCAAGGCATTGGGTTATCTGCTGCAGAGCACAAGGCATTTCACATCTAAGATACCCACAAGGCTATTTAAGATGCAGAGTTACTCCCCTGCTATGTTTTTAGGAAGTCTTAAGGGTGGGACTTGATCCAGCAGATCCATCAATTTCCTTCCCAGTGACTGGGCTTTTTTTTTTTTTTTCCTAGTTGTCTTCCCTTTTAGAGATGCCCATTCTCTTCCCTGCCAACCTGATGTATTTGCAAAGGCTTATCTGACCAAATAGGAGCAAAGCTATTCACAGCCTTCAAGTAATCGAAGATTTGTGTGTCACAAGTCATAGATACGCCAGCCAGCTGGGTTGCATGTTGGAGTGGCTGAGCTACAGGGAGGGGATGTATTTGTAGGGTAGCAATTTATACGTGGGGGTTTTCTGATGTGTAAAATCCCTTCCCTCCCACCCCCCCCCCCCTTTTTTTTTCCTTTTCAAATAGTCCCTCAGTAACATTAAAGCTGTAAAAGTCTGAACATGAAAACAGTTATATGTCAGTTTTCTGCTAAGTTTTTTCTAGGAAAACCTTGATCTTAGTAAAGCCAGAATTTTAATAAAAATAGTGAAAGCACATAATTTGCAGCAGCCATCCGTCAAATATTTTACCATCACGTCTCTTCCACACTGAAATAGGTGAGAATAGAAGTAAGAGGCAGAAGCTCTGAAAAAGTGACAAGGAACTCTAATGAGCGATGCCCTCATTTTACCATGTTACTATTTCTAAAGTCGCCTTGACTTCAGTGGAGTTACTTCTGGCTTTTAACCTGCAGAGGTAAATATCTGCCACGTATATAAAATACACAAAGAGAAGAAAGCAGATGAACTGAGGGCAGAAATCAGGAGGACACTGTCAGTGAGGTAGAATAATGCCCTCAGAAGCTGATGGCTAGTTGCCTAACAGATCCCATTTGCAAAGTGGCAGTTTCCAACAGTAGGAAAAGTCTACTGTAAAGTATGTAAGAAGTGAAGAATCTGTGACTGAAAGGATGACATTGTTCCATTCTCTTATGCATTTTGAAGATAATGATGCATTTTGCAATTTTGGTTGTTAATGGCTGTTGCGCTATGTGTTGTAAAGCAAGTACTTATATACTGTTGGGGATTTTTAAAATACATTATGTTCATGAACAGAAATAATATATTTGGACATAATTCGAGCCTGATTCTGATCATTCCAGTGAAGACAACAACATTCGTGACTGTTCCCTGCTTCCGAGAGGCATTTGGAGCCTGAGAGTCCTGAACTCTGTTGTATGCAAAGCTCCCTTGCTGTGGTTAATTTATGTTTTGATTTTGTCTTACTCACTTGAGGCTAGCCTTTTCTGGCAGGTTTCTTCCAAATACAATTAAATTAACTTGCGAGTTTCTTGCATTTTGAAGAGTGTGTTGTTGTAAGTATTTGTGCTCTTCTGCAACGCTTCCTTCAAAAGTTTCCTCCTAGTAGAAACCGTTCAGGAATACGAATGATTTCCTGTACACAACCCTTTTGCACACTTCTCTTCCACAGGATGATGTTTTGTTTTGTTTTTTAAAATGCCAAAGCAATGTCATTCAAACCTTGGGGGCTGTTAGCAGCGGCAGCAGAGGAGAACATAGAGGTAGCTATCAGATTTTGCTTTCCCCTTCCAGCTACCCGTTGGATTTCACAGTCCAGTCAGCTAATGCTGTTTGATCACTTCTTGTAAAAATTCTTACACTGAATGCATGTAGCACATGCTCTGCAGCATTAAGTGATCAAAAGAAGTGAGATCCTCTATTGTAGCACTGATAATAGGCTACTCGTGCTGCGTATCTCAGCACAGCACGCAGGGAAATTGTCAAATTGGTTTTGATTCTGAAAGATCTTCAAGACGAAAAAAGGTAAGATAAAGGCAACAACTACCATTGAGTAAAATATACATGGTATTAAAGCTTGCAGTGGAATGACTCTACTCTTGATGATAAGAGAAAGAAAGCTGGCAGAAGAAGAAGATAGGACTGCTCAGAAAATGGGAAAACAACTAGGACTTGTGTTTCTGCAGGGAGCCCAAACCCAGCTCTGCTGTCTGGTAATGGCACAGCTGTGTTTCCTTCTGCGAGGTCTTTGCACTTCAGTTTGTAAATTTGTCTCATAGACCAGTAATAATTTTTCTTTGATTGGTTGCGTTTTATTGTTGTTTTACTTCTGCTTAACTACTTTGCAGACATGAGTTGTTTCAGATACACAGTAACTTTTTGAAGTGAGAATATCATGTTTTCTTCATTTTACAGATAGAAGGCAAAAATATTCATTTAGGTCTGCTATTCAGATGCCCAGCTTTTAAAACACTTTGTGGGCTGGGTTTTTTGTTTTCTCTTTCAGTTTGTTTTTTCCATATTAAGTCTATGTCAATAATGAGTACTTTGCAGCTGAGATTAATTAGGAGCAGGTAGTTTCCAATTGGAGACCCCAAAACAAGAGAAGAAGGGTTAGGAAACAATTCTGGAAATACATTTGTATTCAGGCAATCAGAACAATAAAGGAATGTAAGGTCTGCATTTAAACAGTGTTTGAAAAGTATTTTTTGTCCCAGTGTCTCTGGTAGGCATGTGGAAATACTCAGGATTGTCATTAATATTAAAGGAAAGCTTATCAAATGATAGCATGAATGGCAGGTAGGTTTTCAGTTTTCATTAAAGTTCAATAGGAGCTGGGTGTCTAATACCATTTTTGGTTTTTAATAATTCCTTACAGGTTTTTAATATGAAAAGCCCTTTGACTCAGATTCTCAAAAATTTATTACTTGTGTTTTCATGAGCATGTGTGGTGATCGTATGGCTATTAATCATTTAGCATGAAAGCCTGCTTGAGAATTTGCTGATTCTTCACTTCTGGTCCCAGTTATACCTCCTACTGACTCTGACTTTGGATTTGTTTCAGACACGTAAATTATCAGAAGAGTTCTGTGGAGCCTTTCTTAGCACAGAGATCAATACCCTTAAACCAGCACAATTTCCAGCCTGGATTAGATTGTACTGATATCAAGGTGCTACTCATTTGGGTTGTTTTTGTTTTTTTTTTCTAGGAATACCTTTACACCTTTGGATGACTGTATTCAGTCCCAGGAATGCTATTTTAATTATCTCTTTATAAGAACACTACAAAAAAAGTGGAAAGCAAGTCTCATTTCCAAATCTCTCATTGATTATCTGGAAACACATGTTGATGTATGTGTGGGGAAGAACAGCGTTTGTCATTTTGAGTAGCTGGAGCCTTCCAATGAGTGCCATTCCTCAGGCTGGGCTTACTTTATTTGAGGTGCACAAGCTCATAGGTGTCTGCCAACATGGAAAATAATTGTGCAAGAACAAAGTCATGGCCTCTGAGTTGCCTTGGCCAGCGCTTAAAAGACTTTCTTTTCCTCCAAATTAATCTCTGTTTGGTCTAACAGCATCTGTAGTCTCTTCAACCCATCCATACCATCTCATCATAACTGGGAATCCTTGGTGAGACACTAGATGGGTCAAGATATTTCTGCACTACGTGCTGTTTTGACAGAAAGTACCATGTTAAGGGCTGACTACTTAAATTGTTCTTTACTGCATATTTTTCTCAGAAAAATGTAATTTTGTGTGCTGCAGTAACGCTGCTGAGTGGATAATAAGATGCAGTATGTTGCTGCTGCAGGCTCTACACCATATGTCTTCCATAACTATTGCATTTTGGGGGGCTGGTCGTTAGGGTAATTGTATTGTCTCAGTAATTCATCATCAGAGTAACTTGAAATAAAATAGCAATGACATATAGCAGTGAGAATTACAATGTTTAGAACTAAACAGGAAAACTGCAGTCTGAGAGCTGAAGTGTCAAAATTGTAGATTTATAAATATTTTACATTTTCTGCTTGCTGAGCTTTACGTGTAAATCAAATTGCTATAACAACACTTAAAGCAGACTGTAAGGGCAATTATTTTAAAGCAGCAAGTGATACAAGTAATTATTTCTGCGTGGTAAAGACTAGTTGCTCCCTGCCCTGAAACTGGGACAGTGAAAACTTCCGTGGTACCTTCTTTCCAGGCTTTTTGTTCTGAGATGGCATATATGGCATTTTGTGACATTAAAAAATGGTTTTAAGTCATGTGTCACTTCTTTCCCTTAGTGAGCCACTTAGGTAGCTGCTTTTTTTCAGCTACGCCTCAGCTGCAAATTAGTGTGATGTTGGGCCCGTATTCCACTTGCGTCTTTTAAGGGTCATTGGTTTAAGGCTAGAAGCTGTTTAATTTTTATAGAGCAACATTTAAGAGTGCAGTAGCTCTGGTAGCATCTGTATGTTATTTGCATACATAATATTGTTACAGTGACAGGGCTATTTCTTACATGTCAACCAGGGGCATCTGGTGAACAATGAATTTTTATTATTTCTGTATTGATTTAGAAAATCTAGATAACTTGATGGCATGAAACTAGGGTCATTTAAAGGTTTACGGAATGATCTTACAGAGCTGCTCAGTAAAACATGAGAGCAAAATATGTTGTAAATTCTCTCTTCATCTCTCTCTAACAAAATCTATGAAATAACTGAGAGAGGATCCCAAAATTAGGGGAGGAAAAAAGACTTGTTGCTGTGTATTTATGATTATAGGTCTGTTTTTCAAGTGCCTTGTACTGTCACTGGAAGGATTTTGGTGTACATTAGAAAGATGCGCTTGGGTTTACACTTAGGGAGCGTGTGCAAGGGCTGCAGGAAATACTGGAAACGTTTGTGGCTCTGCAGACAACTATTTTCCCTCTCTGAATAGTATGAGTAATGCCTTAGTGTAGCATTAGCCAGCATTTTGTTGCCAGGATCACATTTCACATTGGATTGGTGTGTGCATATGGGTACCACAGACCTCACTGCGCTTCTCGCAGGAATCCAAGGGTCACATCTGCGTTCCAGCCACCGCTCAAACCAAGTAATGCTGTCCTTCAAGTAATGAAAAAACTTCCTGAATGCAAGCATGCTGTGTAGTGGCGGCTCAAAAGGAATAGTCAGCTGTAGATAAAGTCTTACAGAGCATTTAGAAAGTTAGTGTTGCCAGTTCATCCCTCCAGCCCCACTGTCTTGGGGACCAGGAGTCTAAGAATCAAGAACAAATCTTTCCAGAAGCAGGTCCAATGATGGAGGGGCAGTCAAAATTGCTGGGAGACTGGACTGAGAGAAAGCCCACTTTGCTGTATGTTGCTCAGATTTGATACGAAATGAAATCAGTGTCATTTGCACAGAGTATCATACCTCCAGTTAAAAAAAAAATACAGTCAAGCAGTTAACTTAAAATAATGGGATTTAACATGATTTTCAGTTCTTTCTATTAGCCTGCCAATAAAGTAGCTTGCAAGCCTTTGGGTTTTAAGCCTTCCTGTAAAATTATCAGAACTAGGAGCTTGTTTTAAAATGAAAAGTGGGATTTTTTCATAACCTAAGGTCCACAGAGATGCGGATTTAAGAAATAAGCAAATATTGGGAAGGTTGCAAATAAATGGTGAGGACTGGCAAGAAGGAACACTGGGAGTAGCTCAGTCTCCTCGCTTAAGCTTAGGAAATAAAACGGTTTGGGTTTTGTTTGAGGTTTTTTTCATTGTCCACAGTAGCTACCTATTTCCAGCTTGTGGGAAAAGAAAGAGAAGGCAAACAGTTTCCCGCTTGTCAGATGCCAGTCTGTCAAATAGTGTGGATGCACCCTATCAGACATCGGCAAAAATCTTTGCTTCCTTGCTTGAAGTGCCTACCTATGACTGATAACTTTGCCTGCTAGAGCTCTGATAGAGTTTTCAAGCCCCTCCTACATATTCTACAGTCTGTCAAGCACTGATAAACTGAAAGCTATAATCCATCCCTGAAAATGGTCACCTTTCTGAATTCATGAAGGGACACAAAACCTGACTGTAAGTACTCAAGGTGAGGGGTGACGTGAGGATGCCTGTGCCTATGGTGTGTTCGCTTGCAGTTGACTAAAAAGTAAAAAGATTTGATTACTGGTGGTAAAAATAAGGTTGAATATTTTATCACTTCTCATAGAGAAAAGCTGTATCAAAAATATTTAAAGAAATCACTAATGAGGTTAGGTTAATGACATACTATCTGAGAGGATGAGTTTAAAAACCCATATTCTGAGAGTTAACTTCTTTCATTTGAATATAAAAGATGGATTCATTCAAAGAACTCTTCCTGGATGTTTTCTATTTTCTGTGGCTTTTCCAGGAAACATTTCCTCTGGAAGATAATAGATAGTAATAAGATATATTGATGGATCATTAGACTAAAATATACGTGGTTATTCAATTAATCTTGGAGTTCAAACCTATCTTCTGTCCTTTATGTATCCCTTCTCTCACTTCCCGAGTAAACAGTACTGTCTTTACATGTGAATTTCCTTACAGGATTCAGAAAACCAGAAATTATTTTAATTATTTTGCATACATTTCTAAAATACAGAATATTAGCCTCAGATTACATTTGAGTAAAAATGATCTCACTCTTCATAATAATAAAACTGAAGAAACTTATTCTTTAATAAAATCAGAGTGAACCATCAGTTAGTTCTAAGACTTTGTTATCACATTTACCAGGAAGTTGTGCCTCAGGGACTGACACTATAAGATGCGAGCTGGCACACTGGAAAATTTTTTTCTCTATTTGTTCACCTGTGGGAGTCACAGTGTTATTACTTTTCTTTGGAAACGGTTAAAGGTTGTAAGTATTATGAGCTTAGGTTGTCTGTGGTCTCTTCTAAAACTACTGTTGTGCCAAATTTGCACATGTTCATGTTTGACTGATTCCGGAATTATTACTACAGAGAGCAGTAAAACCTTGCTGATGCTATAGGAAATATCATTATTCTGGAGATAGATACATATATATTTTATACTAGCCTAGGTTTTACTGCATTTGGAGTTGGCAGATCAGTAGCACTGAGCTGGGGTCCAAGAGGGAGCAAATTGCAGTGTCAGCTGCTGGCTTGATTTGCATTTCACATTTCTCACTTGGTTCTCGGGTTCATCAGCATTCTCAGGGCTTCAGCAGAAGCGTGTTAAAGCCAAGGCAGAAGTATTTAGAGTCCACAATTCATCAAACGTGATTGAAAATATTCCACTGGAGTTGCTAGATTACAGCAGTAGCTGCCAGTGCTTTTGAAGACGAAATGTTTTGAAATGACGGGTCTATACACATGCATGTGCACACGCCTATGCTGCCTGAGTAATCAAAACTCCTAGGGTTTCAGAGCACATTAGGAACATAGGATTGGGGCTAAACATGTATATCTCATGCTCTTATCCAACTGCTTTAATGCCATTAAGATATTTATCCTTACCCTGTGAGCTTGGGCTCCTATAAGTGGCTGGACAGCAGAGGTTAAGCTGTGGGCAAAGCCTACGTTGCGTGTTGCAGCAACATCTAGGGCTTCTTTAGGTAACACCAAATGAGCTTCTCTGCCTGTGTGGGAACTGTGGAGAGAAAGTCACCCTGGCCTCGGAAGCAGAAGAGCTACGTGGCCAAAGCACCTCCAAAACAAAAGCTTAGCTTTTCTAAGAGCTGTTGATTGGGGTTCAGAGTGCCACGTAGCTTGTCTGTGGGTGAATTGGAGGTCCCTGCATTGGTTTGTCCCAGGGAGCAGTGGTGGTAATGTGATGGTTGTAGGAGTATTCATAGTGCCTTCTGATTTGAAGTTCAAAATAATTTCCACATGCATAGAACAGTGGTTTTGCTACTTCTTGAGATGCTTCACTCTCTTTTCCTGAAGGTGTGTCCTCTCTTCTGGCCTTTCTTGAAACAATATTGGAGACTCTCCCATCTCCTGCATGTCTCCACTCTGTTATTGTGGCCTTCCTGGTTCAGTTTAGGTAAAGGCACAGCAGGAAAAGGAATTGATTTCATTGCTATGTTCTCTCACAACTGGGTGAGACTGAGAAAAATAAAACACAGGCTAAGAACCATAAAGAGCATGGTGGACTTCTACAGGTGCTGTGTACAGAGCTGATTTTTTACCAGGGGAGCTCCGAAATGGTCATCTTTGCTAGTGGGCAAACATAAGCTCCTAGAAATCCGAGCCTGAAATGCTGTGCTATTTCAGGTCACTGGCAAGGGCAGCATCATTCAACAGTAACACTGAATTCCTGGGGTACTTAGTAATGCACAGACATTTCTGTTGTGCCCATTGTCAGGATGCTGAAGATGGAACCTCTCCTTCTGCATTTGTCTGAGGGCATTTCTGATAAGAAAAATAACTTTACTATGAATGAACAAGTCCGAAAAGAAAATTTCTACTACTACACTTTGCCACTGAGGCTGGCAAAGCGGAAATAGTAATTTAGTTTTATCAGTCTCTTCCCTTTCTGCACTACCTTGTTGCTCCAAAAAAGAAGGAGGGAAAATAAAAAGCAGATCTTTCTAACGGGCTACGGGCCCATTATATTAAAGCATCACAGGGCTGAGGGCCAAGATCAGGGTATTTCAACAAGTTAGGTACATCAGCTGATCCACAATAGCTGTATGTGCACGTGGTCTTAACCAACGACAAAAGAAAAACAATGTGGCTTAGGTTATCTGGCAGAGAAGGAGGAGTACAGCGAGTCAAACTACTGCATAATTATTCAAGGGCTTAAAAACCCCCACTGTCTGCATGCAGAGGGGCTTGCTGCGACTCAGCTGGTACATGGTGACTTACTGCTTCGTGGTAGCCTTCTGACCTGTCTGGGCTCCTGTACTGTCAGGTCTTTGCATCATATTTTATTTTGTGGTTCTAAAGGGCCGTGCACAATGGGATTGTAGCCCGTATCATGTTTAGCGTGATGTTCAGAAGTCAAACTTACATATGGATATAATAATAAGGAAGACTTAAACTTGGAAGCCAGATTTACTACCTTGTTTTATGGGAGGTTACATAAATGCCGATAGCTGCTGAAGAAGAGTGAAAAAAACTAAATGTATCCTTTAAATACAGAGTTATTCATGTTCTCAGCTACATAAATATATTAGAAATAGAGGCTCAAAAATCAGTACAGTATGTTTTCAACTGTTGGGGTGATATTCTTTGGATTGCAACTGCACGCTTGGTGTTTGTCCACCGTACTGCTGTACAAATGTGGGGACGTCAGGGAAACTTGTTTTTTTCACTAAAAAGTATGTATGTCTCAAGTAAGGCTAAGGATCTGCCTTCAAGTCTCTAAAGCATTAATTTCACTTGCTGATACCTGGCCATTTACAAATGGTAAATTGCAGTGCCACATTCTCTTATTTTGGAAAAGCTCCTGCTATATTTGCCTTTTATGCCGCTTCGTTTTGCCTGCACCTGTCCTATTCATTCAAAGGTGTTTGTTTTTCCTTGTCACTTTTTTTTATCTAAAATGATATATGTATATACATATATATAGCAAATAGGAAAGCAGGTATGTAAAGTGTAGGTTATGAATAGTATAATTATGAATCACCATAAAATTAGTCATCTTTTTTAATCCTCAAAGCCTTTGATTTCTTGAAAGTACTGTGAAAAGGTGCATATGCTGTTATCATTACATGCTGGTTTTCTGCATTTCATAAATTAGTAAAAGAAGAGAGATTGCTTCGGAGCCAGGACAATGGTATATTTCTTTGTATACATTTCTGTGTAAAGAGAGTAAGCATATGAATGGAACAGGTGAAGCAAATAAGCCGCTGCATCCATGGGAGAAAATGGGTAAAATCTATTCTGAGTTATAGTTGAATCAGTTGAAATAAAATCGAGCTGCAGTTACTCTCCCAGGATAACTGGGGGATTGCTCTGCAACTTGCACAAGAGACAAAAGAAGGTGAGGATGTGTTGGATGAGGTGGAGCCCCTGTTGACAGCTCATGGGCATGGAAAAGTAAGACCAGCCAACAGAGGAATGTTAAAACAATCCGCAAGGAAAAAAGAGGAATGTTTAGAATGTGTTAAGCATCGATGTCAAGCAACTGGGCAAATAAAAAAAAAATACTTTTCAGAGTTATTCTGCAAATCTCAGCAGGGAATGGTCCTTTTATTGTTTAAAAAAAAAAAAAGAAAAGAAAAGAAAAAAGTCATAGCTGAAGAGGTAACAGTGTAGCACCAAACGTGGAGGGATTTCCCCAAAGGTGTTCAGCAGCTGCTCAACTGTGTAACTGGAATATGCAAGCACTATTGGAAAATGAAGTCAGGTATTTAAAAAGAGAATAAAATAAAGTGGAAGAACTCCTGAGTTCTTTGCTTGGGAGTCTTCCAGATACACTTTCTGCAGGGAGTGCAGGGTAATAGGAGAAAGAGGGAGCAGACACAACAGCTCTGCAGGAGAGGTGAAGCTGGTTCTGCAAAGATTGACATGAATGGCCAAGAGGTGCAAACTGAAATGTTTCATTGCGTTTCATCTGATCGTATAAAAACTTTAAGAAGTTCTTTAACTTTTAAGAAGGATGTATCAATGACAGGAAATTTCACATAGAATTGCCATTTCTTATGCACAACCCCCTAATATCATACTTCTCTCTTTTCCTCCTCAATTTAATAAATACCCTTATTCAGGAGTACAATTGATTTTATAAGAGGAGGAAAAAAATCAAGAAGCCCTTAAGTTAAACTTTTAATAGACATTAAGGCTTTGTTAAAATTTAAATGACCCATTAGAGCGAACATATTAATAATTAAAAGACAATAAAAATGAAAATGTGCTAATATCACAATAATCTGGAAAATCTACAGCCTTGGTCCTGAGTAGGAATGTGCGTAGGAAGTGCCCTTAGCCCTAGGCACTCTCAGGCACAGGAGTTTACCGTCAAATCCCAGCAGAAAAATCAGAGTCTTGGCCCTTAGTGGGAAGCAGGTGCTGTCCCTGTGCCACAGATGCCTTTTGCTCCTCTCTGGCTCCCATCAGGAAAGTCCTTGTAGTCAATCAGAGTGTTCTTGTCCTAATGATTCAGAGCTACTACAGCGTGGTGCAGAAAATCTCTCCGGTAGAGAAAGAAAAGAAAGTTTCCTCCTTTGTTATTGTTTGTGAAGGCTGAGAATGAATGAGGTTTGGAGAAAGGAGAGGCAGGGCTGGCCTTGGCTTTTATAGCCAGAAAAGCCTCATACCTCTTCCGAGTGATGCTGCAAGGCTTTCTGTTTTGAAAGCCTAAAAGGAAAAATGGTGTTTAATCCTCCTGGAGGTGTGGGAGGGGACAAAGAAAGAAAACTTGAGCTTTTTTCCCCCCTTCCCCCCTCCTTGTCTTGGTCTGAATCTCTTGGAAAAGGAGAGAACTCAATTTGGTGAAATAGCTCATTAGGAATATCAATTATCCATCAAAGAGGTGTCCCGGACTTACTGAGCTGTCAGGAGGCTTGTCACTGCCACAAGCAAGCCTTCAGAAGTTACATCTAAGGAGGGAAGATGTTGTTAGAAATCTTCCCCTGTATGACACACTGTCTCTATTTCTTGCTAAAACAACTCTTAATTAGTTCTTCTTTTTCTTCTTTCTTTCTTTTTTTTTTTTTTTTAAATATGCAGCACCAGGGAAAAATTGGAGTTAAATTTAATGTTGGAACTGATGACATCTCTATTGAAGAGATCAACGCAATCATTAATGATGGAAAATACCATGTAGTACGTTTCACAAGAAGTGGTGGCAATGCCACCTTACAGGTGGACAACTGGCCAGTTATCGAACGTTATCCAGCAGGTAAGGGCTTACACAAACGCTCGTGAGTAAGAGGGTGGGGGATGCGTGGAGTTTGGCTCATTTTGCTTCTCTTCTAATACAACATCAGCTCCTTCGCAGTGTTTTAGTAGCTAATTGAGTAGTTAAAGAGTCCTGAGCAATATGCAGTTTATGATGATGGCATTTCCTAAGTGAGTTTAAAAACACAAATTCAAGTTATTACTGGAAGTGGAAAAATACAGTTATCAAGGCATAAAATAGTGGTTTTGTTTCTTGTTTTCATTTGTTTTTATTGGATTATTGTTTTAGGGGGGAAAAAAAGGCTTTGACAAAAGCTATACAATAAAGTGACTCCCAAATCAATTTCCAAGTGATGGGGTAAAACATTTACTGAGGAAAAGGTTGTCTGTGTTCTTTTAATTACAAGTTGTTACTAAAGCCGTCTGAAGCTTATGAATTCAGCAGAAGTGTTCCAGCAGGCATAAACCAAAAGGTGTATCAGCTATCAGTTGCACAACCAACCAACCAAACTAAGATGTCTTAACTTAAAATACAAACTACAGGGTATTATTTATGCAAGTGATGCTGGTTACTTGAACGGGGCCGCTGGTGTGAATACAGAGCTGCCTTGATTGGGCCCATATTTAATTTTATGCAAATGCCATGCACTGAAGATGACTGTGTTACTAATTTTATTCATTTTTAAAGGCAACAGGTTTTTCAGATACGCAATCCCTTTCTTATTGAATAGGACTACTGAGCCGTTAATGGTAACTTACAATTCTGCATGTTATCTGTTAACAGTTGCTGTGTGTATTTATATTATTAAACAAAAGGCAGCAAATTCAGAGATGTCAGTGAAAGGTATTCTGTTTTGCAAATTTGCTGTTACGTAAATGACAGTTCTGATTATCTGTTTAAAAGTAGAAAATTCTTCATTTTGGGGGTGGAGTGGGTTGGGAGGGAATGTTTGACTAATAAGGAATGCATAAGCCTTTCCCTGTACTAATTATTAGTATTTAGGGTTTTGGGGTTTTTTTTTTTGTGGTGGTATTTGAGCTGAGTAGTCCAGCTGCTTACCTGACTTTTTAAAGAATAAAAAAAATATTAAAAAATCCACAGGTGAAATATTATACTTCAGATAATTTCTTGGAAATAATTTTGAATTTAAAATAAAAATGAAAGTATGCATTGCAAATGAAATTATGCATAGCAGCAGTTATTAAAAAACACACCTGTGTGCTGATGCGTTATGAATGAATGAATGACAGTTCTGGGAGTTAGAAAAAATTAATGGCTCTAAGTCAGACACACCTCTGAGAGGTGATAAATTCTTGAGGGAAAGTGAGATACTGAATGAAATGCGTCCTGTAATCTTTCAGGTATTCCTGTTTCCCTCATGTCCCCCTTGTTTTCTAACTCTTGCAATGCTTGGTAAATAGTCGCTGAAATAGGATGGAAGCTGGGGAGGAGTATGCCTCAGTTCGTGTTCGAGACTTATGTAGCAGAAAGGAAAAAATAGGTTTGGGGTGGGGTTTTTGTTTCTTTTGTTTTTTACCTAAATGATGAGCATGAAAAGATTGTTTTCTTCTCTGTTCTGTTTCTTCGTGATACAAAGTGACTACAAGAAGGACAAACTGCAGTTGAGTTCTGTGGCACACAGAATCTGTTTCTACTGAACATAGATCAATTTAGAAAATAGAGTGATTTCCTTGGGATACGATTAGTAGTGTGAAAGGAGGTTGGATGTTTCCTTTGAAAAAGGTAAACAAAAAAAAATAGAGCTTCTTGAGCATCCTTTAGCAATCCATGCACAACTTGCATATAAAGGTATGTTCAGTTGCTTCATCAGCCAAGGTACAGAGTCCCTTGGCTTGCTTTTTGCTGGATCTTCCAAGACTGTTGGTCTTTAATTTTCTTTGCATTTCCCATAATAATATTTTATGGCTCCCATATCCCATAGCATCATTTTTTAAATCTGTCCTCCCTCTTTTCACCTTCCATCTCTTTTCCCTTCCCAGCGTGACAGCATCTAGCCATACCTTTCTCTTAGGTTTCGATGATGCTCCATCAGGTTTGGCACTCTTCGTTTAAACCCTTTTTTAAACAGTGGTTTCTTTAGAGACTGGTGTTGGTGTACCTTTTAGAAAGTTGTCCTGAAGACCGTGCTGCGTTTGATACTGCTCTGAAGATATTAATGGCTCCATGTTCAAAGCTACCACTGTCATTCCACTTCTAAAAGTAATGCCTTAATGGTATCAGACAACAGAGTTTTGGAAGTGCTGCTGCACCCAATTTGAATGTGCTTCTGCTGTTGCTGTTTTAGGGACTGACAGGGCCTGGCAGGACTGGTTAACCAGCTAACTCACTCTTTGCTTGCATTTTGGATGGATGACGTGTTGCATTTGTACGATATGGACAGAATTTGATCCTCTTCTCATGAGTGAGGCCACATTAGCTTTCATTTTGGTGCTGGAAAGAGGTGTTTTGGTTTTTTTCTCTGTGCCCGTTTCCTGAATTGTTCCTTTCTGCATAATTTCTTAATGTGCCTGCACCACTGCACATAAGCACAGACTTATCTCTTCTACTCCTGTTTGTTTGTTTTGTTTTTAAATTAAGAGCAGAAACAAGATTAGCAGCTTAATTACAAAGTTTGCTATTCTTAAATATGCTGCATTTCCTTTTTTCAAAAACTAAAGAGTATTAAAAAAATATCAGTCGGTGGTCTAAAGCATACCAACTGATTAATTCTCCATTCTCTACCAGGACAGATTATACTCTGAATTATGCTTCTGGTTGGAGTGTCTTGACTACAAGACATTGCTTGTTTGTGATTGGCGTCTTAAAATCTTGGGTGAAGATTTTCTGAGGGGACTTTCTGGTCAGAGGCTCAGGATTCTCCAGTTTCATTGCCTGTGTAGCCTTTATACAGCCCCGTCTGACTGCTCTAAATGATGGCCCCAAGGCTCAGTAACAGTCGGGGTTGTCAGGAGGATGCTGTGGGTCCCCCTGTTGATAGACAAAGCCAGCATCATTTCCAAAAGAGCTGTGGCCCTGTTTGCCCCAAGTCTCCGTGGGTCTGGTAGGGAGTCTGAACTCAGTCCTGGGTCTCAGGAGCTGCCTGGAGTTCACTGCTCTTGCAAAGGGTATTTTAGCTGGTGTAGCACACGTGATTCTCTAATACTGCTTTATGAGCAGTCGGAGAGGTAGGCACCTTGAAAAAGTATAATATGGCAATGCTCCATAGGGCTTCTATGGCTGCTTTCTGTGTTTTATCCTAGAGCTGCATAAAATGCAAAAATGACCTTGGAAAACGAGTAGGATCTAGTGTGGTTCTCTTGTACATCATTCCCCATCCCCTAGACTCGAGTGTTATGTTTTCTCTGGGCCAATGCACCTTCAGTTTGTACCTGAGTAGATATGAAATGAGAGAGCTATAAAAGGAGAAGAGGTGGGAGTCAGTGGTGGTAGAAGATGATTATCCTTGTAAGGTGGCTAGTTGTTTTTTGGAATATAGTGGGGGGAAAAATGTGAAGATTTCAGTGTTCTGAAATGGCTGGATGATTTTCAGAAACAGAGGTTTAGATTTAGTACATATGTTCTTGCAGACTCACATCAAAGTCTATTTTCTTCTTTTTTTTTGATGCCAAAGTTTCTTTCCTAACATTTCTCTGAGTGCAGTGCTAGAGCTATGAGGATGAACACTTCAATTTCTGCCCTTTATTAAATATTTGTCCTGTTTTCCCACTTCCTTATTGTGTCAGTGACTGGTGGGTAGCCCTATGATTGAGAATGGCATATTGTATTTTTTTGATAGCTGAGAGAGATGCCCAGATCTGTACTGGATTTGTATATTGATCTTTCTTAACTAAATTCAATGCTATGTAGTTTTACTGAATTATCATCCCTCTGCACCTTCCCAAAGAACTTTAATATTTCACCTTGGCCTCTTTTTCAGATAGTGATTTCCTATTAACTTATCTGGATGCAGGCTAATTTCCGATCATATTAAACAGGAGTGAGAAAACTGCTGACTGTGCAGTCAGAGTTCCTAATCAATAGACTAACCCCATTTTCCATGCAGATTCTTTCTACTCCTCATGGCTTATCTTGTCTGCTTCACAACTTAGTTTTAATTGCCCTTCCTGAATAGCTGGCAATGTTGTGACAATGGGACTGCACCATTGTGGAAACTTCAGCTTCCTTTGTGAACAGGTTGCTCTTGCAGAATCACAGAATCATGGGATGGTTTGGGTTGGATGGGAACTAAAAAATCGAGTTCTAACGCCCTACTATGAGCAGGGATGCCTCCCACTAGACCAGGTTGCCCAAAGCCCCATCCAGCCTGGCCTTGAACCCCTCCAGGGATGGGGCAGCCACAGCTTCTCTGGGCAACCTGTTCCAGTGCCTCACCACCCTCACAGGAAAGAATTTCTTCCTAATTTCTAAGCTGAATCTACTGTCTTCAGCTTAAAACCATTACCCCTCGTCCTATTGCTCCACTCCCTGATCAAGAGTCCCTCCCCATCTCTCCTGTAGCCCCCTTTAGATACTGGAAGGCCGCTATAAGGTCTCCCTGGAGCCTTCTCCAGGCCGAACAACCCCAACTCTCTCAGCCTGTCTTCATAGCAGAGGTGCTCCAGCCCTCTGATCATCTTCATGGCCTTCTGCTGGACCT
The DNA here is from genome assembly GCA_033628505.1 of Tringa tobata. NCBI lineage: Eukaryota > Metazoa > Chordata > Aves > Charadriiformes > Scolopacidae > Tringa > Tringa tobata. The sequence continues at coordinate 997,807 of JAHREE010000352.1, read as the reverse complement.
GTTCCAACAGGTCCACCTCCTTTTTATGTTGGGGGCTTCAGAGCTGGATGCGGTACTCCAGGTGGGGTCTCACAAGAGCAGATTAGAGGGGCAGAATCACCTCCCTTGAGCTGCTGGCCATGCTTCCTGTGATGCAGCCCAGGATGCAGTTGGCTTTCTGGGCTGCAAGCACACACTGTAACTCCAGTTAGGTAATAATTCTACACTGAGATGTAGATTTGCTAAGAATTCATTTATGGTAGGAAACCAAAAGACTTGTTAATTTGGGTCAAATTGAACCAACAATAACGGCCAAGGGGAAAAACAAAATAACACAGAATTGGTTTTAGTAATGTCAAAATACTAATTTCAGTATTTTCTAGGTATAATGTTCTGACATTTCATGTCAAGATTGTTTGTAGGGGATTTAGGTAATGCAAGAACAAAGCATTTAATTTAATTTGAAACAATCTTTTCTTCCTTACCTGAAAGAAAATCTGTTTCAAATCAAATGGGGAGGGGGGGTGACAGGGAAGGTGTTTCTCATAGCAGTGCTCAAAACCATATCTATTTAACAAGAAAACCAATTTTCTAATTTTCCCTCCTTAGTAGTGAAGGGTGTGCATTTTACTAGTCTGGGAAAGTATATCGGAACAATCTAGATTACTTTCTAAGGCTCCAATAATCACCATTTATTGTGAAGGATTTTCAAAATCACTTTTCTGTGAATAGCTCTACTCTTTCTGCAGTGAAAGGGAGTTTGCCCAATGTGGATTCTTTTAAAAAACATGGTGCAACCAATCGTTTTACCAGCGGGAACCTGCTCTTCAGGACTTCTATCATAAATCAGTCTGATGCAGAATTTTCTGAACGTAGATGATCTGTTAGATATTGGCCAACTGTTCTATGGTTTCAAAGCTCTTCAGACTGCTGGGAATGCTCAGCAGTTCTTGGGACCCTCCAGAAGTCTGGAAGATACAGTCTGATGTAGGCAAATATCTAAAATGAAGCCTTCCTGGTCATTCCTGGATCTCTGGTCAGCCTTAGACCCCATGGGTCAGCAGACATTGTTGGGGATGTGACTGACAGACCTAGATCTGACAGCATGGGCATCTCACACATGTTGTTCACACAAAAGGGATTGTTCAAAACACTGACAGGCTATGGGAACAGATGTATCTCTGTGACTGGGGAGTATAAATTACGATCAAGCATACACACCAAAGAAGAACCTGTGTGAGAGTCCATGTATGTTGGCAGAAGATCAAACCACAGGCTGACATTGTGGTTAGTGCCAAGTACCTCTGCAGTACAGCAATTGGCAGTCGAAGTTCTTAGGACTTTGGTATAAGGATTTGTTCTGGATTTTGGTTTTATTCTTTCTGCTTTATCACATAAGGTTAAAAATTTGGGAGTGCACATGCTGTCTTAGGGGCTTTCTGTGGATCTGTGGGCTGAAGGTTGTGATTGCAGAGCATCCAAGGACTAGGGGAAGGGAACATCTCATTTAAATGCTGTTCTTGGTCCCTGTGTTATGGAAAATAGACAAAGCATCTGCCATCTTTTCATGGGATACACCTGACTTTTAAGATAAATGCTAAGAGTCAGCTATTGCCATGTATTCTATTTAGGAATAAGTGCTAACCATTTGTCTTGGGTTTGTGTGTTCAGATTAACCATAAAATTAACAGGAGACATTTGTGTCTCCTGTGTCAGTACATTTGTTACTCCAGAACGGATTAGTATTTCCCAGGCAATCCATGTAGTTGTCTAACGTGCATACCGTTGGCCTAGAAATACCTTCTACTTCTGAAGAGAATCAAAGATCTGCTTCTCAGGCGTAAGTGTGGTGGCCAGGAGAGAGCTTGAATTCTTTCACAAATATATCTCTGAATATTCTAATAAAATGGACAAACAGCCTGTTATCACCACATCCATCCAAAATTATAATGGTCAAGGTGAAGTAGGAACCTGAAAAGTAAATGGTCTCTCAGTATTTGTCTTGCCTTGGCCATAGGATAATGTTTCAAACCTCCCTGGCCGTTGCTACTAGGACATGGGACTTTCAGGGTGTTGAAATAATATGACTTCTGACTCCTATTTATTTATTTATTTGTCCAGCAACACTTCATCTTTACCTGTTTTCTCACTTCTTTCCTTCTTGAGATAAACGAATACATCTTGGTTCTCTATCACGTGCTCTCCTTTGCTGTGGTCAGAGTTTTGACCCTCCTACAGTCAGATCTCCACCTTTTTAAGTAAATCCTGATGGTGGACGTAAAGGACACCAAGAATGCCTTGAAGAACGCCCTCTTCTGATGAGCTGTGAAGCTCACAATCTTTGAGCAGTCTCTCATTACTTCGTGGGGGCAACACTCCCAAAGACAAAACAAAGACTGCCTTTCTGCCCCAGGGGGAAAAGCAATGGAAAAGACTTCAGTTTTGTTCACAGCAATTAAGCTTCTGTTAAAGAGATACTGCCCAATGTCTCCTGTTTTGTATGTCATTTTCCTGCTCTGAGAAACTAGCAGTGCCAATGAAACAAGGACATCTCATAATACTTTACTTCCCCTGAAGATAAGTGTTTGGAAAAAACAGGAGGACTTCTCAGGAACTCTCCATCTGGGAATATGTAGAAGATGAATTATACAGTGCAAGTGAACGCTTTATGTACAAATTTATGCATATGTGTAAAATCAGGCTATAGATGTGGGTCTAAAATATTTAGTGCATGGAATTAATAAGAAGAGAAAGGGAAAAATATAAATGGAGTCAGTAGTTCCTTGGTTGCTAAGTAATGTCTCATCCCCTGAGATCTGGGAAGTGAAACTCATCAGTGTTCTTTATGGCCTTTCATGTGCCCATAGAGTCACATCTCCCTGGGGTTCTGTTTATGCTGAGGTCTCCATCTGGGAATATCTGCTGGTAACTTATATTTAAACCTACGCTGGTTTGTTAGGAGATAATGGGGCATAAATATGAATGAGTTAACATACTTTTTTTTTTTTTTTGGATTTGCACAAAGTCTTTGACAAAGTTCATTATGTGAAAATATTCAGGAAGAAATTACACAACTCTGGTGGCAAAAGCAGAGTTCTTTCATGGATCACACTCTGGCTTACGGAGAACAGAGGCACAGATTCCCACCTGATGAAAATCAAAAGAGTAAATCCATTGATTTTCAATGGAAGTATCATCATTTAAACCTTATTGTAGACACATTAACATTGATTTAGAAAAATAAAGTTAGAAACCATACATATTGCCTGTACTAGAGAAGACTTCAAGATTAAGTCTTCTCCGGGGAGACCTTGTAACAGCCTACCAATATCTGCAGGGAGCCTACACGAGAGCCAGAGAGGGACTCTTTGCCACGAAGAGCAGCGACAGGACAAGGGGCAACGGTTTTAAATTGGAAGAGAAGAGATTTAGACTAGATACCAGAAAGAAATTCTTTCCTGTGAGGGTGGTGAGACACTGGAACAGGTTGCCCAGAGAAGCTGTGGCTGCCCCATCCCTGGAGGTGTTCAAGGCCAGGCTGGATGGGGCTTTGAGCAACCTGGTCTGTTGTCCCTGCCCATGGCAGGGGATTGGAACTGGATGATCTTTAAGGTCCCTTCCAACCCAAACCATTCTATGATTCTATGATTACTAGGGAAAAAACAAAGAGTAGTGAAGAATTAAAAAAAACAATATATACTTCCTTTGACAATGAAGAAAGAAAACTTAAAAAGAAAGAATGAAGGGTATTAAAAAAAAAAAAAAAAGATATTTTAAAACACAAGCATTTAACCCCCCTGAATTTTGACATTTCTAAAATTAATTTAAAATTTAAAAATGAAATGCAATTTACTTGCGTTTTTTTTTCTAGAGTGAGAGATTTTGTAAAATCTTCGTTAGCTTAAATAACATTTTAGTCAAAACATTATTCATTCTCATCCCAAAGATAAAAAAAGTCAACTTGCTCTGTTGGATAGGCATCATAACAATAAAAGAAAAGTTGATATATGAAAGACAATGCACACCAGTGAGATCATTTGATTTCTTATAAAAAATAATTATAATTAATTGCACTGGTTCAAGACAAAAGCTTAATGCTGAAGACAGCTCAGATTATTTTCATTAGCAGTCAGAAAACAAGTAACTTCTGGGAGTGTTTAGGATGCTAAAGAAAATATTAATGGAACTGTATTTAAATCAATGGCCCACTTCCCCACCAGAGGATTTGGGGTTGGGTTTTTTCCCATCCGTTTCTTCTTCCCGCCCCGTGTATTTAAAAGTTATGTTAGTGATAGAAGAGCTTAAGAAATAAGAAAGAATAACGTACTAGGTCAAGTCTGCTGCTTCACATAAATTTCTTCTCTTAGAGAATAACTTAGGAGAAAACTCCTGTGCTTAGAAATTTTCTTTGTCTCCAGTCCAAACGCTTTCCACTTCATTCCACTTTGTTTGTGTATGTCTTTTCACAAAATAGTTTTCTTATATCTCTGCTTATCATAATAGCCTTTCTCTTGGTGCTTTTTCATTCTGAATTCATTTTTCAAAAGCACATGTGGCTGGAAATGGACAATAGTGAGAAAACTAGGACCTCATGTGAAGACATATGAAGACATTAATGCTGGAAGTTATCTCCATTGATGCATTTTAAGATATTTTCCCTTTTCATACCTCAAAACCAAATGGCTCAATATCATTCTGCAGCTGACTAGTATACCTATAGAATGTCTTTCCTCATGAATTCTCTCATAGTAACCCAATTTATTGTAAAAAGATGGTGTGAACTGGTCCTGTACCTTAAGTGTGTGACCTGCACTTTGTAGTATAAGCTTTAGTGTCACTTTGATTAACTTGGAAGGGCTCAGATCCTCTTGAGTGGTATCTGCAACTTCTTGAGTTACCAACATGTCTAGTTTTATGCTGCAGATTTCATTGTGTGGTTTACATTTTATACTGAGGTCAGTGAATACCAAAGAAGACTGGTCCTGGAACTCATCTCAGGTACTTTCTTAGGAGTTCCACCGTGGTAGATTTCCTGTAGGAAAGCCACTAATTTTCCTTATGTACCTGCAGTAGCCTCAGTGGTAGCTTCTATGGCATAGTCTAAGGTATTTTTGGAATTCACCGTGATATTCATCTTGTTAACTTAGCGTAGAACTCAGCATTTAGTTTATTATATTTGCTTGACTTAAGCACACGTAGATCTTCCAGCCATTCAGCTAGATTAGCTATCTAGCTATTTAGCTATCCAAAATACTTGAAATGCTTGGAGAGCTTTGATGGGTCTGACTGACTTAATATCTCTTGAGGATTTTTAATTTTCAAATGTAGGTAATATAGTGGAGAACAATGAGGGCCAGAATATGGTTTAGCTGACACATTGACAGGTCTGATTCCAACAAGTAATGACTATTTATCATCTGTGTGAGTGATTCACCACGAACGTGAAGAAGACACCTTAATGAAGTAGAAGTATCAGGGAGAAGACTGCAATGCACTAGCTGGTCCTTGGAAGGGGCCTGCATCCTGGGAAGGTGAGCACCTCGAGTGTGACGTAAAACAAGCAGTCCTTATACTCAGAAGCCTGACAGTAGATACAGCAGCAGGATATCAGGCTGTGGTCTCTCCATGAGAGAGGAGAGAGGAAAGATTCCTTGTTCAGTGCTATCCCTTGTCTTTTTTGTTCAGCTCTTAACCATACAATTTTTATACTCCTCTGTTTTCCACAGTTTATCAATGATTTGCTACATGACATCATATCAAATGCTTTTCTGAAATCCAGATAAATTAGATATACTTCATTTCCTTCATCTGGAAAATCAGTTAACTTATCAAATACAGCTATTAGATTAGTCTAACATGATTTGGTAAAGTTTTGCATTTTATCTCATTTTCCAATCACTTCCATATCTTTAATTATTTCCTTTCAAATTTGTTCTAAAGCACCATGTACAGCTAAGGTCAGACTAAAGAGTTTGACGGGATGCTTTTTTCTCCTTCTTGTGTAAAACTATTACATTTTCTGTTCTCTAATGCAAGAAACAGCATGGCCCATTGGATAGCCGTATTTAAAACCTCCTGGCTTGTTATTTTTAAGTTCTGGGGTAAAGATCATCTTCCTCATCTTTTGACCCCACAAGTTCATTAAGAATATGGATGTTATTTTCTTCTGAGCTGTGGAGATCTACATTTTTATAGAGACATTCCTGTTAGTCAATCCAGTCTGCTCCTTTGGATGAACATCAACCTTACTACAAAGTGACTCCCTTTCTTTCCATGACCTCTTTTTATTTATAGCACTTAAGAAACTCCGGCTCTTAAATTTATTTTACTTTCTTTGAAAGGTCTTTTGAGCTTGAATTTATTTGTATAATTATTTCTGGGTTTAATTCTGAAAAGTCACTGCTTTCTTTACTGAGCAAGTCTGAGTGTTTAACCTCATACAATATAGTCCATGATATTGTAGTTATTCACCATATAGGTCTTCCCTTCTATATGTTTAACCTTGCAGGTGCAAATCCAAAGATACATATATTTTTATATATATATTTTTAATACTTTACCTTAAAGAATTTCCAAGAGTCCTTCCTGGCTGAGTCCAACCCTCAGACTGATTACACAATCCGGTTTCCTTCACTTTATCAAATTTTGTTCTTTAGAAATCAAGAATCTGATTTACAGACTTATTTTTAGTTGTCCTTGTATTAATGTGAGTCAATTCATGATCACTCAATCAAAAGATGTTTCCTACAATTAATTTTTCTATGCTGTTTTCATTATTTATCCCAAGCAAAGCTAAAATAGCATTGGCTTTTTGTGTGCTTCTACTGGCCAAATAATTCAATTAGTATTATAGGAAGCCGATACCTACCTGTATTCATGCAATTATGTTCAGTTATAATATGAATAGAAAAAGGCATTATAGCAGTGGCATAGAGAATTAAAAACAAGACAAGGAAATCTGTGAAATTCACTTCAGCAAGTTCTCTAGAGTATAGTAAGATGCAAAAAACTAATTTAGCAGGAATCAAAATAGATTAATTTTTAATCTTAGTTACTGAGCCACAAACCAGCAGTTAAGTGATGGATGTAACTAGGCCAGCATGCTACCTGAGCTTTGCCAACGTGTAATTGCACAACTGATTTCTTGCATCTTTTTCTGATTTGTACAGCTCTTACTACTCTTTGGTTATGATTAAATGTATTTTTCAGCATGTACCTAGGTCTCACTCTCAGTATAATTTTATTGTTCATCTGAAAGATTGATGTTAATGAAAGTGGTCATTTATTTTCCCATTCTCTTTGGATGAACCTCTGTTACAGCTTATCCAAAGTCAATGATTTTTAGTTTTGTTTTCTTAAAAAGAAGTACTGCTGCCCTTTGAGAGATTATGAAATTGCTCTACCCTGCTGCCGTCTTTAAATAAAGAGCCTAGGTGATACCCAAACAAGACACTACAGTAAGTCTTTTTCTGAAAAGTGGTTTCAGTAAAGTTTCCCAAATCAGATTTTTAATTTGACAGCTTATCAGGGTTTTCTGTCAGATAATGCCATATAATAACGCTTCTCTAAGTCTGCAGACAGATTTTCTTTTTTCTTTTATTTTTCATCTTGGATATCCTGGTGAAATACAAAGGCTCATTCCTTCTTAGACTTGATAGATCCTGTAATTAAATTCAGATCTTGATAAAATGCGTGGCATGGTTGTCATTACTTGATCACAGCAGGTATAACACCTTTCAGTTAAATACTGCAAGGTGGCACAATGCATCTAGTTTAGAAAGAGAAAGAAAACGTCAAATGAACAGTGATTCAGAAAAAGGTGTCCTAAAATACTGGAAGAAACCGACCTGGGGTTTTTTGTGTCTGTGGCAAAGGATAATGCCCATACCTGTTTTACCATAATTAGGCACAGGGTGATATGGAAATGGAATTTCTGAAGAAGACTAAAAGCTCTGGGGATTCAAGTTGGAGGAAGAAAGTAGGAGTGAAAACAGTCCCAGAATGAGACATGGCAAATCTGTCACAGCTGGTCCCATTTACCCCCTCAGGAAGGCCATTATCTCTTAACAATCCCAGTAAAAGTCAGATCACACAAAAGATGAAACATTGCCAATGCATAAAGATTCTTTTGCATGCTTTTATTTGGTTTGACATATGTTTTCTATGTAATCTGCAGTATCACAACTTATCCAATATGGTAGGATAAGTTCAAAATAGAGGAGTATTGTGGTATGGGTTAAAAAGAAAACAATTAAGTTAAATTCTTTACCAAGGAATTTTAGGTGATCAGTAGCTTCCTTAGCACTACAATGCTGATTTCTGTGATAGAATCAATGTCTTAAAAGATAATTGTCATTCTTCTCTTTCCCAGGAGCAGGACCTTGTTGTCAATGCAAAGTTTTGAACACCAAATTCCTCTATTTCTCTTTCCTTTCAGCCTGCTCTCCAGTAGCTTCAGACCTGTCTCATTCAAGATTGCGCAGGACTTTACGTATAACGTGTCACTCACAGAGCCAAACCAATAGCCACTGACTTGGCTAACATTACTTTTGTGTAGCACTTAAGTTGGTGTGGTTGTGACTGTGCCCCTCGCTATGGATGCCTTACGTGGTGGGCATATACACGCGTCTGCTCTAAGACTGGTGTTAATGAGTCCCATTGGCTGATAGAGCATGCAAGAGAAGGGCACGATAGTGTACTTAGAATCATAGAACAGTTTGGGTTGGAAGGGACCTTAAAGATCATCCAGTTCCAACCCCCCTGCCATGGGCAGGGACACCTCCCACCAGACCAGGTTGCTCAAAGCCCCATCCAGCCTGGCCTGGAACACCTCCAGGGATGGGGCATCCACAGCTTCTCTGGGCAACCTGTTCCAGTGTCTCACCACCCTCACAGGGAAGAATTTCTTCCTAAGATCTAATCTAAATCTCCCTTCTTTCAGTTTAAAACCATTCCTCCTTGTCCTATCACCCCTCTCCCTGATAAAGAGTCCCTCCACGCTACTTCTGCTGTGTGCTCCTTCTGCAGTGCAGTTTGTTTCCATTAGCTTCTGGGGCAACCCTGAAGTCAGTCTGAAATGGGAGCCTTTCTCAGGACAGAACAAATCAATGCAGTGTTGAGCCTTCCAACCAGACAATCTATCATATAGAGAATAAAATTAATTTCTCTGCAGTGCTACTGTGGTTTGGGTGCTCTTGGAAAATGAGGTATTTTTTTATTTGGGGCACATTTGGGCATGTGTCCCCAGATATATTTTGCTGGTGTTGTGAGGTGTGACAGCAGAATAGTACTTTATGTCTTGAGGATAAGAACTTCCATTAAACTAATTCAGGAGCAGTCGCTATAATTCATACTGCAGCAGGGAAAACAGCAACCTGCTCTATCCTAGATATATTTTCAAGAGACTGAACCGCATTACCCAGGTATCCGGAGGACACAAATCGTTGCTGTTTTGAATGTAGGAGTGAGTACGTGTATCCTTTAGATTCTCTTTCTCCCCTTTGCACCACATGAACACGGCAGAGAGGTCGTAGACCCATCTCTTCATCCTGCTGTGTGGGCAGCTTTCTGCAGTTTTAAGCCCTGTTGGTTACAACAAAGCAAACATCTTGAAACCACAGTCTCCACGCTTTCAAAATAACCATTTCTTTAATACACTTTGGATTTGGGATTAATGGCAACCTCATTGCAGCCAATGCCACAGGGCTGTTGTGTTGTATCATGCATTTAAAAGTAAGTTCAGAGCATTCCAGGAGTGTTCAAAGGGTTACCTTGACCCTAGCAAGGGTGTAGCTATATCAGAGGGTCTTTTTTGCAGTCTATCCTACCTGTCGGGAAAGGACTGAAAAGCTTGTATGATTTATATAACCTAGAACCCTTATGAGCCTCACAAGAGTCAGGTTCTGCAGTGTACGTACCATTTCAAGTAAATTTGAAGCAGAAATTGAGCACCAGTGGCTCAGCGCAAAACTTTGTGAATGGCAATCTTGCTTTCAACCCCTTACAGGCAGGAGTTAACTGAATTAAAGGCAGTGAAATTATGCTTTTACAAATTGGTTTAATTGAGATGTGAATGGTTTATTTTCCTCCGTGGACTATTTCTAAGGAGTTAAATGGCCTTTCTGGTGCAGCATCAAGTTTCGTGGACATGAAAATACTGAGACACTATGTTGTTAGGATTAAGTAAATATAAAGACAATTTTTATTTTCCTCTTTTATGGAGCTGACAGGCATTAATAGACTACTGGTTTAAAATTTTAAAATTACAGTTGCGCAATAGTGAGAGAACAATAAATATGCCCTTTTCAAAAGAACAAACAATACTGAAAGTTTAACTGTAGCTGAGTGTAGGGCTAAATCTTGAAAACATGCTTTCATTTTCAGAGCACAGCAATTGCCTCTCAGCAGTTTTCAACCAAAGGGCTCTTAAGCATCTCGCTGTAGGGTCCTGGTCCTCTAGTTCGCTCTCATGTAAATTCATATGTGTTTTTGTCTGAACTAAAATACAAACTCAGACTGAAGACAGTGCTATGGTTGCAGCATCAATTCCAAAAAGCTGTGGTAGGATAAGGTACGCATAAAGGATTTGGACAGAGAAATTTCAGGCTCAGTTTCAGGGTTCCTCCTCCTCTTTTTAACTTCTTTGATGCTCATAGATATCCTGTGTGTATAACTCATCCTTTATGAGCTGAATTGCCATCCACAGAGGTGCAGCCCTGCAGCGTTCGGTGTTGCAGTGACTTCGGGGAGCCTGCCTATCACAGCCACACATCTCACCGTCAGTCCTGAAGCTGATGGAGACTCTTCATAAAAGCAATGAGCAGCGATTACAGTTAATTTTTCATTAGCCAGCTTGAGCTAATAAACTCAATATTACATACAACAAATAGCAGCGAGGAGGACTCATTGACTGGAAACACTTTTATAAGTGTCCTGCAAGTCTTTATTAAGTTGTCGCTGCTGACGTGTGGCTGTCACAAAGATTTAAAAAAAAAAAAAAAAGTAGTAAATAATAGCGAGGGCAGGGCAGCTGTGGTGTGTGAACACGATCACTTGGGAAGGCAGGAGGATTTGAAGAAAGTTAGACTGCAGGAATGCAAAGTGCCAAGGTATGGGCCAAAGTGAGTGATGGTTACAGCAATGTAGCCAGTGGCCTGGAAATGTATAATTCTGAGAAGGCACTTGTGGGGTCTCATATTTCTGGTTGTTCCGTATGAAACGTCGTGTGATGCTGTGACAAAGGAGTTTATGGAAATTGCTTTGTGGGCAAAGAATTTGTGGGCTTTGTGCGTAAGAATTTGGGAGGATTTTGCCACCCTTTACAGCACTTTGAAGACAGCGGTGGAACAGGTATCAAAGTCTGTACCTGGAGTCTGTGGTTCTGTGGCAATGGTCTGAAGTTGGGGCAGGGGAGGTTTAGATTAGATATTAGGAAGAATAATAGCACTGGAACAGCCTGCCCAGAGAGGTGGTGGAGTCACCATCCCTGGGGGTATTTAAGAAACGTGTAGACATGTCACTTCAAGGCATGCTCTCGTGCCCAAGATTGTTGGTTTGTGTCTGTTTGTGGGGTTTGGTTTTGGTTTTTTTTGTGGTTGGACTCAATGATCTCAAAGGTCCCTTCCAACCACGAAGATTCTGTTCTGTAGAAAAAAAATTGGAGGATGTGTAACAAGCCCTAAAGAGGTTCTATGTCAACTGATTTATAGTGTCAAAAAGAAAACTAAGCAGTGACTTGATTATGGTATAAGTGGTTTCAGGGGGAGAAAATACTAGATGCTTATAGTGCTCTTTAGCTGTTCCTAGAAAGCCATAACCAGACTTAGAAATTGACACAAGAAATAGAGCACATGATTTCAACAGTGAGCTTTGGAATTCACCGCGGAAAGGTTTTCCTTTACCGGGTGTCACGATGTTAGGAGAAGGTATTTTCCTGGAAGAGTTGTTAGAGCCTGTTACAGGTTCTGAATTAACCAAACAATAGTTTTATGGCTGAATTCGGGATCAAGTGGCTTAATGTTCACATCCTGTGATATGCAGATCAGATTATACCTATGTCTGTATTAGGAGTGTACTATCAATATAAGAATATTTAAGTGCTATGCTAGCATTGTGTTCTTAATGCAGATATAGCTACACTTTCCCAGGAATTAACCAAATCATACCAGAAAAAAAAGAATGTTTACAGGTATAATTTCTATAGCCAGAAATAATTTCTACATCCAGAGATATTACTGTGCTAAACAGCAGCTATACAGTGCCTTAAACGTGTCAGTCCTATTGCATTAAACTGAGAATGTGCTTGCAAAAGAGCAGAAAGAGAATACTGAAAATATTATCCCAATCCTAATGTAGCATTTATCTTTCTCTTGCTCAGCTTTGTGTATTCATACATCCATAAATCCTGGTAGCTAGGAAAATGATTATTAGTTAGCCGCTTGCTTAGCCATTCTATCTGATATCTCACAGTTTGTTAAATGTATTTTTTTTCCAGTAGCTGACTTTAGCTACAGAGCATTCTGCGGAGTAAGCCTGCGTGCAGCTTTTCCAGCTGAGCTGGAGAGATGAGCCATGTTGCAAGAGTCTGTCAAAAATAATCTGCTGTCTGTACACTTCCCTTATCTGCCATCCCTCTGTGGACATGAGCTCCATGGGTGTTCTCTGCAGAAAACAAAACGGGATGTTACTGCAGTCTTTGTCAGAGCCATGTTTCGGCCTCCTGCTTTATTGATGGTAGCAATCCATCCTGGCAGTTAGACATATTTTAATCTTAATTGGATTTACTTCAGCCTTAGTGGTGAAAGTTTGTTTGTAAGTTCTAGCATTCTACTTTGGAACCAGTGGCAAATCCATGCACCTATTAATGAAAGCAAGGACGGTAGGCAGTTACCTTTCGCCATCAAATCTACTGATTCCGTGGCGGTACTTTCATGGGTGATGGTGGACAGTGGATTGATGGAATGACATAGTCTTTCCGTCTTGGAGTCCTGAATTTTGTCTTGAAAATATGCCTATTAAACTGGAATACATTATATTTATTAGTAAGCCATCTGCATACTTTAGCTGTCAATGTATTATCTGCTTAGAATTAGGTGTTTATTTAATACTGCATCATTCTCAGCACTGTCATTTAAAAAATAAAAATAATTTAGATAGCGTATTGCATTGTATTTTAATAATGCATTAGTGCTTTGTGTTAGAGAAGCTACTAGAATTCATAAAGCTGAAATGATAATATCGTTACCTAATTTCTTCAACATAGTGAGTTTCAGTATGTTTTTAAAAGGTCAAGTGGTTTCCTGAGAAAAAGTGGATATGTAAATTGTGCTAGCAGAGCTACGTTCTTTCAAAAGTTGATCTTTTCCCCATTTAACATTTCATAAGTGTTTCAAAGTAGAATTAGAGTCTACTTTCTGGATATTGCATCAGCAAACAGATTTTTGTAAAAGAAAATGAACAATTAAACATATTGACAGTTGACTAGCGATTGCATATTTCCTTGCAAATTCATATGAACTTAAGTAATTCAATATTGATTGTTTTTTCATTCTGGTGTATCAACTCAGATTAAGTCTGAAGACCAAGCCAATAAATTTAGACCATGAAAGTTAGCTGTCAGCTTTGCATGGTCCATCTAAAGTGTGGCCTTGTAAACTTTAAAGCAGAGTAGCTCCTCATATGAAAGTGTGTGCTGGGCAAGAGCTTAAAGAACTGGGATATCTTGATCTAGCTGGTGCAGGTCAGATCCATATTAGATCTGGTGTTGGAGTTGGTTGCTTTCTCTTCTAGTTGCCCAAGGCTACGTTGACACCAACTATCACCTGAAAACATCCAAGAAGTGATCTGTAGCATCAAAGGCCTTTGTGATTTAGCAAGGCACTCAAAAATTGCTTCTGTGATTGATGTTCAATGTGTCTGTACGTGCTTTTGCAGAACAGGGTGCACTGAAATGGACTTTCCATAGGAGTGGTTGGTGACAACACTGATTTCCTCACACTGGTCCCCCCTCGTAGGCACTTTATTCAGCAGTGCATCTTTCTCCCATTTTTACACCGAGTATACGAGAAGTCATGAAGCACAGATTTCAGGAAAGTAATACATATGATAAATATGTTATGGTAACCATCTTTTTCCTCCCTTGAGAACTTCCTAAATCATAAAAGGAGGAAACTATAGAAGTTTTGGATGTAGAAATCCAGCATATTTAAGCAATGCAGTTTTCAGTTTTCTTCAAAATCAGAATCGCAAAGCAAAATAAAACGTTTCACAATAATTCTCGGTCAGACTATATAAAAATCAGAGGTGAAACATAATCACAAGGGGAGAATACTCTGCTAATTGGAAACACTTTGCCTATTTTTAAAAGAAGACCTGTATTTCATAAAGTTACAGTGACGTGCCACATATCACAGATTCACTTAAATGGAAAATATTCATGAAGCTTTTTTAAAAACAGATGTAATTAGGAAATCAGAGTATTTCGCCTTTTAACAGCTAAAACTAAATCGCTGCTGGGAGTCTACCCACGGCCGTTATGCTATTGCGTGGTGGACTGCTCGTTATAGTTCTGCTGTCCTAAAGCACTCCTCTGCTTTTATCTCAGTGAACATCTATTTCTATTATTTACAGTTTCTGTTTCTGTGTCTTGCCAAAAGCATTAAACACCACCACCCCACCCTCCACCCCCCGCCATGTGTACAAGTTTAAACCTTTCCATTTGAAATAGATTATTCTTTTATAGTAAAATGTCTGCAAGGCATAAACACACAAATTGAAATGCCACTTTTAGATAGAACTGAAAGTCTGGAGCTTGCTTTGGCCAAAGGCTACTTTTTTTTTCTTTTTTTTTTCTGCACTGCTGACACAGAACAGATTTTTATCTCTTAAATGCTATTTTCTATCTGTATGGGTGCATTTGGTTTCTTCTGCGTGGCAAAAGCTTGTCCAAATAATGACCTCACTTTTGCTGTTTCTATTGGTTTGTGTGTCTCTGGGAGAAGGAGCTGATGCAGCCTCGGCAGATGAAGTGAGTGTGACAAAGTACCTGCATGGTCCAGGATTCTGGGGCATTAGTGGTGGTTAAATCTAGCATTTTCATGCTGCGTGAAAGATCATGAAATCAACATTTTTAATATTTGCAGTTGCGGCCAAGTTAGTTTGTGTGCTCTTGATGAGGGTTGGTGCTGATTGCCTCGGATTTCTTACTTTTTTTATGTCTCTGGTCATGTAATGAGCATGAAATTATCCTCACTGGACCCTGCATTGCCTCCAAACAGTCTGCTAGAGTAGTTCAGTTCCAGTGGCTTTGGTGATAACAGCTGAAGGCCAACCTCTGTTTTCTCTTATAAATCACATAACGAAGAGCAGAATTTAACCCCAGAAGATTTTTGTTTTGTTTCAGCTATCTTTTCATGTTGTGAATGGTCCACAAATAATATATGAAAAAAATATATAGAATTTCCCCAAACCTTTCACTGACTACAGTAAAATGCAATGATATGAGCAATGACGTCTTGACAGCTTGTCCTATTCCATCCTCAGAACTTGCAGTGTGATTAAACTTAATTAGGAGGCTTGCACACAGTTAATAAGACCTTTCTTATTGATGGCTTTTACCTGAATACTGAATACTCATGGGGTTACAGACCAATAGAAATTTAAAATAAGAGCTGAGTGCAGTGTTTTCCATTTGCCATTGTTCATTTATATAATGTGAATATTATTTCTGTCAAGAGACACTCTTTAGAGCAGCTCTGTGCTAACATGAAATGAAGATCATCCAGATTGCCACCTGGGCAAAAATCAGAAGAACACATTCGGTAGTTGCTATCTCTGACCTACCTAATTTTAGATACAGTAGGTTGAAATATTCTTCATTTTCCAGCTGTTAAAAACCTATTGAATAAGAAACTGCTTACAGTCAACTTCTGGTTAAATTTCTATAGGAAAAGTAACCTTAAATGCTGTGACATTATGATTGAGGAACAGTTCAGAGTCCTTTTACCTTGGAGAACTGCAAAATGTCGCTCTTGGAGTTATGTGGGGCAAGGTACTGTTCTTACAACAATTCATTTTTTATACTTTAATCTTCCTCTTTAATGATTTCTATCAATTTTCTTGCCTGTTTTAGCAGCAGCCATACAATATTAGCTCCTTAAATGCTGTGCAGGCAGTACAAAGGATCTTTTTAAAACTCCTGATAACAAAATATGACCTTTAATTTATCAGACAAGTCCTATGTTTTCTTATCTCTTCCTTGTTGCTTTTCATCTTCTCTTGCTTGCTTTTGATATAATACACCAATCTCTCAAAGTAAGCAATCCAGCACTGCACAAACTGAGACAGATACTGTGTTATAGTGAGGAAGGGAGAGTCAGGAAGAGCACACTATTCTTTTAATTACTAATTAATCCAGTGGAAAAATAATCAAAAACAAAACAAGACAGAAGGTATTTGATTTGAAGTGAAGGTGCGGATCTCCCTGAGAGGTTAATGAGTTCTCGGTTTTATCCTGTAGAAAGCTGTAAAAATATGATTTAGTTTGTTTAATACTCAAGCATGAAACAAGGAGCTTATAGGTGAACACAAGACGTTTTGGTACAGTCTGTAGTATCAGTAGAATGGGAAGGCACTGACACATGCATCTTGCAGTAAATCTGATAATTGGATTCTTCTGTAAGGCAACTTAAGTTTTGCTTTGTGTTTAGCAGCGTTATGAGCCACCGATGAGATCCTTCATTTTGCTATGAAGACTGCTGTCAGTTATTCTGTGAGCAGAATATCCTCTTGGGATACCTAATATTCATTATGAGGAATTTGAGAGTCCCTGTAGCGTGAAAAGGGCCATATTATGCGGTGGTCATTTAATATGAACTTGCCAGCTTTGACTCTTTAAAGTTTGGAGAAGTCGTATCTCATGGTCATTTCTTTTTTTATAGGTTAGCTCTTCTGGAATAAGGTAAGGGATTGTAGAGTTGCACTAATTACTTATTTGCCACAGGTTCTTTCTCTAACTTTAGAGTTTCTTTGCACTTTTATCTTCTCACCAAGCTGGCGGTAAGGTTTGTTCTAGATGTCCAATGGGAAAAAATACACATCCTAAACTGTATCTCTGTCCTCTCTTTGGACATTGGAGGAGGCCCAAATCAGCCTTCTGGATGCGTAACTCCTTGTACAATGGTCTTCAAGGCAGACCACTGTATCCTCCTCCTCCATCTCTCCTAACTTGTCATCCTACACATTGTAACAGGTGGAGCTGGTGTATTTAGCAACAGAAAAAGACACACAGCTTTACCTGGTCCTTTCAGAATTTTCTCATTTCTGGATCAAATACCAGATAGCCATGTCTGTAAGCGCTTGGCAAACATCTGGGTTGGAGCAGTGTCAGAGTCCCCCACAAACACAGTGCTTTCCTGGAGTGGACCTGGATCTCTTGTCCTCTGCTCCATCCAACCCAGTCTCATGCTTGTATATCCTGGACCCAGGGGGGTTGTGATGGAAGAGGTGATCTTGTGTTTGCAGGTGTAAAGGCAAGCTTACTGATTGCTGCTGCGGGGAAGCTGCTTGCCAGTAATAGCAGGGCTATTCATGATGGCAACAGGCAGGATCAGACGATGGGAGGCTATTTAGGAGCTAAGTTTGTTAGGAGCAAGACTTGCTAGAGGTCTACAGTGCGGGTGAATAAAGTTATGCCCTAGCACACCCTGATCACCATGTGTGGAAAGTCTGGGAACATACTCTGTGCCTGCAGCATACATGTGTGTGGGGAGCCCTAGCCTGAGTGACCTCTCTAAGGTAAGAGCAATGTAGAGACAGCCACTGAATTCCTTAGATGACAGTTAAAAACTATTTAAATTTTAATCTTAACATAGCTTTAGATTCTGTCTGTATGCTGGCTATTCAAAATGCATTACGGTCTGAACCTGTTGTATTGTTAACATCGATTTACATTGAGACTGTGTTAATACTGAAAGCATGGCCAAGACATGGAGCCACTGTGAGCACCAGCATGTCAAAATCACCTGCAAGTCATGTAAGACCTGCTCTAGGTGGACCTGCTTTGGCAGGGAGGTTGGACTAGACGATCTCCAGAGGTCCCTTCCAACCCCTTATCATTCTGTGATTCTGCAAAAGTCTCTGCTTGAGATTGATAGCACTTGAAATATCACTCCCTCTTTTGCTGGGAAGAGGCAAAGCTGCACATGCAAAAGCATCTGTTGTACAAATTTTAGACCGCAGTCTTTGCATTTCCAGTCTATTCCAACATTAATATATGTGTGTATACATGAGTGTCTGTGCACAGTAATAGATGATTCAAATGAACCTAAGTAGGGGCTGTTACCAAGATTGGGTTTTTGTTCCCTAGCCTAGCCATGTGAGATGCTATGCGGAGTGTTTGCCCCTGTGCCACGGAGCTGCTGTGGCTTCCTCCCATGCCATGCAGCTGACACTTGGCCACGTTTCATCCCTGTGTCTGGAGGAACCACATGGGTCTCTGTCTTCCTCTCACAGATGTCAGGGAAGTCATGATTCAGAAATAGCAGTGTCAAGATCATGATGAGCAAAACTAGGGAAAGAGGGGGGGGTTATAAATGGATATAGACCTTGGTTTCATCACTTTGTTATTTATTTCCCTAGCAGATCACTGAGACTAACAAGGTGAATTTGTATTCTGTTAAAGCGTTTCTTTCAAAGAAGGTATTCTGTAGTCTAGGTTGTTCTTCACAGACTCTCGATTTTCAACCTTCTTACTTATTCTCTTTCAAGGATGCTGCTATTTCACATCAATAACTGACACCTTTATTTCAGAGAACAAAATAGAATTACACTCCAGCACTGACAATATAATAAATCAGGAGGGATAAAATACATATTAGTGAAGTTCACATAGTTGGTTTGTCCCAGCTGACCTATAGATATAAAGGTATGATTAAAGTTTTTTTGGACTCCTTCTTCTCAATCTTGCCATGAGATTTAGCTCCGACTCAAAGATTTGACCTTTGCTGCTCCTCTCTGCTTGCCTTGAGTCCATGGAATTATTGTTATTCCCTTGAAGCCTTTCTGCCTGTACAGAATTAACACTCTGTTGTGACAAAATATTATCTACTTGGCAGAAGAATGAAGCCATCCAGAATTCAATCGGGTTAGACAATGTCACAGTGCACATCCTGAATGAATCACTTCTACCTAGCTTTTTTAGTCAAAGAAATCAGGGACTGTAGACATACAGGTGTCTACAATTAAAGTTTAGCTGTTTCAGTTGTTTTTTAGGAATTACGTCTGAAAAGCATGCCTGCCAGAGCACTTAATCTTTCAGACAGGTAACAGAAATAAAATCTCAAAGCCGCAGGTTTATTTAGAGTATGAAAATATTTATTAGCCTTCTTGGAAGTGTTTTTACTGAAGATGCTCGTTGTGGTTCACCATATTGGTAAAACCAAGCATAAATAAAAGAAGCATGAAAAATGTGCACTGAATACTCCTGAGAAAAGCAATATGTGGTATTTATGTTTTCCCTACAGGGAATATGATTACCAGATGAAGTAGATGCATAGAGTTTTACTAAATTCAGTTGGGCTGTCCAGATTTGTTGTAGCTGAGTGTTTGACCCGAACCAGCTGTTTGGGAAGAAGCAGTTACTGAAAAGTTGTTTGTTTTTCATGATGTAGTAATAGGGTGTTGCTTTTCATGTTTTGTTTTCTGTTATTTTCAGTGCTGTGTATCTTTTATTTTTAAAAGTAGTTGTTCAGTTTCATCATTACTAAACCTATGTGTTCTCCTTGAAAGTAAGTAGAATAAGCCCCGCACCATTTCCCCCTAGCCTTCCCATTCATATTATATACTGGAAGAATTTAAGGTGATGCAATGGTATCAAACTGAGATGGATTTGACAATGCACTTTTCCTCTGATGAGAGATGGGCTAACGTGACTGAGTATTTTTTTCGTGTGTGATCTTTCCAAATCAAATGGTTATTTCCTTGCTTTTCACTCGTATTTTTCTCCCAGTGGTGCAAGAACACTGCAGTTAGTATAAAGCATAATAGATAGATAGAATCACGTTATAATAGGGTGCAATAGTCTCAAAAAAAGGTACATACTCTATGGACTTTTTAATGAAATAATTCAAAGAAATGTATAAGCTGGCCAAGACTAAATTTATGCTGGTAATTCACAGGGAAATTTTCACGATCACCGTAGAGATGCCCTGGGGCAGCTGCTGAGTAGTGAAAGATAAATCCTGTGTTAGTAACGGAATTACAGCAGGGAGATGCCAGAGTGGTAGGAATCCAGACTGGTGACTGCAGAGGGTCCTTCTACCAAGTGCACCTGACTTACACCCCCAGGCTGAATAAAGCACGTAGAGTTTAACACCTTCCCAGCACCTGTGGTTGTGAAGAGTATGCAAACACAGTTTGCACGTTGCAGCTCGTAAGATTGACTTTAGATCGGGACCTGAATTAGGAATGCCTGCTTTTTACTCATCTGAGTCTTCTTATCTCTCAGGATCTTTACTAATACTAACCAATAAAATGGGAAAAAAAAAGCTATTGTGGGTCTAAAATACTACTACCACCAAAAACGTGTACATTGAAGGAAATATTTAGGTTTACCATTCTCCTAAGAAAAGTTTTAAGTAGAAGACATGGTTTTCTGAGGGATCACACCAATATAATTTACACTCAAAAAGCTATAATTAGAAATAATTATTTATAGTGATTTTTATATAAACATATTTATAGTGACTATTCCTCATTGCCTGATATTTTTCTGAATGTACCAGCCTTATTTTATCTCATTGTTTTATTTAAAGAAGTGAAAGATCTCTGCACAGACTGAGAATATATACAGCTTGCAAATATGACAAGTTGGTGTTTTGAATTACCGAGTTCTGGATTATTTCTTAATTTATGGAACCCCACTCCAGATGGCCTCTTGCTAAATTTTAAAGCGCTTCCATGTTTCAGAACCAGGCTACCTTTCAGCAAGTCACTTTTGTCAAAGCCTTGGTGTTCCTTCAAGACATTGTCAACATGTCATATGAGAATGTACTAACTGGTGAATACCCTGGTCTGTTCTGTATCATATATTTGAATCTCTGGAATTTATTTAAATGACATGAATAAGAATGTATTTTTTCTGACTAGGAAATAAGTTACAGCAGGTCTGTTTCTAGACAGCAGAAGTAAGTGTGCCTTAGATGGTGATTAAGAGTTGTGGTGTTCTTCTTCTTTAAATGACTAACCTGGAGTGAGAGGTTGGATGTCTTTTGAAAACTTAAACCTGTTTCACCTGAACATGTTTAACTAGTTAATAAGAAACATCAAAAAAGACAAAACCCTGAGGTCAACGATCATTTTTTGTAAAGCCATTCGATGATGTTTAAATTTGTTTTTTGGGTCTGTCTATAACATAAGTTTAATAACCTAGCTCAAATGCAGATTTCTAATTTTCAATTAACATAGGAATAATTTTGTTTGCTAAAATAAAATAAATGAATGAATGAAAAGTCTGAACCATGAAATGTTCTAGGCAGCGCTTTTTAAAATTCCAAATTTCAAAAAATCATGTGGCAACTGTATAGCTCAAGCTTTAAGTATTAACTTTTAACCTTTGACCTTACAGATTTTAACCAATGAAATGTCTCTTTAAACTTTAAAGGAAACAATGATAACGAGCGCCTGGCGATTGCTAGACAGCGAATTCCATATCGACTTGGTCGAGTAGTTGATGAATGGCTACTCGACAAAGGTAAAAAACATTGATTAAAACTTCAAATAAAAAAATAATTTGAACATAACCAAGTAGTACTTCATTGTAACACTAATAAACATAAAAAATAAATTTCAGTAAAACTAAATTAAAAACAAATTTAAAAAAGTAAAATATAGAGTAATATTTGCATACCTTGTATAATAATTTCTATACATTTCTAGAAGTACCAGCTGTTTAATAATCTTACCCTGTTAACTTAAGGTTAAAGGGACTGTTAAATATAATCCACTAACTCAATCTATGAAGGTACTCATAGCAAACATTAACCAAAAATTATAAATCATTCATAGATTATATTACATGTTCCAGCATCTAAATTATTAACTAAAAATATATGTAGTTATGATATCTTCATTATGGTCCTGAAAAAAAATTTTGTTTAAACTGTAGGTATCTTAAATAGTGGGCAACATGAATTGCCAAGCAAAATGAAGTCCCTTTAACGTTTGCAACCTTCTAAGGGGATTTTGGAACAAACACTAATTAAAACAGAACTTAAAGTTGTGTGCATGCTTTTTGTGAGCAGAAACCAATCTGCTAAAGTGACTATTCCATTTACTAAGAGTGGTACTGTTGCTGAGGATTTCTCTGTTTAATGGAAATGTGCCATGATTTCTCCATCGGTATGTGTATCATTTCTGAAGCCGCTTTTACATCTAAAATCTTTTATTTTAATTGATAGCCTTGCTGAAAGCCAATCAGACATCTATTTTTGAATCTGCCTCTGAGATACTCAGTGTGAACCATGTGTTTCTTTTCAGTGTGGATGTTGAAGGAAAATAAACATTTAAATACAAAAAGGAAACATTTAATTAAAAATGTAAATATTTTATTCGCTTCTATAGAGATATGACAGATTACTGAATAACTTATTCTTTAAAATTCACTGGACCTAGTCACTTGTTGGCATATATATAAACTCTCTCTGTGTGTATATACATATTTCTATATGTCTATACATACATAATCTCATATGTACATACTTAAAGCTATAGGCCTTATGCTGTATTGCGTGGAAAAAACTTTGGAATGTTGGCAGACTTGAAGAAAAAATAATCTTAAGGAATTAGAAACCTGGCATTCTTGACACACACCAAAAAGCTTAACACTGCTTCCAGGTAAAAGGGAGAGGGGTATCATTTGTAGTATTAAACACATTTGCAAGTATATTTGATTGGCCTTTTAGCAAAAAAAAAAAAAAAAAAATCCCAAAACGTCGTAAATTAAGAAAAATGCAAATGCTCTCAAAATTTATGCATTTCATGGACACCTCATTAAAAAGCAATGAATTATGAGTCAAATCCTTTTCTTATAGTTTATTGCTCTCATTATTCACCCCATGAAAATCTGTTATCACTCGTGTAGAGTATAGTGTTCGCAGTCAACATTTTTGCATGTATATAATATTATCTTTACAGGGCGTCAGCTCACAATCTTCAATAGCCAAGCAACCATAAAAATTGGAGGCAAGGAACGTGGCCATCCTTTCCAAGGCCAGCTCTCTGGTCTTTACTACAATGGCTTGAAAGTTCTGAATATGGCAGCAGAAAATGATGCCAACATCGTGATAGAAGGAAATGTGAGACTTGTTGGTGAAGTGCCTTCCTCTATGACAACCGAGTCCACAGCCACAGCGATGCAGTCTGAGATGTCCACGTCAGTCATGGAAACAACCACCACTTTGGCCACGAGCACCGCTAGAAGAGGAAAGACCCCGACAAAAGAACCTATTGGTCAGGTAAGTCGGCTTCCTGGCCTCTTGCACGTATCTTCTGGTGTTTGAGTGTGGCTTCCTGTGTCATATTCACTCTGCAAATGGAATTGTTCCTGTTGAAGAAATGCATGAGTTACAGGTAATACAGATACGTTCTGTACCATGCGTGGCTCATGGAAGCAACGTTGATCAGCATTTAGAGGGAAAGGAAGGACTTTGCTGTTCTTCTAAATTAGGCAAAACTACCAGATCAGATTTTTCTTGTGCTGAGTTTTATTGCCCTGTCATCCATCTTCATAGTGGTGCGTATTTTTAAATACTCTTTCTTCCTGTGATGGCTTATGTTGATTATTTTCAGTGCAGGAGTGCAGCATGTCTGGGATTACAAATAATGAAATGCAGTGTTGACTTTATCCATGAGATAGAGACTCAACTTGAAGAGGGAACAGGAAAAAGATGTGAAGACAAAAATTTTGGAAGAGTGTGGAAAAGAGGGAATTAGCAGTTTCTCTAGTCCCAAGATTGATTATCTTCTTGGGCAGAATTCTTCATAAGAGGCAGTGGCAGCATGAGGGAATTAAGAGCACTCTGCACCCTGGGAGACTCAGGCTCCAAGTCAGAAGCTGTTGTTTACTGTGTGTTGAGGTTATTTGCATCTTATGAATTTAGTGATATATTTAGTAGGTTTCAGGTTTTGTCAGGATCTCTACATAATATGGGGGGAATTTAATTATTGGAAAAAGGAGGGGGAAAAAACAGGTGAGTGAATGAAATCCCTTGATCTTGTGGATAACCTGAGTAACAGCATTCAGACTTTGTGCTTTAGAAACCTAAAACTTACCAGGGTGTTTCTGTGTCAGTGAGGATTCTTTTTTCTTTATTCTGTCTAAAATAAACCCAAAAAAATAAAAATACCCACCACAAACCAAACAAAGGTACATGGCTAAAAGCTTTTCCTGCCTTGTCTCGCTTCACGTCCTTGCTTGTGCACCCACCGTGCCATCAAGCCATGACAAGTTCTGAGATCCAGAAGTAGGACAAGCAGCAAAGAAAGTGTCGTGAGCCGTAGGGAGTAACGGGAGCACGATGTGATGAATGAGGTTAATTTTCTCAAGAATGGAGGAGAAACGTGCTGATTGGACTGGGAGGATGAGGTCAAGTTGCCTGTTTTCTGTGCAAAATCTCAACTCACGGTTTGAATTTGATCAGGGCATCAAACTCGACACTTCAGCTTTTCCGGCTGTATTTTTGTACACTTCATACTATGGACTGAAAACTACTGTGATGCAAAAGTAAAAATTACTATTTCATAAACTGAAGCAGAACATTTAAGTTAAAGGTGAGCTTTTACATAACCATTTTGACTTGTGTTTTTAAACAAACACAGGTTTTATGCATTTTCTTTGTTTAATTAAAATGCATGAGAATCCAAAGCAAAAAAAAAATAAATGAGGGGGCAACTAAAACCCAACTAGAGATACATGGAACCAACTGCCTCCAAAAATGGCATCACAGGTTGTAGTTCTTTCAGTGATTATTGTAGTAAGCTACAGTGTTTTTATCAAATATGCAATACATTTTCTTTGTTATTAATCCTGTTTTAAATAGTATCTCCCAATTTACTGTCCATCTAGTCTGACCTCGGTATTTTGCAGCAGTGAAATGTAAGACTTCATCAAATTTACCCAGAGGAAGATGCATCTAAAAAGTGCAGGACATCAGTGTGGAAGAATTTGGGCTAAATTAATGTTACTAAATTAAAATTTTAAACTAAGTTAAACTGTGCTAACAGTTCTGAGAATGCTTTTGGCCTCCGACACTCCCTCAGGTAACTCTCAGGCACCATTTGGGAGGAAGAGCATCACTGGGACCATTCCCAGTTGGCACCTCGTATGATCTGTGGGTGATGGGAGTTTACAGTTATAGTTGCTTTGCCAGCTGGCCTCAGTTTCTAGGAATAATCCCTACTATGATTTATTTACTTTTTTGGGGTGTCTAGTCATTGAGATTTTTCTTTTTGAGGTGTTCCAATGGCATATTTAGGGAAGAAAAAAGTTCCTTAAGCTAATAACTATGACGAGGTATAATTTTTTCTGAAGAGGGGAAACAGATGATCAGGCAAAAAGATTTTCCAGAGACCTTCCATTTCTAGACTGGTGCCTGAAAAAAGGTGTAGCCCTTACTGACTTTTATCAGAGCATCTACACAATTGTTTTAGAGCACCTCGCTGCCACTGGAGCAGAGTGACCTCAAGGCAACTGTGCCACTCCTTCCACCCCTCCTGGCTGAGCCAGTTACACCACAACACCATGAGCTCCTGCTCTTTGATGTCCCTCCCTCATGAGCCTCGTGCAAGCTCCCGGAGCATCCAGAGGTGCACAGCATCTCACCAAAGCATGTTCAGAGGGTGAAGGTTTATTTGAAAGAACTTGCTAGGAATATTTCTGTATTGAGGAGCCTGAAATCAACATTTTTGAGTACAGCATTCAGTGTTAATGCCATTAGAGCACACAGCATCCTGAGTCTATAACCGAGCCCTTGTTGCCATTAATAATACACAGTGGTTTACTTCAGCTATGTCTAAACATCCTGCCTGGTAGGATCTGTGTTGTCATTACGACTGTACACTTCATTAGTCAGGGACTGCACTGGAATGCAGTTTGCAATCAGGTCTGTGATTTGATTTAAGGAGATTGATAGCATCCCAAAGTCAAAGCTGAAGTTTTTCTGCAGGATTCTTTGTTATTCACGCAAAGCCTTCAGAATTAGGAAGCTACCAAATCAAATTAAGAACGTAATTTCTTCTCTTCATTAATACCTGGTTTCTTATTCTCCCTGCATGTAATAATTTCTGTGCTAGTGACCCATAGGACTCCCATGGGTCTGTCCTGAAGGGTGCTGAGTAATCACTTTCCCTCTTGATGTCACTGAGAGATGAAGGCACTCACCATTTCATGGAAAAATCTACTAATTCCTGCATTCCCTTTCATTTTTGTCCTCTACGTTTTTATTTTTATTCATATATAACCTCTACAAGAGTGTCAACTACATTGACATACTGTAATGCACAAGAAGAAAAGTTACCTTTCTAGAATTAATTAGGTTACTGAAGAAAATATGCAGCTCAACAGCAGTTGCTAATGAAAAAACCTTACATTACTGCAAACCAGTGCATGTCTGAAATAGAATAGAAGCAAATGATCTAATCAGTCAGAGATTGTTTGCTCCATTTGCAGAGGTATTGAATTCAATTAAAGATTACAATACTTAAAGAAGATCATTTAAATCTCCATTTATAGGAAATGTTCTTTTAAAAAACCTACAGTGTTAGTGCTTAAATTGATGGGAGTGTGTGTTTCTCAGCAGATATCTAACTAATGCAATACACGATACAAGATAGACATGATACTTCCAGAAAGTACGTTCAATATTGTTGTGTGTGATTTGAGACAAATGAGATCTTAGCACTTCTGAAATACAAAATCCTTTTTGTTAGTGACTCTGCTCCAAATGAAGGTTTTCCCTACTTGGAGGCTGCGTCATATTTTAACAATGGATGTTTTGGTGATGACAGACATCTTAATCATTATACTTGTAAATGTAGATTTTTTTTTCAAAGGGGAGAAAGCTACTTAAAGCCTATTGAATGTCAGTGATAGGTGAATGCCTCGTTTTCCGTAGTTCCTTAAGAATCCCTCCCACCCCCTTTGATTATAATGGCAACTGGAGCTGTCAGCCTTCGTGCGAGGCACTGCATAAACACGTAGGAAGTGACAGCCCCTGCCTCAAATAGCTTAGAGAATTAACAAAATGTACCAGGTAAGGAGGGGGAAAAAGGAAGAAAAAAAAAAACAAAAACGGGAATTTAGAAGGTGGGAGGAAGAGGGGAAATAAAGCATTGTGTTGTTTTAGTGTTAACAAGCTCCATGCAGATTTGTAGCCATCGTGGGAGGGATAGTTTGCTGTCTGATTTTTTGATCCAGGCTCTTTAGAGAGCAGCCCCCGAGCTACAGCTGTCCTGAAGGCTCACCACATAGCTCGTGGTAGGCTCTGGAGCAGGCAATTTAAAGATTGGGCTTCCCAGTCGGGCTGTTGGTGCACAGTCAGCAT
>JAHREE010000352.1:931393-955979 GCA_033628505.1 Tringa tobata | reverse complement strand
ATATTATACAATATATTAAATGTATTTTTTATATGTTTTGTTTGTGCCCAGGGAGATGGTGGAGTTGCCATCCATCCCTGGAGGTATTTAAGAAACATGTAGACATGGCACTTAGGGCATGCTCTAGTGCCTGAGATTGTTGGTTTGTGTCTGTGGTGTGGGTTTTTTGTTTGGTTGGTTTTGGTTGCTTGGTTCTTTTGTGGTTGGACTAGATGATCTCAAAGGTCCCTTCCAACCATGAAGAGTCTGTGATTCTGCAAATCACCTGCAGACTTTTCTTTAAATCATCATCATCTTCTATGACTTCCTAATTACCAGAACCCCTTCTTGCATTACTTACCATGTTGTAGCACGAAGATGCTGCTACAACATTTCTTCCTGCTCTGCGGGAAGCAAAGTAGCGTTCCCTCCTTCATCGTGAGGGACACAGGACTGTGGACTGGCTGACAGAAAGGACTGTTAAGTCCTGCAGTTATTTTTCTTTTTCTCTTCGGAGGTAATTATCAACACACCTTGATATTTTTTAATTATTTTTTTTAAGATCATAAATGCATTTGCCACAGCACTGCACCTTTGCTGTCACTTATGCTCAGTGCCACCACAGTGTGCCCTGAATCTGTTTTGTAATACATGACACAATTATATCTCAGGGAGATTTGCTCTTTCCATCTCAATGTTGTATGATTAATTTATATGCAGCCAGTCCATGCTTGGAATGAAGTAAGTTTTTAATCTTTCTGCCTTTCTTCACATTTTTGTGCTCAGTGTCTTTTTTTTTTGGGGGGGAGGGAGGTTTCCACAAGGCTGTTTTGGCGTTTATTTTCAACTAGAAGCTTAGTTAAATAGTTGAAACAGCCAAAAAATAGCTTAAAAAAGGGGCAAAATGTATTTTCTTGTTTTGCTTCACGAACAGCTGAGTTTGAATACAGATGCAGACTCTAAAATAAATTAGATTATCTCAGTTCAGTATTCTGCACCACAGTTCCAATCCCCATCATTGTCCCAATCCCCATATCTATGAGATGGAAAGATTAAGTAATAATGAAGACATGTCATTGCACCTGCTTTCCCTGTATCAGGCTACATACAGTAAATCCACCCGTAGTTTCATTTTTCCCCCTTAGGCATTATCTGTTGTTCACAGCTCCCAGCTGAGGGCCTGATCTACATCTCCAAAGACTCTAAAAACACATTCCTAATCATTGCCTGTTCCGATTTGCCTACAGATTTTGAAAACAAGCTGCTTTTAAAGGTCTCTCTACATAAAGTAAACTGCAAGAATTTGAGTTGATGCGTAGTTCCATTTGTTAGAACTTTAATACTGGTTAAATGGTGAACATCTGGCACATAAGGCAGTTTAGTGGCTACAACATTGTGACTGGCCTGGGTGTGTTTTCAAGGGGTGTTATGGAAAAGGCAAGAGTTCACCAAAACAAGGTTTTCAGGCACATGTGTAGTCTTCGAGTTCCAAAGAGTCACCCCATGACAGCAGAGAAAGCTTGTGTCCTCCCCCATGCACGTGAAGGTGGTGCATCTGCTGGTCCTGCAGCATCTTGGACCATCTTGATGGCTGGACTAGATGATCTTGAAGGTCCCTTCCAACCTAGACAATTCTATGATTCTATGATCTTCTGGACACTCACCTGCTACCTCCTTTGCCCACCCAGCTCCAGGTGAACCTGCTTTGGCAGGGGAGTTGGACTAGATGATCTCCAAAGGTCCCTTCCAACCCCTACCATTCTGTGATTCTGTGATTCAGCCCAGCATGGCCATTGGCTCTTGCTAGAACAGCTTTGAGCTTCTGCATAACATCTCAGGATAATGCAGATGCGATGGACAGATGGTGGGTGATGTGACAACAGAGGAAATAAGCCCACTCAAGGGCTGTGAGTCCAGAAATAGGGATCAAACTTTGATCTGTTGTATCGCTATGCTTCTTGAACAAATTACAGCCACATCAGAGCCATGTTTTGTTTTGGCACTGGCACGGCCTTTGACTTTCAGTCTCTTTCTCTATTCCAACTTTCGTCTTTTTTCCTCTCTAAACTGTTCTTCATCTTCTATCAGCATTGTTTATGCAAGAATGCCTCATTTTTTTTTTTTTTTCCTGCTTCACTAGTATGCACTGCGATGATGTTCCCCTTTACTATCCTCCAGCTGTTGTGGTTTTTGTTTTTTTTTTTTCCTAATGGCAGATGGCCCCTTGCTGTTAAGGTCATGTGCCATCAGCCTCACTGGAGAGCCCGAGTTCCATGGCAGCCACATAATTGACTTGCTGCCATCTCACTGAAAGGTCACAGTGTGCTTTGGAGGGTGCTTTTCCCTTGTCTTAGTAGCGTTCTGGATAGGGAATTATCTTTTATGCAATTCCAGACTCTCCGTTCCAATTTACAGTTTTTCTTATTCTGTAAATGGAAAATATATTCCATATTAAGCATAATTTATTGTACTCAACAGCTGCTGTTCTGATGCCCTATCAGGATTGATATGTTTACACTGAACCACAGCATCTGGAATTTCCCCCTGGGTTCCTGCCCTCCTCCACCCAGGTCTGAAGCCCTTGGCTTGGGAAACCAAGCTGCGTGAGATGAAGAGTTAGGGAGTGGGAGGGAAGAGTCCTACAGACCCTGCAGCTCTTCCTGGCTTCTGCTGATGCTTTTACTAACACGGGGAGAGAGATGTGCAGATGAAAAGCAGGGCAGGATGTGTCTGGAGATTAAAATTCTCTTTGAGTGCTGAAAACAACTCCTGTTCCCTGTTGTCCTGCAGCAGCCTAGACCCATAGTTATCCTTCAGCTTGGTGCTGACTCCTGCAATTGCAGCAGCGAGGATGTTTCCTGTTGTTTCCAGAAAAGGACCAAACTTCAGCTCTTTCCACATGTCAGTAGTCCAGGCATTGACTTGGTCCTGGTTCTTCTGCAGCAAGTCCCCATCTTTTTAGGTGATGCAACCGAAACACGAATAATAGAAGTATTCCGAGATAAATGCTATTAAAAACTAGGAGCAACTTGTGTAGCATTGCCATAATTATAATTTTTTTATTTATTTGCTTTTTAAAAATCTGTCTTTTTGTATCTGCAACTTAGGGTTCACATTGTCAGCTTTTACTCTGCAGACCAGAGAGCTACAAATTCCGCTTTCTAAAAACGGAAATGAGATTATGACATCTGCATTTGCAAAGGCTGGAGTTCAGAGAACCGTGCCAGATACCATAGGACCTGAAGGTCTCGCAGGGAAAACTGGCCACACGTGTATGTGCTAGAAAAGACTGGAACAATGGTTTCACAGGAGGGTCGCTATAACATTTTATTAATACACTAATAAACCTAAACTTTGGAAAGGGCTAGTACTTTCATCTAGAATAATTATTATAATAGAAGACTTCCCGGGTCATTTTTATTGCTCTCCTGTGGGGCTGAAGCTGTTCTGGTGTAATGGAGTTTGCATATTCAAGATATTTTAAGACCTATGAGAAGGTCATCTGTTAATAACAAACGGTGATTCTGAGCAGTTCTGCTAGGCTCTGGTTTATAGCTTGTCTTTGGACATAAATGTAAGCTTCAAAAGAATAATAATGCCCAAGCCAGTAAATAATATATCAGTCATCCTTGCTAATCTAGAAAAACTGTGCACGCTAGTTCAGCCTATAGATATTAACTCCCTTCATTGTCTGAACAGAGACCTTTCTAAATCATTTGCCTCGTATAATAGATTATGAATCAATTGCTGTGAATTGGGGAGTTCTGGTGACTTCTGTTTTATTGGATTTAATCTTTCTCCTGTCACGGGTGTTCCAGGGAACCGGGTCAATTCGTTATGGCCCACTGTTGATGGCAGAGATGTATTCCCTTGCAGGAGAGCTTCTCCTGCAAGCTGTAAATTGAAGCTGAGAACTAAATTTATTCCTTCTAATACCTCACGCTGAATGACTGAACTTCAAACTACTCCTGTAGTACTCCCATCAGCTTTGGTGTTAGTTTGACAACGTTGCATTTCCAGTATTTATCTGAATTGCATAATTTAGTGCAAAGTATTGCAACTGTTTTTCTGTATGTACTGTGCTTTAAATAATACTTCTCCTTTTTTTATTTGCATATTTTATTAGCTATCAAGTTAGTTGGTATGCCAATTGATGTTTTGAGGTTTGCCTGACATATTTTATGGTTGTATTGTACTGGGTTTGAGTGTTTATACCTTGCTGATGCTCCATCTTTTACATAAGCCTGGCAGTATAGTATATATCATTCACGATTTGATATTTGATGTTATTTCATTCTTCTAGGCTATAATTTTCAAACAACGCCAAAAAATTGCCTTGATTTTGTCAAGGAAGAAGAGTGCATTTGAATAATAATCAGAATGGGGACTGAGAAAAACCTGAATTTAGCAACTCCAGGCATTTGAACAGCTTCACCTGATCATTTTTGCCCTTTCAGTAATGCCTTACTGAAGGTTTTGCAGATGGCAGTGAAGTCCAGTGATCTTACGCATGGAGGAGACTGCAGTAACTTTGCAGGGGCTTTTCCTTTCTTTTTTTTTTTTTGTCTGGACAGGTTTGGGGTTTTCATCCATTTTTGTCTGAAGAGAGGATGTCCTTATCTTTATAGTAGAAAATGCAGATGAGAAATCAGTATTTTTGTTTTTAATGTGGCTTTGTCTTAATGGTTGTAGGTACTGAAAATGCTTTTATATGAGGGGTTGTAAAGAACCAGCCTGTCTGCTGTCTGTAGTTACAAGTGTGTTGGAGACTCAAGCCTGATTTCCAGTGCCTCCTACTCCTGATTTCTGGAAAGCAGGTGCTCTGAGGCTCAGGTGGGAGCAGACTGAGCCCCTGCTGAATTGCAGTGCTGTAAATGTCAGCAGCCGTGTGCGTGGGCATCTGCAATAAAACTACACGGGTAGAAACGCAAGCAGAAATTTTGGTCGGTCTTCTTAGTTATGCGGGGAGAAAAAAATGTGGCATTGAAAATCCTTTTATGTATTTTAGCCACTTCACAAGAGACTTGTGAAGGCTTTTTTATTTTATTTTATTTCCCTTCTTTGACTTTCGCTATATATTTCTGCTTTCAGGATCAAGCATTTCTCCTGTCTCTGTGGCCTCTCTTTGACACGCCTTTTCTTCTAACCAGCTGTGTCAGGCTTCAGAGATGCTTTTAGAAACACCTGTCCTGTGGTTTAGAGGCTTGACAGTCATTCAATTTATATCCTTTACAGGTTAAACTCCTGAGACTGAAGAGTAGGGTCAAAGCCAAAGCGTTTCTTAATATATTTTTTCTAGCATTGCTACCAACCAATGTTAAAATGAAACATCCTCCAAGAGTATTAATATCACTGCATGGAGAGGCATGCTAATTGTGCAGAAAGCCAAAACGTGAACCTTTCAACTTGCTTCACCATCTTTCTCCTGTCCCCGGGTGCTAAACCTTTTCATTCCTCTGCATCTCTAGCTCTTCACAGTTACTCTCCCTTGGACCTGCAGCGGTGCGCCCTACTTCTGCTAAGGTACTAGCTCCTACCCCAGTGCATAAACCCAACTAATGAATGACCTTGTCTCTGTCATATGGTCTGCCTCTCAAATAGTTTCTTTTTATCACATGTATGAGAAGAGTTACCTTCACTGAACACAGGACTTACAGTATTTTTTCCTACTGACTTGTAATTAAAGTCCTCCTGAAAGGAAGACATCCTCGTTCACAACCAGTCATGAGATTTTGAGTTCATGAGATACCAAAGAGATGGCTCTCGGGAACAAAGCCATCCATGTGCTGATGCCGTGGCTGGGTCAGCAGGTGGGCAAAGCTGCCCCTGTAGCCCATCCACATGAACCACTAGCCATGAGATCTGTAGTCCCACAAGTAGTGCAGGGGTACAGATGTTCTGCATTGCCAGTCATCCACAAAGGAAAGACCTCATTTTTGAGTTTCCTGTCCCTCAACTGGGAATTTTTATTATGTCATTTTTATGCCTGTGTGTCAGTGATGCTTAAAAGGTCTTGGGAACACATAAAATCCACTTGGGATTTTGAGGTTTGTTTGGTTTTTCTTTCCTCTTCACATAGCCCGGGGCTAGTATTCTCTGTGATCCCTTAAATGGTAACCACATAGGTTCAGTTTAAGCCTTCACATGAAGTAAATGGGATGGAAGCAGGATTATTTGAGTAGGATCTTCTTCCAAGTAAACTTAAAGGAAACAGCACTTTCCAGTTTTTAACTGAGAGGAAAAGGTGGTGCAAGTTTGGAAAAACTGCTACTGCCCTGAAATTCTTCACTCATGGTCTCTATTTAGATGACAAAGAGCCACTGTATCATAGACCGTTTTCATGCAATTGTCTTTCCATTATAAAATAAAGCAATAAAATAACACTGAAAATGAAACAGAAAATGAAAAAGATGAGTAAGTATAGGGAAAAGGGCTCTTAATGTTTAATAGCTACCACTAAAGTCCCTAATTCAGGCTACCAGTTCTTATGTTTCTGTAAGTAAGATGAGGTGTCAAACATTATTTCAGACGTATGTGCTGTGAGATTGGACTGTGCTTTGTGTTTCACGACGGATAAAGTATTGTTCCTAAATAAATCTTGCAATTCTAGCTGCAGTGACACAAATAATAGAACATGAAGGTGCGAAAGAAAATGGCCAATTTGAGTGATACAAAAAGAAGCCATGCTTCATTTGGTCTTAGAAAATAAGGCACAGTGCAGATATGATTGCCTTTCTTGAATGGTTGTATAGGATTGCTACTATATAAAGCTTTCCCTGCTTACATTTTTGGAGGGACTCGATGATTTGTGTATGTGGTGCAGTGCATTTTTCAGGTTTGAGAGACACGTTAAGGTAATGGTTCTGTAAATTGTTAAGCGTGGGAACTGTATAGCTCATTTTGTCATCAGATTCTGATTTGTTTGCAAATTACGTATTCATGGGTAAGGGTGGCAAAGCCAGGCAGAACACTGATCCTGAGAAAGACTGCAGCTCACAGGAGTAGTTGTCATTTTATTTTTTGTGTCTAATGGTCAATTTCTAAACGCTAAGCTTCCAGCACCAGGCACTTAGGAGAAATTATTTCTTCTCTCTTTGAAAAATAATGTCAGCCTAAGTTACACCTTCTGGACCCCTCACGCCCTTTAGCATTTTTATTGTCTGACGCTGTTTATACTTGAAGGTGATTTTCAACCTTTAGCCTAATGAAACAAAAAGTATGCTTGTTTCTTTATAGCAAATATGTAAGTGGCCAACAGGTTAAAAATTACATTTACAGAGAAAATGTTGCCTGACTTCATAAGAAAGTCAGATTGACAAATACCATTGGCTTCGTCTGTTCATTTCAAGATGGATTTAGCTAATGCCTGTGTGGTTGTAATCTCTGTGAGGTTACTTTATTACTTAGAACACATGTTTTGAAGTGGCAGTCAAAAGGATGAGGGCTTGGGGTTAAAAGACTTTCAGACATAATAATTCTTAATCAAAATCTCATTTGGAAAAAAATGGCACCTGGATTCAGTAAAGCAGTAAAGAACCATGACTCTTCCAGGGAGTACAGCGGCCCGTCTTGACAGTGATTTATGTTCTTTTTTGCCAACCATGCCCAAGTATATTATCTAGGTTGACATGCATATGTACATATATCAAGCGAGGTCTCAGCACCTGCTACAATCCCCATACTGAATTTATCCCTGTTGATACCTCTGAACATCAGTAGAGAACGAAAGACACAGTCCCTTGACACGTATCAGCGAGACGTAGCGCAACATGATTTCGGCACAAGCTGGGCGTATATTTAGACTCCACGGCACAAGTAATTAAGAGTGGAATTTGATTGTCATCTGGCCTTACAGTTGTTCTTGCTATGAGAGTCTGGCAACTTGTAATCTTACAGGTCAACAAGCAGCCACCTAGCTTCTGTGTTCTTTGACATTTCAGGGGCCATTTCTGTGCAGACGTGAAGCAAGTGCTCTGTGGGAAAAATATTACAATAACAGACGTGACTCCTGAAGTCTTGTCAAGTGCAGAATAATTTAGATTGTTTTGCAAATCCTATGCAGACATTTTCCTAAATTAAAAACACGCTGCACTATTTGAAAAATACCTAGTCTGACTATTATGGCCTTAAGCGTTACAAAAAGGTCACTATATAATTTACTAGAAAATGATAACTTTCCAATAGATTTTGAACCGTCCTGTAAAATTTAATACAAGTACAGATTCGGGCTAGGAGTTTTCTAGGGCACCACTGAAACAAAACAAAAAAGATTTACAAATTAAATTTGGTAGAATAATGTTTATATAATCTTCGGCTATCGCTACTACTGCATTAGATGGAATTTAGTAACACTAGTTATTTGTGCATTACTTTGTCATTTCTTAATCCCTTCCTTCCCGAATCTCAGTCGTTTCAACAATTCTCTGCAATAGAGGCTGTTTTTTCTGGATTGTGTCCAAACCTCCTCTCACTGAAGAGTTACTCAGAATTTCCTCCTGATGGTATAATGTAGCTTTGTAACATTATTAAAATTTGCTGAATTTGTAATGTGAGTAGTCGGATTCCAGCCCTGTGACTGTGCACCAGAAAGAGATTTCACACAGATCTCATTCTCTGCCTTATTCAGTGGAACCATCAAGTTGTTATCATCTAATTATTACATGGAACATTTAATGGGATGTGTGCTATAATTATGAATTTGACCAGGACACATTAAGGAAAAATCTTAGCGTTTCATCAAGTGAATGGATCGTACTTCAGAAGATGTGTGAGGTTATTTTCAGGAGTAATGCAGAGAAGTGAAGAGTTCAGCCTTGATTTATGAAACGCACAAGGCACATTATCAAGCAAATTTGAAGGGCAGTATCCTAAAGTGATGAGGACATCTGGGAGAGGTTCAGCAGTGAAAGAAGGGGTGGCATAAATCACAAATGGGCCTTTCATTGGTTGAAGATGTGTGTTTAGTGGGAAGCCTATGAAATTTGCATTTGATTCTGGTTCAGGCTGAAGTAGCTCAGTGCCAGATTGGGATCACAAAGTTCTGTGATCCTTTTTTGCTCTATACTCTGCTGCACAGTGAATGCCCCCAAAACAGGTTTTGGGGAAGCAGAGCTGCAAATACCTCTGTGCTTACAGCGTTGAAGGTGCATATTGTTTTACAACAGTGAAGAGAGCTGACTCCATTAGAACATCCTTCAAATTTCAGAATCAGAAGTAAGCTGCAACAGTTTAAAAGTGAAGCATTTTTCATCAATGTAAATGTACTAGTTACAAAGAATATATGTAAGTAAACAAGCCAATTCACTCAGGATTCTAGTGAATTTTTTTGTGCTGAAAAAAAATCTATTGTCTGAAGCTTCTCTTCTTCGAAAGAATTGCAGGTTAGGAGCCACAGAGGTGATAGAAAATTCGTTTAAAGAAGATATTTGATGCTTTTGCATTATTCACCAATTAAACAATACGTAGCACGTCCAATTTCCTCTGATTACTTAAACCCACACTAGAAATGTGGGGAGCGTGCATATATCCAGGACTGATTTCTCGATGTTTCAACTCCCTCGGCTTTTGTTATGAAGAGGTGGGGGAACACATTCAAGATGTATTTAGCAAATACAAACGCACTTGAAGACGCTGTCACCTGTGTGTGACATTGTCTCTCTGTCACGGCGCTCTGTCTGGATAAGAGTTTTGTTGTCTGCAGTGGAAAAGACAAAGACGAGAAATGTGAGTTTGCACACTAGGGATAAAAAAAAACACCCAACAACTGCCAAACAACAGATGAGGTAATGTTTTGCAAGAGTTTGAAAAGCAAAGGGACACGGGGAAATAAAAAACTTTAGTGGCATATCTGACACTGTTGTCTTTCTTTGTGTTCACTCTCACTCGTGCAGCAGATCATTTCTTAATTTTTCCATATGTGTTTCCATTGTATTTTTCATTAATTGATCTGTTTTCCATAATCAGTTGTGTACTTCTAGATTTGTTCATCTACCAAAAAAATCTGGATGATTACTCTCTGCATCCTTCCTCCCTTTTATTGAGCATATTTAGTCATTATGATCTTTCCTCTCAAAACCTATTCCCCCCTCCTTTTTTTTTTTTTTCTGAAGCAACAGCATTTCTCCAGTTGCCATTTCTCATTGAGCTCTAGCAGCATCCTTGCATCTGCTCATTCCCCATGGCTCTGTTGTTCTCTTGCAGTAATAACAACCTTAATTTTTCCTTCCTGGGAGCACTGAGGTGACTGATATGGGCAGTGAAACTTTCAGGAAAAAGCTTCTAGGCCAGTATATGAAGAAATGGGGTGCTCCTGTCAATGTCACAAGTAGCTGTCTTTTTGAATGGACTTTTATATGGTGCACCCAAGCGTGGGCGCAGAGGGGGGCTTTATTCCTTTGTGCAGAAGGTGTGTCTGGTGAGCAAGTCCATATCGGCAACCCGAACAGCAAAATCTCTGCTGGTCCCCAGGGATGTCTCAGTTCACCTGGTGCTAATCCACTCTTAGCCTAGGCTAAGACTCCAGTCTGGTTAGGCTGATGATTCAGTGAGCTCTTCTGTGATCACCAGGAAAGGGGAGAAAAGACCTCAGAGGGGCTCAATGAGTGTTTTTCATGTGAAAGCACATATTCATGTGAAAGCACATTTTATTTATATACAATCTCTTTCTTATTTGTCCATATATTTCTGCTTTCAGTGGGTTTTTAATCTGCAGTGGCATTGTTGCCAAAAAGGATGTAAACTCTTTGTTTCCTTCTATCCTTTGTTTGCTTTTATTTCTTTTAGCCTGTTAAAAAAAATAACGGAGAAAGGGAGAAAGAAAGTGGTCAAGAACAGAGGAGTCTGAAAGCTTTTGAGTCAAAGCGACCATAATACATTAACTTATTTAAAAGAATCACAGAGAAGAATGTCCTTTGTCTCAACGTAAAGTTAGGGCTTTATATGAGTTTTCTTGTGATTTAGTCATCTGTCATAGAGGAAGCAGAATTGCTCAGAGTTTTTGCTTTGGGGAGGTATTGTTTGTTTATTTTAAACAAAAAAAAACACCAAACCTTGAAAGCTTCTAATTATGGAGAGATGAAAAGACATCAGGTACCATTTCTTGTTGATGTCATAGGTGGAATGATGTGTCTCAGGTTTGGGATGGGCCAGCTAATTTTAAACTGGTGAGTCACCACTCAGTCACTCGGTTGCAGGACAGGGCTCCCGTGAAATAAAAACACAGCATTGTCTTCACTAAACAAGATGTAGTAGCAGTCTATGAGAAAGGTGTTTTCTTCTTCCTAGAGAAGAACGCGTTAAATGTGTCACACGTGTGAAATTGCAGCACTGGGGCTATAATTGGTTGAGGTATGTATTTTGGGGGTTTCAGCTGTAAAAGTGTTCGTGAGAAACCACCACTTGTAAGAAGGGGAAAAAATGCATGAACATAGGTGCTTGTGCCACTATAAAACTACCTTTTTTTTTTTTTTTTAACTTCTTAGGCTGAGATAAGCCTACTTTGAAGGCTCTAGTGACAGGAATTTCTTTGGAGACCAAAGCAGAAGGTGGAAATGTGAGGAGAGTGATGTTAGTTTCAAGATGTTTAACGACACATACATTTACAAGCTACATACCTTCTCCAGTAGCTTATCTTGCTTCTCAGAAGCTTACTGTTTAACAGTGGCTCCTACATCACACTTTTCCCATGGTCCAGCTATCAGGGAGTGTTGCTGTTTCATTTTTGAATGCTGTGTGCAGGGCTTTTAAAAGAACAGTATTTTGTAGCAGGAATTACAGGTTTTCATGTAATAAAATGAGGACAGTACTATGTATTTATATAGACCTTTCCTAACTGGAGATTTCTGAATGTTAAAAAGGGCAAGATCATTTTATCATATGATGGAGCTTTATTTTCATATCCTGTCCCTGTCAGAGGATGAATCACAGAATGAAGTTGGAAGAGACCTCTGGAGATCATCTAGTCCAACCTCCCTGCCAAAGCAGGTCCACCTAGAGCAGGTTGCACAGGAACTTGTCCAGGTGGGTTTGGAATGTCTCCAGAGAAGGAGATTCCACCACCTCTCTGGGCAGCCTCTTTCCAGGGCTCTGCCACCCTCAAAGGAAAGAAGTTCTTCCTCATGTTTAGGTGGAACTTCTTATATTCCAGTTGGTGCCCATTTCCTCTTGTCCTGTCACTGGGCACCACTGAAAAAAGACCAGCCCCATCCTCTTGACACCCACCCTCTAAGCATTGGAGTATGGGAGACCAGGACTCCCAGGTCTTCCTCCTCAGAGGTGCTCTCCAGCAAGTCAACCACCAACCTGTACTGGTGCAGGGGGTTATTTCTCCCCAGGTGCAGCACCCTCCACTAGCCTTTAGAAGTACCTCAGGTTCCTCTCTGCCCAACTCTCCAGCCTGTCCAGGTCTCGTTCCCATGGCTGTGGGGTTTGTTGGTTACGTTACCTCCTCTAAAAGCACCTGGGCAGCTTAAGAAGAAAGGGTTGCCCTGAAAGCAAGAAAGGAAAGATAAAGAATTTGCAAATAGCTGCATGTACAAAAGTAAAACCCCTTAGACAGAAGTTGGTTTTCTGGCTCCTTCTGTGAGCACATGTTTAAGTCGTCTGTACGTAGTGATTTGCCAGTAGGCTTTTAGCCACAGGACGCTCTGTTAGGAAAGGCTCTGGGAGTTATACAATTTTTGTATTTTCTAAACAGTTAATCAGAATAGGAGCAGTTATTATTTCTTTTCTGCTTTTTGGGGGGATTGGAGAGGTGAGGCGAGGCTGGCAAACGCTACGCAAGCAGATCTAAGAAACTGTAAACCGTGCTTTTACAATCAATAGAAGTTGTTTTAAAAATTTCATCCTTCGGTTCCCTGCTTGTTTCTATTTACTAAATCCCATGAAAAAGGCATATCATTATCTTATCCTCTGCTCCACCATTTCGGGTGTTCAGAGCCCTTGATAAATTAGCAGACTGGTTATTCAGAAAAATAAAATTACATTTCTGGATTGGATTTATGATTATTATGCAAATGTAACTGCCATATTCTGTGCAGAAAACACATTTAAATGCCTGAAAATAGCAATAATCCTGTTCAGGAGCTACTCCAGTTAATACTTTCCTATAGAGAAATGAGTACTCATTAATAACTTCTGGATTGTTATTAGGATTGTTTTATTGTAACATGTAATTTGCTTGAACTGACTACATCTTTCTCAAAATGGTTTTAATTACAGAAATAAATGACAAAGCTTAGTGGAGATGCTTATACAACAGTGCAGTCATTTTCTGTGTGCCAACTGGAAATTCATTCTTAACAGATGGAATTCACCAGTCTGCAAAGAGTGAGCACGAAGCCTTTGCAAAGCTTAAAACTTCCCTTAATCTGTCTGATAAAGTACAAATATGATGTCATACATGCTGCTTCTTCTTGGCTTCTGCACTATTTATCAATTATTCTGTTACAGCTGCAGGAAAAAAAAAAAAAAAAAGAGTTGGTCATTTTACCAGTGATGTATTTTGCTATTAGGAGCAATTTTATACATTGACGAGACTTACCGCTGAGGGTCAGAATAAAGGTATGGCTCAAAATATTTCCTTTTCTTTGCAGGGACTGTGACATTTATCCATCTTCCTTTTGGGAGTGTGGGCAGTACTGTTGTAGATTATTTTAGCCGCCTCTTCCTTTATTCTTTTTGGTTTCGGGGTGTTTTTTTTTTTTGTTATCATTCTGTCTGACTGTTCTTGTAGCTCTTCTTGCCTTTATAAATCAGTAGGTATGACCTTCTTCCAAATTCTGATTCAGGATAAAGCCTGTAGATAGCCATAAGATGAAGCCAGGACTTTAGCTGGAACCTACCAGGAATAGAAAACTAGTGTTTTCCTCCTAGTTGATGAGCTGGTTGATTGCAGGTCTCTCCTCTTTCTTGAGACTCACTAACTTTAATGAACACCAGGAAAAATACAGCCCAGGAGTAGCTCAAAAAGTGGAGGTGCACTGATTAGGTACGACATAAGGAAAGGAGGCATCATCAATATGGAGAAAATGAGGGTATCAAGCCAAATGACCCTGCAGACTGGGGTAGGAGCAGAGAGATGAATTCATTAGTATCAAGTGCGAAATCACATCCTTTAGAATAACAGGATATTCAGCTACAAGTTAATTGCTCATCAGTTAGAAATGAATGAGAAGTGAAAGCACGCCATGTACTAAATGACAACAGATGAGTAAGCCGGAGTGTTGTGGCCACGGAAAAGGCCATTGTACTGCTGGCCAGTGTTGGGGACAGAGAGCTGGTGATGATCCTGTCCTACAAGAGGAAAAAAAAATAGGGGGTATAGCGACATCAGGCAGTCACCTCAGCTTTACGTGGAGTTTGCAACATGTCAGGAGTCTGCATCCACTGGAAATGTGTGTGTCTTTATCCCAGTGTACCTGGAAAAAGCACGATGTTAAGGTAGTTACTGTAGGGCATAAGAACTGCTGTGAGTTCACGTCTTTGCTCATTCCATGCGATCGCGTTCACATTTACATCCTCTAAATGAACGTGGCTTGTTTTAACAAAGCAAAACAATGACTAGACATGCAAATAAATGAACCAGAGAGGGGAGAGGACTATTTATCCCAAAGGATTGAAGTAACGTCAAGAAAACAGGTAAACTGGCCACAGATAAACTTAGGTTGGGAATAAGAAGAGGGTATCAAGAGAGCAGTGTTCCAGTAGGAATAAGTCAAAAGTGAGCTGGTGTGATCACTTGATAAAAGGCTCCTGTGCTGGTGCTGATAGGGGGTTGGCCCTGTTGAACCAGGAGGTCTCCCCGAGCTCTACCTTCCCGTACGATCACTCTGGGTGGAAGGAGCTTGGGGAGGTCTCTGGTCAAACCTCTCCTGCTCAGAGGAAATGGTCCTTCCGAGAGGTGGATCCAAACAGGAATGACCTGGCATGGCATCTGGCAAAAAAAAAAGCTAGAAAAGGCTTAACAAAGAAAGAAAGGTTAAGTCAGTAGGCAGGACCCAGAGGTTTTCCAACCAAATTTTGCACTGAGTAAACATTTAAAAATAATGCAATTATGAAATAAATTGTATCATCAGTCGTGGACTGCAAGGTAAAATAAGTTCAACGTGAAAACTATATCAATTTTGAGCATAGTGACTTTTGATTTTATATTATATATACACAAGCATTTGCATCTGTATCTTATATTGCTTTTTTTTTTTTTTTAAGTCTGCTTCCATCCTGCTATGTCTTATTCTTTTGAATATTTACGCATTGGCTACAGCAATATTCTGTTAAATATTGAAAAGTTTGTAATTTAAACCTGACTGTGATTTGAGTTGTAAATATTTCTTATGGGCCTAAAGGCTTAAATTTAACATTAGGCTGGTTTTATTTATTTTTATTGTTTCAATTTTGTAGCAAGACCAAGAAAGGATATACTTAGTTCATTAACAATAAATGAGGAAATAGTGCAGCTATGCTGTCAAGGAAATGAAAGAGCATAGAAAATATATTCAGGACTATTTAATTAATGATTTTACTCTGCATTGTCCTATTTTTAATTTTGTAGTCTTCTTTAAAGCACAGAAGACAGTTTTGATAGACAAAGAATAATTATCCTGGTTGCTCTCAATTAAATACATATACATTTCTAGAATGCCAAATAAAGTTCAATAATACTTTTTTAAACAAAAATAGAGGGTGGGAGGTCTGAGCAAATGAACTGCCTGTTTTTGTAACCTGTGAATATATGAATATTGTGGCAGAAATGATATCCCTGCTTCTTTATTATTAGAGTTTAGGTGCCTAGATCCACTTCTTCCGTGGCACAAAGGAGGGCACTCTGACGGAGCCCGGAGAGCGCCTGGCTCTGCCAACCAGGGATGCTGCTGGTCCAGCATCTCTGTGCTGTGCCTTCTCCTCACAAGGCTTCAGCCAAGAAACCTAAACCTGGCATGGAGCCCTGAGGGAGGATAACGTTCTCCTTCCCTTCCCTTCTTTGTGCAAAAACCCCTCCTGTGGCCAAGGAGCTCTCCCTGGCGCAGGAGGAGGTGCCACCTCCAGCAGTCAGAGTGTACCTGACCTCCAGGGCTTAGCTGGGCCAAGGCAGCCGTGAATTTTACTGCAAAGAAAAGGAGAAAAAACAGATTTGCATTTAGCTTGTTTTGATTCCACTACTTAAAACTAATCTCGGGTAGCTTTTTTATTTTCTTGAAAGCCGCTTTGTACTGACTAGCCCTTGGTATTTGTCAAATTCTTTGTTTTCTCTGCTTATTCCCTGCTGGCCTACTCAGAAGCTAGTTAAATTATGAGGATTATTCAGAGCTGCAGTGGATAATAAAATGGTCTATTGATTAGTAGACTTCTAATTACTTGTCTCTTAGCATGAAAGAGAAATAAGAAGATTTGATAGTAAACAAAGCAGAAAACAAATAGGGTGTTTCCAACATGTAGGGGTATACATGCTTGTGTGTGGCCTTGTACAGGAATATTGTAATTTCCAGTTTATCATCATGAGCTTATTTGACTGCTTACAGAACTGTGACCTGCACAAGCAGACTGTTTGACAGATAATCAGCCAAAAATACAACTCCTTAATTTTTTCTGCAATACCCTGCATATGCAGGGGAAGAAAAACATCATGATGAGCAATATGTTTTTGATTTTTCATGTCTTGTCGCAATGAAATGAAAGTTATGGCTAATTTGTGTTTTAACTAGGTATGCACCGATAGAAATAAATATAAATAGTGTGTCAGAGTTTTAGCTTGGAAAACCCTGAACACCAGTAGGTAGTGAAACCTTTTCACTTGTAGCACTTGCCTCCGTACTGGTTCAACGTGTCAAATTACTACTG
This sequence comes from Tringa tobata, assembly GCA_033628505.1. Lineage (NCBI taxonomy): Eukaryota > Metazoa > Chordata > Aves > Charadriiformes > Scolopacidae > Tringa > Tringa tobata. The sequence goes on along the minus strand of JAHREE010000352.1, from coordinate 939,164 downwards.
GTCTTTCCTAAAAATGATGCATAGTGTGTATTCCACCTTCAAACCAGCTTCTTGTCTTAAAGATGTGTGTGACATTTTTAAGGATGCAGATTTACAAACCTACAAGCTGTGTCTAGGAGGAGAGAAGCTTTGACATCCTCTCCTCCTTCGTCAGTGCAGACTGGCAAGGCGATGGCAACGCTGCTCGCGAGAGGACTTCTCACTTGTGCTTGTAGGTGACTGTGCTTCCCAAAGAGGTACGAAAGCAGAGGACAGACTTCATGATGTTTTGAAAAATAAGGATTGAAATCCTGGCAGAATTGCATTTGATTTCAGAGACCAGGGTGTCTCAACAGCCCTTTAATGCGTCTTCCATGATCCACAAAAGTCTTTCCATGTGTTTCTATGGGCTCTGCAAGCCTGTCTTTTTTTTTTTCTAATCTCTTTCTTTAAATGCCATGAAGTTCAAACAAATGACAACTAATACCCCCAACAACAACTCTGTGCAGTTGTTGCCCATGGCAAAATGGCTGAGCCAAAGCAGTAATTTAATTAACATGTGAAAATCATATAATCCTCATGAAGTATTCAAATTCCTGTTTTGTTTTGCTTTCTTTTGTTAGAGTTGTCCAAGAAGGAAGGGTTCAGTTTCCTGTTCTGTTATGCCCTTCTACATAATATGAGCTTCTCATTCAGAAATGAAGGAGTTGCCATTGCTTTTAATTTTGCCTGTGGGTTGATTTGACCGTGGTGGAGTCTGCATGGCTCTTCTAGTTTGCCTGGTTTCCCTCCGTGGTTAAAACCCCTTTCCTTTTCAAGCTGGCTGCCGGCAGAGAGGCAGGTGAGCAGCCCTGCGCTTTGCAGATGAAAGCAGCCTCATCAGCCCATCAATCTGAGGGTGATGTCAGAGCAAGATATTCTCCACTAAATGTGAATTCCTTCATTAGTTTTGCCGTTTTCCTCTAGGCCTGTAATTAGAGCCCTCCAGATAACCGGCACACAACTGCACCCAGGAATTAGCTCTTCATTTGAAGGTTTTCCTCGCTCGGTGTTTCCATCCTTGTCAGCTCACATGAGGCTCAGCTGCTCCTTGAATCCGTTATCCCTGTCAGTCATCTTTCCCGTAAAATCCCAACCCCCGGGCTCGAGGAAGCCCTTGGCATCGCTGCGGTCATGGGAAAACCTCCCTGGTTTCCCCCAGGGAAGCACTGCGCTGGGTGAACAGCCAGCATTACGGTGTGGGTGCTTTTGTGGGTGTCTGTGTAGTTATTCAATAGCTGCTTTATTTTTCCACAGAGCATAGAAGAGAGACACGGCCCAGGCTTTGCTGTTTACCTGACAGAACAGTCAAAACAGGTTTCTGATTAAAGAGGCAGCAGTAGACACCCAGTCTCCGTGGGCTTCTCCACCTTAGGGGATAATGGAAGCGTTTACTAACAGCCAAAGAAATTATTTATTAGGATATGAAACCTTTAATTTAGAAGAAGGGTTTCACGTTCTCATATACTTCTTTTTTTTTTCCTTATACTCCCACTCTGCAAAATGTAGCGAGGCCAAAAATTAATGCATTTGCACATCTATTTCTAAACTACGTGGGTGTCTTTGAAAAGATATGATTTTGAAGTAGAACAAATAATATACTCACAGCAATCTTCTTTGAACCAACAAGGTTTTAGAAACCCGAAGATCCAGATCAATCAAAGCCAGCATATTACATTCTCTGCTCTGTTGGTTTTAGATTTAAACTGTTTTTATAAATGTTGAAATTGCAACAAGAACTCCCCAGCTGCTAAAAATGGCTCTGATGGAACAGGGCAGTCACACCTGGGGAAAATGCAATGGCAGCCGAGACTTCACCCTTCTTTCTGCTCCCCTGGCTAACTGGTACAATAGGTTTGTGTCTTATGGTATGCATTTTATCATCCCCTATATGTTTTGATGTAGGCACTTGCCTCTGCTATCCATATAGGAGGCTGACACAAGAGACTAAAATCTTTCCCGACCTTGCCACAGTTGATTCGCTTTGAATCAAATAATTTGTGAAATAAATAGTTATATGGAAACATTTAAGTATCAAATGTTGACAAAGGTACGAAATGGTGTAAATAGCTTTATTGTTTACAGAATGTCCTCATCTGCAGTTGTTCCCAGTTTATTTATTTGTGTGCACACAGATGTGCATTATGTACCCAGGAGGAAAGAACACAAAGACTTTTTTTTCTTCTTAATTTCGCTTGTTCTTATTTGGGGGAAGGAGACGTGATCTCTGACACGCTGAAGAGCACAGAGAGAAAGGCAGACGTGGGGGGCTCTGTCTGCTGTTTCCCTCCCCAACTTCTGTTCTCACCACATCTCATCTTCTCGTGCATCTTCTGGAAAGCCCATCTTGTTGGTGTGCTGCTGCAGGAGCTGGAGCTCTTTCTCCCCTCCCCTTTGGATCCTGTTGCTGTTTGCAGGGGGAGAAAAGCTTTGTGAAATTGAGAAGTTTGCTGCTGCCTCAGCTGCACCGAGCTTGACCCTTTCCCCGGGCTCATCCAGATGCTGGGGGCTCATCTACCCTTCTGAGCCTCTGGAGATAATTCCAGTTCCCTGATAAACCCAGGGCCTGAACTGACATCCACTGAAATGCAAATAGCACCTGGGAAATCGCTGGGTGTTAGTCTATAATAACAAATCAAAGAGATTCAGCCCGTTATTGTACTGAGCTCCCTTCCCCCCCCTACAAAAGAAGCAGATGTGCCCGTAAGAATTCCCCGTGGGGATTTAGGACTGGTTTATTTAGGACTTTTTGACCTGTACAGAGGTGCAGTCGGTGCAGAAATCAAGGCAGATGATGTCTTCACAAGTCTTTTAGACAGTGGACAGTCAGGTGCAAGTTAAGGCAGCCTTAATACTTCCTAGATTGAAAGGGGGGGGGCAAAGCCCCTTCTCCTAGCCAGCACAGGATAGCAAGGGTGAATTCTTTCTATGTGTCACACCTGGTGTCTTTGTGTAGCTATAGGGGTGAAACGGATCCTTGTGAATAATTAGACGTTGTCATTCTGGATTACTTTTCATTAGCAAAGCGTGGGCATGATACCTCCAAAATTTCAGAATGCTGCTCTGAGTTTGTCTCATCCAATCTTTGGGGATTTTTCCACTGAAGGGTATCATACGCTGTCTTATTGTATCTGGTTTTGTAGATGGGATCAATCTAGGAGCAAAATTTCTTCCTCTTTCTTCTACAGGTGTTCAACTTTAAACAAACTTCCACTGATGTTTAATTTTGCCATTTCAAAAATGCTAAGGTTGGCAGTTGTTTACTTTTAATCATCCTCGGAAAGATTTCAATACAAGTAGCTGACGTTTTCCCTCTCTTTAAATCTGTATCTGTGTAATTTGTCCCCTCCACCCTAGAAAAAGCAATGAGTGCTCATGACTACACCAGATAGGTGTGAGCAATCAGGTAGTGTTAATATTTGCAAGGGTAAGAAATGCAATTTATGGAGACAATTGAGACAAAATAAACATGCCCTATATAATTAGCATAATAGCTGCATATCATCAGGTTTTCCCCATGTGTTATTATGACTGTGTTGATTAACCAGGTGTAGCGGGATTTGGAAAGACTGGGGAAAAAAAAAGTAGGGAATAATAAGTAGGAGGTAAGAAGAAGAAAAAACCCAGAAAAAATAGTACATTTCATTTGTTTCATGGCAGTACAGGCTTTGGGACTGAAGGTTTGATGGCAGCTGTTAGTTCCAAACAGGTAGGATTGATCTAAATTATGGTTTCTTGAAAGGGTAATTTCTTCCGGCGACAGTTTTTCTGCTTCCATTTGCTTAAAGGAGGAGGAGGATCTTGACCTTTCGAGCAGTGGAAGGCATTTCTCTCAAAGATTTTCGTCGCTGTCGAGGTTGTTTTCCTACGATCCGTGGGAACGGAGGTATCTGCAAGCCAGCCTGATGGGCACCGTTTGGCTGACAAGTGTGATGGGAAAGTTCAGACCTTCGGGAAGGAGATTACAGACTTCCTGCCAGAAGGGGGTAATTTTGTCACAGGTGCAGAGTACACTAAGTGTTACAGAGATGACAGAAAGTGTTGACACTGACATTTATTTCCCAGAGTTTGGGAGTTTCGCGGAGTGGAGTTCTTGCAGAAGTCTCCGGGGGGGAAAGCAAAGAAGATGTCACGTTGAACAACATCCCAAATTCTGTCCAAGTTCTCCTGCAAAGAGAGTAGTGCTACCTCCTTAGTACCAGCTCGCTCTGGATAGGAATGGATTTGCGAATGAGTAATTATGAAATTAAAACCCAGTGTAGAATGCAAATCTACATATGTCTCAAAGTTGTTAAATACGTTTCCCAAGGACAGTATCTTGGGGTTTCTAGGATACTGGGCATCAGCGGAGGCCCACCTGAGCGTAAGAGAAATGTGACTCTCAAGCTGAAATGCCAGTTTAATCCCTAAGGACACATAGAAGTACAGGTTTAAAACTTTCATGTTCATTAAGAGCATTAGACGTGGTAGGTACCGTATTTCATCCTGTGAAGTGGCTATGGAGGACTGTAGCTGTGTGTGCACATGGGCACAAGTGCACATGCACTTAGTGAGAAACTCCTGCAAATTATCAAGTGCTTTTGGGTTTTCATCACACCAGGCTTAAGTACATTATTTGTTCAGGCAGAAATTAAAGTGTATAAAAAGTCTCACTCTTATCTCAAACTGCTGCATTTGTGCCTGTCCTTAGGTTGAAGTGTAAGAACTTAAGGCTCCCCCCTCTGTCTGAATTGTAGGTGCCAATTTTTTTGATAAAATGGTAGCTGCAACAAAAAAAAAGGGGGGGATTTTTTGCTCTTGGGTAGATCTTTTTCCAAGATAAATTACAAGAATTTTAACTGCCTGTTCTGTGCAGTAGCAAGGATTTTAGTGATGATACATCTGTATGGTTCTTGTCTAGTTAATGAAATACGTAGCTTTTTTAGATTTAAATCAAGTCTCAAGTTTGGCTGCTTCTGTTCTCGGTTGTGTATGTTGGGCTTTTGTGTAGTGTTTTCAAGCATAACGCTACTTCTGCATTTTAGTAACTATATAGATTTGTCTTTGTGATATTTACCACAGTGTCCCTTGCTGTGAAATATATGCTATACTACTCATTTCCTATATCTCACTGCATCAACGAGCAAGTTTTTAAGTGGTATTTTGTATATATGTTGCAAAATATATATATTCAACGCAACTCTCACGTACAGATTAAGAGTGTGTACTCAAGCAAATTCAGGATCATCGCTTTTTTGCATTTAGTGTTATTTTTTGTATATTTGGCCTTGATTCAAGAAAGCACTGGGGGACTTAAATGTAAACTCACGAGTACTTAAGTATGAAGTCAGGTGTGTTTCTAACCACCTTGCCCTGCTAAAGGCCACGTATGGTGTCTTTACATCCTTTGGGTAAAATCTATCCTAACCACATTGTCTGTGCTATCTCTGTATCACACCATAGTGATACCTAAGGCAAATTTTATGTAGTTTATAAATGGTTAAACTGTAGAGAATCTTCTTTAAGAGAAGACATACAGCTGCCTCTCCATGAAAAGATAAAAAAAAACAACCTCAACTTCGTTGGATGGAGGGATATTCTACAACAGGAGGAATTCCATTAGAAGCTGGTTTTTGCTGGGCACCCAGAATCCGTACATTATGCCTTTCTAACCCAGAATGGCTCATCTGCAGCATTTCTCCTGGCACTTCAAGGCAAGGCTTCCCAGACAGCATCCCGTCCTCCCAGACATCTGCTCAGCATTTGAGAGGAGTCAGGATCTGCCAGCCCTCCTTTGTACCGTTGCTGTTATTGCTACATTAGTCCCGTGGATAACAGCACGTGGGACACGCGACGGTCCATTACTGTTAATGGTGTTATTATAGAGTCACACCACTGAAAAATATGGCCTGAAGCAAAATATTATAGATAATTTAGTCCTGTTTTTCAGGAAGGTGCATGCTGGGGTTAATGAAAGTTTGACTTAGTGGATGTGAAAGGACCCCATTGTTTGGACTGCTTGAAATGGTATTTAGTATTCTCATTTAGGTAATTTTCTTAATGAAAATGGGAGTGGTTTTCTTACTGCTTGTGTCCCCCAGCTTCTTTCATTGAGGATGCAGGCCTGACAGGGGTTATTCTCAGGCAGCCCAGGGAAAGTGATGCTCATGCCAGAAGGGCGGTCAGAGCACAGCTGCATTGCCCTTGCTGTCCTCTACCCATGTCCCTGAGAAGGGATGGGCAACAAAGGCTGGAAGGATTGACCATTGCCACCTCCGCAGCAAAACACTGCACAAGCATCCGTTGAGTTATGGCCTGATGGTTTCCTCTGCCATTTTCACAGAGGAGAAGGGTGCGGAGTCAAGATCTTGGGATGTCTAGGGTGTTCCTCAGAGGGCCAAGAGTTACTCTGAGTGGATATGCTGACAGATTGACATCTATGGCACCTATCAGAATAAAATGTCCAGCTCCAGGGGACCTTTAAGTTTTGCTGCCCACTCTAGAAGAAAGCAAACTTAGAGAAATATGTGTAGAACAAGTGAGTATAGTGCTTTCTGCACCATCCACTTGCACGTCGTCTTGAAAGTGGCCAGACTCTGGGTTAAGAGTCAGGTTCTGCAAACAGGCAGGTGTAAGAGACTCAGGGCAATTACTTTTCTCTAATTAGCGCCGTGTAGCAGAGACAGACAATTAACAAACAGTACCACCACTTCCACCAAGCCGTGCAGCATCTCTTTCACCATTAACTAGCTTTGGGTTTTGACCGAATTGTGGACCAATGCAGGCAGCACCCATGTCCAGCCTTGCTGGTATCTAACTGATCTTCAGTTCATCGGGCAAAAAAACCTGCAGACACCCATTACACACACTTATAATTTAATAATGGAGTATTAAAAAATCTAGGCACTGCTCTGCAAGTCTAGCAAATATACTCAGCCACACACCGTAGGGTGGAACCTGGCTCCGTGTTTAGAGGAGGGAGGTGTTTCTCATGCAGAGAAGACATTATTCATCCATTTCACCTTATTTTCCACCATGAAGTACATCAAGACATAGCATTAGCTTTGTTTTACCACCACGTGACCCGGCCGGTAGCAGTAACCTACGTGCAGACGTGGGGGTTTGGTGTTGGAAGTTCAAAGTGCCTTCAGAATCATGCAACACGTGCTGGTACTAGAAGGGATGCAAGAAGGGGAAGCTCCGTCAGGGCAACCTGTTGTCTCTGAGCTCCTGTGGGTGGAATGGCAACGTTCATGTCACCCAACTTTTTCGGATCTCACTTGCCTTTTTCCTGTTCATAGACAGCTTTGGGGGCTTCTGGAAAAGCCCTAGAGGAGAGCAAGGTGGGCTCTTGGTAACTTTTAACTCTTGCAACTCTTGGAATTTAATAAAACTAAGGGAAGGAAAAAAAAGAGGGGGCAGAATTCTCACCAGGGCAAAGAAAATGTTATTATTTTAAAAGGCATGTGTTTGAATAGACATCACGTTAGGAGGGTTTTGGGTTGGTTGACTTGCTTGGCCACGGTGTTGTCTCAGGTTGCTTGCTCTGTGGAGGTTGCTCCCAGCACCGCGCTCACCTTGCGGCACTGGGGAGCTGCTGTGGTTCTCACTGGTGATGGATGATGGCAGATGTGTGTTACGGCCAGGGGTTCCTTATGACAGCCCAGATGCACCTTGCTGTGTCACCTCCCGCGCCAGGCCAGCACTGAGGGTGGGACAGGGGTGGCTGTGCAGAGAGAATGTGAAATTACAGAATCACAGAATGGTTTGGGTT
>JAHREE010000352.1:887027-921606 GCA_033628505.1 Tringa tobata | reverse complement strand
CTCCTCCTTCTCCTTCTCCTTCTCCTTCTCCTTCTCCTTCTCCTTCTCCTTCTCCTTCTCCTTCTCCTTCTCCTTCTCCTTCTCCTCTCCTCCATAAAGGGCACAACACTAGGGCACTGCACCCTTCTTCATCTTTAGGCTTAGCCCTGAGAAAACACCTTTCAATGGGTTTAAACTCAGCCTGGCCCAGCGAGGGATCTCCAGGCACAATGGGGGTGTGTTGGATTATGGCCCCCTTGCTCGGTTTTGGTTAGGAAGAGACTTTACGGGAGAGCCTTGCTGTTACTCCCCTTTTTATTTATTGAAGTTATTCTAGCTAACTGAACAGACAGCAAGAGGTTTCTGCTACCTCTTGCAGGGGTCAGGGCACACCAAACGGCCAAGAGACAATCAGCATCATTTGTTTCTTTCTGCCTGTCTCTTAAGTGCTAAATTGCCAGTTGCACGATTTTTGCCTGGAGGCACAAGAAAATAAGACCCCACGCTTTTGCGTAAGCTGCACTGACAATTGTCATCTGTACCAGTCCTAACCCTTCCCTTTGCAGCTTTACCTGTGCAGAAAATGTCTATGGCTCTCCATAATTCCCCTTTCTGCTGGGGCTGCCTAGGGAATAGCCTAAGTAAAGTGGTAGCGGAGACATCTGAAAAGGCTGCAAAGGCGACCTTTGCAAAATGCTCCTTCAGGGTTACTGGTGATGATGTGTGAGGCAGAGAGGATACAGACTGACATTCAAATCTCACTGTTTTTTGTGCAGCAGACGGTTATAGAAGGAATAATAGCAACTTTTGAGCCCAGAGGAGTATATCTGTCACTTTTTCTAATCTCTGTTTTCTGGCAGTCTAAAATAGGTGACTGAGATGGCCAACCTAGTCCTGAAAAAGTCTGAGACAATTTTCTTGTGTCCAAACTGCCTGTAATATCTGTTCCCCGTTGCAATGTAGGTGATTTATCAGAAGCAGGAAAGAGCAGCAGCTTTTATGACAGCGGGATCCTTCTTCTCGTGTGCGGCCACTGCAGGATGAGGAGCTCTGGCAGCTGATCCATGACCCTTGCTCCTGCCTTGCGTTGTGCCGAGACTGACTTGACTGCTCTATTAGACTTTGTGTTATTCTTTTTATAGCCCAGTATCCAGATGGCTTCAGGGATTAAAGTTAGCTTTTCAACGGCAGGTATCACACGTGGAAATAAAGCGACTGCAAGTAACCTGGGTAAATGATCTAAAAGTACAGTGGGAAGTGACTAATTCCCACTGAAAGCCTAACTCAGCTGTAATTCATTTCATTTCCATGAGAAGATTCTCATTTACTTGTGATTAATTAGACAGAACCATCGGAGATTACTCAATAATAAGATGACCCTGGAAAATAACATTATTCCCCTTGAATGAACTGTAAGCAGCTTCAGTTGTTTATCAGACTCTTAGTGCGTGACATATGCCTCTGCTACTGATGAGCTACAGAGAGCAAAATGGAATGGTGGTGTCTTTCCCGTGTTGATAGCTGGAGTAAGGACAGCTGAAGCTGTGAAAAATGTTGGTGAAACAATGTTCTCTCACAACGTGGAAACCAGTGCTATTCAGAGCTTGAGTTGAGTCTGCAGCTCGTTTAGCCCAGCATATCCAAATGGGCCAGGGCTCGGTGGGGGGGGTCCTGGGCTTGCTGGCCCCACCTCTTGCCAAATCAGTATGTGAGTGCAGAATTACCTGCTTTTCTAGCCTGAATGTAGAAACTCCTGTTCCTTCATCTCTTTCTGGGGACTTTGTGTTCCTCATTCATTTATGAATATGACAGATAATTTCCAGGTTTTAACTGAATTTGAGGATCCAAGCAAGAATTGTGCAAAACAGATATTAATCACATTATTTTGGCATTTTGGAGAAAACTTGTGTGATTGTTTTACTAACTCACATTCAATTCATGGTGAGCTTTGCAAACTGTCTTTTATTTCACATAGTCTTATACTAAGACTTCAGTGCTGTTATTTTCAGATATGAAAAATAAATTCTTCCCATGTATATTCTCATCAGGCTTTTCCTCCAGTACCAGTGTCCCAGAACAGAACATCTATCTAACGGAGGGCACTAAGAATGACAAATCAATTGTCTTGAGTTGAAATTATCCTGAGCGTTAAATTTGACAATTTAGTAATTAAATATGTTAGAAAATGCATAATCATGCTATTTCTCATCTTTTCCAGGTGCTGTTTGAGCTATTATCCAGATTCAGGGTTTGGCATGTATGTGTATGACCTGAAATAGGTCAGTGATTCAGGAAGCTCCTTCTTTGGGTCTGGGTGGACTTTTTTCCTCCAGGAATCGTTTCTTAATTTGGAGGTGGCATTTCTTCTTCCTGTGAATGGCTTTGTGTGGATGTATGCTCAATTGTATTAGAGCTAATAACTGGGAGGGGAGAGGATATTCCTGGAAGAAAGGAAAGGCAGGAATATTCTGTGACCATGGCAAAATAATTGGGAGCTGGAGTTATAGGAACTACTACATGTTCTATATACAGGCTGAGTTTTGTCACCCGCAGAAGGTGGTCCTGCAAGTTAGGCACTGCCACCAAATTTGGTCCTCAGGCTTGTGGCAATTAGTGAGGTCAGCAGTCAAAAAAAGTAACTTTTTTTTTTCCTTCTTTGTAAATTCACGTAGACTTAATGGAAAAACGTTAAGAACTGCGTAAGTTGCTGGATCTGATTTCCACGTGAGTTGTTCTGGCTCTGAAATGCTGGAAAGGATGCTTTGCTCAGCAGGTGCTCTTGGTCTCCAAAAAAAGGAGAGGAGTTTCAGCCCAGAACACTACTGTAGCACATGCACAGGGGTGGCATCGGCGATCAAACCGCCGATGCTCCTCCTTGTGCCGGTAGCCTGATTTTGGGCTGGAAGCACGGTATGTGCCCAGTCCACGATCTCTCCCACTGAGGGAGCCGGCCAGGTCTGGATGCTGAACTGAGCAAAACGCTGGCTCCATCCCAAGGACCTCTGATTTTATTAGATTGTCTATACTGAGCAGGTGGCTGAGTACAAGATACATTCCAAGAGTTGAGATTGTAGTGTTTATCAGGGAAGTTTTGTTTATCTCACACTGCAGAGGTCAAATCAGGGGAAACAGCGGTGCTCTCCTTACCATCAATTTCATGCCAATTAAAATCTCAAAATAAGAGTCTTGTAACTGTCTTTGCTGCTCTTGGTAGGGCAGTCTCCTCTTCTTTTAATTTTTTAACTCATTTACAGTGGAAGACTGAGTATTATACTCCAGATTCAGAACCAGCACTGTGTCCAGTTCTGGGCTCCCCAGTTCCAGAAGGACAGGGAACTGCTGGAGAGGGTACAGCAAAGGGCCACAAAGATGATTAGGGGCATCAAGCATCTCTCTTACGAGGAAAGGCTGAGGGACTTGGGTCTTTTTAGTCTGGAGAAATAAAGACTGGGGGGGGGGGGCATCTGATCAATGCTTATAAATAGCTAAAGGGTGGTTGTCAAGAGGATGGGGCCAGTCTTTTTTCAGTGGTGCCCAGTGACAGGACAAGAGGAAATGAGCACAAACTTGAGTGTAAGAAGTTCCACCTAAATATGAGGAGGAACTTCTTGACTTTGAGGGTGGCAGAGCACTGGAAAAGGCTTCCCAGAGAGGTGGTGGAGTCTCCTTCTCTGGAGATATTCAAAACCCACCTGGACATGTTCCTATGTAACCTGCTCTGGGTGAACCTGCTTTGGCAGGGAGGTTGGACTAGATGATCTCTGGAGGTCCCTTCCAACCCCATGTGATTCTGTGATCTCTGTGCAAGAGCCTGTCTTCAGTATATTTTTAAAACAAAGCAGCCAATACGCTATAACCATCCGTCTGCCACCAGGCTCTTGCAAGCCTGCCAGCTTTGATTCCCACCTTTGCACGCCGTGCCCGTGAAGAAGACACCCTTCCCAAGGTCACAGGCTGGTGTGCTTTTACGCTCAGAAAACGGATGAAGGGTTATTCAGAACAACAAAGTGAAAAGTCTCTGAAAGGATTCGTCCCTCAGCAGGTGCTTTGAATCTTGCTTGCAGCCGGGGGCTACAGCTGTGGAAGTCACAGAGAGTTCTGAATTAGTCTTGTGGGGACAGCTAATTGGCAGCTTCTCCTTCAGAACGAGACCCTTTAGTGCAGCGAGTATGTGTGTGCCTATTTTCATACTCGGGCAGAGTTGTAAAAATATTTGATATGTAATCTCCCATTTTTTCTGCAGTGATTCAGCTATGGAGGACAGCTTATGGAGTTGGGAATGATCATAGGTATCTCTCAGCCCTGACACAAAGGGAAAAGATTGTATTTTAGTCATTTAATTTCAGGCAGAGAATCTTCTTTGGACAGACACGTTACCCCTAACTTGAGGATGTTGATACCATCCTCAAGAGCACTGTGTAACACGGAGTAGTAAACACTGATTAATGTCTTGGAGGTGGTGGAAGAGAGGATTAAATGAATTGCAAAAAGTTAAAATATTTCTTATATGAGTCAGTGATTGGGAAACCAGTCTTGAAACCTCCTTTAAAAAAAAAAGCCAACCTAAGAAGAGTAGGGCATCTTAACCTTCCAGAAAGAGAAAACAAATCTCTTCAGAGACTTTACAGTTTATCCCTGTGGTATTCTGAGGCATGAGGAGGATGCAGGAATACCACTGCCAAAGAAGCAAGAGTAACACATGAGTGGACAGAGAGAGGATTCAGGCTGCTGCAGGCAACAGGGAAGGTTTATTTTCTTTTTATTCCACATTTAGAGAAACTTCAATTCCAGCAGAAATTACAGGAGCTGTATTTGTCTCCAGGAAGGGCTGTGATGATGCTGGGAGAAGGCTGTTAAATAGTGTTTGGGTTTTCCCATAGCAGTAACAAGAAAGAACATAAGCAGGTGTGGATGGGGCTGGTTTGGGGAGGAGCGAAAGCAGCCTGAGAAAACTGGTAAGGAGCTGAATACCCACTTGGTAGATGCCAAAGTTCACCAGAGAAGAGAGAGGCAGGACAGGGTGGGATTGTTTCAGCTGATGTTCCCATCCCAGGAAGTGTTCAGGACCAGGCTGGATGGGGCTTTGAGCAACCTGGTCTAGTGGGAGGTGTCCCTGCCCAGGGCAGAGGGGTTGGAAGTCATCATCTTTAAGCTCTCTTCCAACCTAAACCATTCTGTGACTCTATGATTCTATGTTCAAAGCACTTCTGGCATTTGTCTGCCAGCTGCTGTTGGGCTGCTGGAAGCAATCAGTTAGAAAAGTTGCCTGGTGGGGTATTTCACAAAAGGGAGATTTCCGGTCTATGATTAAATGGGCAGCAGAAGAGGCCAGTTTGCTGCCACAGCTGAGCGTGGAAAAGCATGAGGAATATCAAGCTCAAAATAAAGCAGCTGAGATCCAAAGCTTCCAATATCGAGAGGTCCATTCAACTAGAGAATTGAAACGATGCTGCTCATTAAAAATGGTTTCTTATATCTGCACGTGTGTGTCAGCCAACCTTTATAAGATGCATTAGAAACCATTTCCTGTGTGTGGCTTGTGAGATGCATCAATAAACATAAGGCATTCGGAGAGAGTGTGGGGATTTTAAAAAGTCAGGTTTTAGCTGGGTTTTTGCCAGGTTTAATAAAATGACCTCTGCCTGAAGGCAGGGAAGACTAGCTCAAGACACAGATTTTAAACGAAAAGCTCATAGTGGTTCATTCACCCACACAGGAACTTATTCATAGTTACCTAAGGTGAGAATGTAAGACAGAAAAAGAATTTCTGGGACGTAAAGGCTAGTCTGTTTGTGAAGTTCTCCTCTACTACAGTTTTAGATGGACCTTTCCAGCAGTAGATTTATATTAGAAGTCCTTAGGCGTGGAAAAAATGCTCAGCGCTGCTTAATTGACCCTTCAAATTAGTTGTTTAGGAATGCTGAATATTGAATGTATTTCTCTATTTTGTTTTTCTATCATTTCACTGGGCATTGTTTTAATATAGCAAGGCCTGAAGAAATTACAAGTACAAATATAAGTGCAGTTATATGTAACGAGGACTTGCATTACTAGTTACTGACAGGGCATAAGATAGATACTTGTTCTTGAACATTTTTCAGGTGCTTCTTTCCTGACACCAGCAACTTTCAAGTCACTGATGCCTTCTTCAGTGTTGGTGCTTTTTAAAAGTCATCACTATTTTGTGTTTATAATGATGATTGTAAAACGTTTGGGGGGGAAGAAAGGCTACATGACATGTCCTAGTTCTGCATGTGTGTGTTTCAAAATGTTGACAAAGAATTCATGACCCTGACAATGTCTCATCACCTCTGGGGTGGCCTTTCACAGTCATTGTAAGGAAGACACCCATTGTCCAAGAAATATTTTTGTTCATGAACTATGTTATTACCTAGAATAAACATGTTTTCTACTACAGTGACCTGCTAGCAACAATGCATTTATTTAAAAAGATGTCTCAGTAATAGTCGAACAAATGACAAAATAATTCTAATCTATGGGCACCTTTCTTAATGATCTGAACCGTTGTGGAACCTGTTGAGGACATAGATGCTGGTAGATCTGTTGGTCTTTATCCAAGCAAAATTCCCTCTGGCAGCAGTGGGAGTAATGCCTAGTAAGACCTAAAGATGCACTTAGTGGAATTACACCAGAGGAATTCATCCTTGCTTCTGAAAACTTCTACTTCAATCCAGGTGACAATAGGGGAGAGGAGCAGAAGCAGGAGATGAATTCAAAGAGCAAGTAGGGGAGTTTGAGTTTAGAGTTGAGTTTAGAGTTTGCTTTTAAAGCAATTCTGGCTTTTTGCTGTTTGATTTTGAAATTATTGTAGTTGTCTTTCATTTTAAATGTTGAACCTTTGATGAAAAATGAGAAATTAGATGCTGACGTTAGAAGGGGAATTGCACTCATTACCAAGAGCAGACTTAGATGCAGGACTTGGTGCATGATGCTGAAGCCACTTGTGTCTTTCAAGGAGTTGATCAAAGTGTTTCTTGCCTTATGAACATCTATGTGTTTTATAGGATAATATGAAATATTCCTTCATCTCCTTTCTTTTTTAAATATCCCTGTGTTGTCATGTGATGTACAGCAAAAGTGGTGTAGGTCAAGCAATCCTTCTGGTTGGTCATGGTTAACACCCATAATTTCTTTGATGCTTGGTATAGCTTAGCCCCTAAGAGGTTTGGCTGTAGGTGTTGGCACTTCTGAAGCTTCATTGGATTTTTGTGGGAGAGGAAAAGAAGAAAAAAAATAACAACAAAATATGAAAGTTCCTGTTCTACATAAATGTCTTTCTACTTTGACTCTCCACAGTATAAATTATGGCATGAAATATTAATTTGTTTCAAGGCATGGTTCTGTAGTTTATTTGCTTAACTTCTGCAGTATTTTAATGAAAATCCAATTTGATTTTGACAGGTTAGAGTTGCACTTTTAAAGGCAAAGTGGCAGATTTGTAGATAGTGATTCCTTGAAGAGTGATTATAGAGACAGTTGCTTATATAATTACTGCATTATATGTATGTTACCAGTGTTACATGATATTAAAATAAGTCGTTAATCCATATTCTTATTATCCCCAGTAGCTGAAAAAACAGGGAATGAGAAAAGTAGACCATCCACCATGAGAAATAGAGTGGGTCCCCCAAGGAGGTCCTGATTGCTTAAGAAAATGAGGTACCATGTCTGATAAGAAGGTTGTGTGCATGTATTTCTGAGATTCTGCCGTTCCACTTTGCAGATAATTTTCTTATCTAGAATAATTAGGGTTCTTTGTTGCTTGCATGTTTCTATGGTTTAATGCTGAGCTGATGCTGCTGTCGCAAAAGTACTGGTTCTGTCTTGGTTACACCCAGTTCTGGCCCCAGCTCTCAACTGTGTTCTGAAGTGTTGTGGCTTGTGCTTCTCCAAGGCAAGATGTCTCTCTTACCAGGTCTGGCAGAGCTGGAGGGGCTAAAAATAAAGCATAATAAAGACTCTTGGAGATCATGGGTGGGTGCCCCATGTAAAAAGAAGCAGGGAGACTTAACTTAGTTCTATTTTGCAAAACATAAGGCTGTGTGAGGGGGGTGGATCTAAATGCTTGGATGTGGGACAGAAATGATGAGTTTACTGTATCTCTAGTGCTTCTAAGTGTGTATAGTCCTTTGCCAGGAAAAGGGGGAGGGTTAAAACCACTGTGTGCAGTGCATGGCGTCTCCTGAACCGGATTGTTCTTGGGGTGGGAAAGGCAATGCAGACTTTGAAGTTAGGATCCCATCTGAAGCTGAATACAGCCATAGGGACAGATTCACCAGATTCTTTGAATGGTGAATGACTCTTTTGAGTCATACAGCAGTGACCTGTGTGAAAGCAGCTGTGAAACAGTGATTGTATTCTTCTAAACATTATGAAATGCATGGATTAAACACAGCATCTCCCACAAACACACACATGCTCACTCTGCCTATTTTCTAGTTCACTGTGTGCGAGCGAAGAATTAAATATTTAGTCATTTTCCTCTTCTGCAGGTAAGATTACGCTTTCTTTTAAATTATTCTTTCTTAATTAGTGGTTCGGGTTGCCTGAAACAACACAGTGAGTTGAAAGGTTTATCTGTGAGGCTAAGCGCTGCCGTGCTGCACGACGCCTGTTGCTTGGGCAGGTTATTGTTTGAAGCGAGCAAGTTTCAACCACTGTTAATTAGCTTTTGAACAATTTTCTTTTTTTTTTTTTTTGCTTTGTTTTGTTTCACAATAATTTCTCTGGTGTTTGCTCTGTGCTTAACCAGGTAAAGTAAACATTAAATCTCAATTAAGATTGCTGTGCTCATCAAGCAGAAAGTCTCGGTGGTATTCGGTTCCTCCAGCCGTCGCTGTTGTGGTGCATGAGATGGATGCGTTATACGCCTGCAGAGGGTGGGCAGTGGGCTTTGAGGAAGCCCCTTGAACACGGTAAACGTGCTGCACCAGATGTGCTTGGGAATAAAATACTCCAGGAAATGAGTCGTGGGCACGCTGGGGTTGCCCGTGTTGTGTAATGTTAAGGTGTGCCTTTAGCGTATGGAGGGGGGTTTCTGGAAAGCACAGCCTGAGAGAGGTGTGGAGCCAGGCTCCACCTCCTGCAGGCTTGGAAGTAATAGGTGGTACCTCGGTGTGTGTCACGCGTATCCCACTGGGAGTGGAAAACCTGAGTGCTGGGAGGGGATCCCTGTGTCACAGGGGAATTAATTAGCTTAAACCAAAAAAAAAAAAAAAACACCAACCCGCTACACTAATGGAAAGGTAAGGTTTTCTTAGCTTTAATAAGCAACAGAGGAGGGTGAACCCCTCAGCATCCGTAATAGAAGAACTGGGAATTGTGGTGATCCCTCTCTGGCAAGCAAAGGTTCCCAGATCACAGTCGCTGGCAGGGGAGAGGGAGCAGTGCTGACACTGCCCTCTCCTCTCCTCGTGGTGCTTGAGTCACAGAATCACAGAATATTCATGGTTGGAAGGGACCTCTGAGATCATCAAGTCCAACCACACAAAAAAAACCAAACCCACACCCACAAACAGACACAAGCCAACAATCTCAGTCACTAGAGCATGCCCTGAAGTGCCATGTCTACATGTTTCTTAAATACCTGCAGGGATGGTGACTCCACCACCTCCCTGGGCAGGCTGTTCCAGTGCCTGACCACCCTCTCAGTAAAGTCATTCTTCCTGATATCTAATCTAAACCTCCCCTGCCCCAACTTCAGTCCCGGCTCTCCTTTGCCATCTGCACTTGGGGAAGCCACTTGGACTGACATGTGTGGAAGCAGCGAGTGGTTTCTTGGTGCTTCGTGGGAAATGCACCCAAGGTGGCCACGAGAGGGGCCAGTCAGAACGCCCCGGTGGGGTGGGACGGTGGCTGTGCGTTGTCTCTCTTGCCGCTGCAAAACCTGGTGCCACGTTTCCTTGGGGAAGCCGTGCGTCTCCGAGTGAGAACACACTTGTCGCTGCCTTCATTAGCCAGGAAAGGGGGCTGCCCTGCCGTTTGTGCTGGGGAGAAGAGCCTGGGAGCCTCTGCTCCCTGGTCTGCAGGTAGCCCGGCCCTGGGGGCTCCGGGGGACGGGAGTTCTCAGCATCACACCACGTCGCAGCGGGAGATGCCGGGCTCAAAACGGCCTCTTTGCATTTCTTGCCGAGGCTCAACCAGGAATATGCGATGCGTCTCACAGAAAGAGTAATTAAATTCTGTTTTCAGCTGAAAGAGAAACAGGCAGAAAGACACAGGCTTGTTCACCTGGGTCCTCCGTATGTTTTTGGAGCGCAGCTTTTGCTGGGGAACCTTGAAGAAGTAAAAATTATATAATTCCGTCTGTTCGGTGAGCTGAATTATTCATTTTAAATGAAAATATTTATAATCATATGTCAGAAAATAAGTGCGATTTCTAGGCAACTATGCCTAATAAGAACCCCGTGGTGTGAAATCTAGTCTATGGCTGCTAAATAGTTATCCGTCTTAAAGCTGTGCTGGCCTATATGTATTTTTAGGCATCCTATCAATAAATATTTTATAAAGTGCTGCAGACAGTCGAGGGAGGAAATGTTCTGTTGCAGAGGAATCCAATTTCAGGTTCCCCATAAAATGATGTGTTTTATAGGGCTTGATATCCGATACAAAAACAAGAATGTTGTATAAAATGCATCAGATGTGATCACTGAAGAAACCCCACGGTGCTGTGAATAATTTGTGATCCTTCAAAGAAAACTAGAAAGGCTCTAAGCAGACTGCGTAGCGATAAATATCAATCTACATGTGTTCCTGTATTGATGAAAAAGAGCTATTTCTTACTTTTATTAACAACAAGGTCAGATTGGTAGTAAAGGAAAGGAAGACAAATGATCTTTATTGATACTTACTCTGCATGTTTAATGGAGAATAAATTTTAGCAAGTGCTCACTATAATTGCATATGCCGTTGTGAGAATTCTGCCATCTCCAAGTCAGCAGTTGGGAATTATAGTCATCTCTTTGAGGCTTCGCTCCAGCATTTCCAGAACTCCTGATTTGCGGCATCGCGCGGCGGTGGCCCTTTCTCTACGTACATTTTGTGTGTACATCAGAACCGTGTGACACTCGGACCTCTGCTGTTAAATTGATGCAGGAGATAACAGCCTTCCCGAAGTACAGATTGGCACGTACAGCTGAGGTTTAGCTATTAGCATAATCTTATAAAGACAGATTTAACTTTCAGAAGGGAATCACTGAAAGCACCCTGTCTGCTGGCGTTTGCCGTGCCCCGTTCAGCTGAAGAAACACCCAGAAATGGCAGAAGGTGTGGTGGAGCGGTGGTGCCGTGCTTTCTGCTCAACAGCAGATGAGAGCCGCTGGTCAGGACCCCTCTCCTGCTTTTAGGAAGCAAAATATTAATTCCTCTCTGATGACCCCATTGGAGACTTTCAGCCACCCCTCTTTTCACGGTGGGTTAGTGCCCACCTTTTCCATGAGGTGCTTCCCACACAAAGCCATCTTTGATATTGTTCAACCAGAACCGAGCTGTGGGTGCAGAAGGTTTTAGGGAGGAAAAATCAGCCGTTCACTGTCCATCCTGCTGTTTTAGTTGGAAGCCATTGCACAAAGCTGCAACTGTGGAGCTATGCACGCCATGCTGATCATTTCTCTGAAGGAAATCCATATCATTTCCTTTGTTTTTCCAGCAATAAAATCCATATGGATTAGGCAAAAATCAGCCGATTCATAGAAAACATGTAGTTCTTATTACCATCCTGGAAAACGAGGATTTTCTGGGTTCTACGTTGTTTAAAAAGCTGGGACTGGGGGCATTTGGAGATTTTGTGTGTTTATAAGTAAATGGCAGGATAGGGGAGAGCATGACAGCAGGCTTTTTCTTGGGTCTACAGCATTACAGCTACCTGGTGTTATAGAATCATAGAATTGTCTAGGTTGGAAGGGACCTTAGAGATCATCTAGTCCAACCATCAACCTAACTCTGACAGAAAAAAAAAAAAAAGGAAAGAAATAAGCAATAAAAATCACTAAACCATATTCCTAAGGACCATGTCAACCCATCTTTTGAACACCTTCAGGGATGGTGCCTCAACCACTTCCCTGGGCAGCCCATTCCAATGCTGGATAACCCTTTCCATGAAGAAATTTTTCCTAATATCCAATCTAAACCTCCCCTGGCGCAACTTGAGGCCATTTCCCCTTGTCCTATCTCCTGTCTCTTTCCTTGTCCTATCTCTTTATTATGGCTAATAAAGAAAATAGGGGGTGAGTTTCGAGATGGCGGAAGAAGAAAGAATCCCATCAGGAGGGTTGAAGTTCAGAGAGAAAAAAGAGGACTGGGTCCCGGGGTGCAGTTGTAACCTGGGAGAGGATATCCCAGCTCTGCAGGGCCCACACCTCGCTGGTCCACAGCTTTTAGGGAGGATGTCAGACCCCCTTCTTTTTCTGCATCAGGGTGTCCCCCGTATTACGGGGTGGGAGTTACAGATGAGTTTCCTGGACATCTTTTCCCGTCAGTAAAGCCCCTGGGGCTGTGTAGATGTCCATATTTCTGTGGCCTATCAAGGGAAGTGTACTTTTAAATGTCAGCCTCATTGTCTCCTCATCTATTTTTAATGCGGAGAATTGGGTAGGGAAGCTAAAGAGCAGCTCTGTACAAAACTGCTAATTATTAATATCAGTTACCACTTGTTTTGTTGTTTAGAGTTTAAAAAAAAAAAAAAAAAAGAAATAAAAAAGCTAAGGGTTGGCAGGGCAGCTTGTATGTACTGAAAACAAAGCAGGTCCTTCCAGACTGAGCATCTGCATGTGTCAAGTGCATTTTAGAAGATGGCTTTGCTCTATTGCCTGTAAAAATACTACAGGGAGTGGTGAGAGTGGTGAGGCTACTCCACACATTGATGGATGAGGTTAAGAAGTATGACTATCCTGTGTTGAAAAGGGCTCATGGATTTTATTTTGAGACAAAAAACCAAAGAGAAATGATTGCTTTGCTCAGAGAGCACTCAGTTGTACATAGTTTTTTTCCTAGGATTTTCATCCCCCCAAATCTATGAGTGTAATTTGCATAAGTAGATACTTTTTACCTACTTTAATTCAGATGTTGCTGCAGAAGAAGGCTGGAAAGAACAAAGGAGGGAGGCTGCAACGTTTTCATTATGCTGAAGCAAAATATTAAGACGTGCTTAAATATGTGTATATTAAGTCAAGAAGCTGCAGATACTGGGAAGGAAATGTTAAGGAACTGCCTCACTGTGTTTCTGACAGAGTTTAGTGAGAAGTTTTGTCATCTTGGTAAGCAAGTGCAAAACAGAGCCAGGTCCCCTGTGGCCTCGCTTTAAGTAGGGCATTCACTTTGTACCATGATGGATCTTTCATTACCAAAGACTTCTTTGTGAAATTAAGCAGTATGTGCTCCTAGGACCCATCCTGTTCTGGCTGCTGAAGCAGTTTTAAAAGTGTAAGATCAATTAATATAATTAATTGGGGATTAAAGAACAGTAGGTTGACGAAAGTGCTTCTAGTTGGCTGAGTGTGTGACTTGAGCACCCCAGAGGGTCTGGTCTGCAGAGGTAGGTGGTCCGTTGTCTGCGAGTTTTATGTTTATGGATTGCTTTGCAAGACTCAAGTAACTTCAAACCTGAACCCTCCCAAAGTCTGGGATACTTTGGCTGGGTGGCTGGGGTTTTTTTTTGAGGCCTGAAGCTGCCCATTAATATCACCAGCATTGCACAATTGCATTTATTTTTAATGAATGTACCCAGGAAGATTTAGTTTAGCTGAGCAGTGAAGTATTATTAAATGGACAAAATACATGCAAGGGTGATTCAGATATTTCTGCTTTATCTGCTGCTTGGGCTTTTGAGAATACTTGAACATTGCGTTTTCACACCCCTCGTTTATGCTGAATGGTTATAAAATTTTATCTCGATCTGAGTTTTTCTTCCTTTCCTTCCAAATATTAATCTGATCTTAAATAACTGCTATTCAAAGCAGACCCCATTTGAATAATGTGTTATGCACAATAGTTCAGAAAATGTAATTGATTGCTTTTAGAATATATTTATATAACTTTGACTTCATGGAAAAGAGCAGTTGAAGTATCTAACCGAATGCATAGATATAAAGGGTTTTTCTGAACGTGATTAAATATTAGTAACAAAGACTATTCTTCCATCCCTAGTTATTGGAAGTACTTCGCTATAAGTAATTTACAAATCTTATTAGGATACAGTAAGCATCAGGCAGTTTATATTCTGGTTATGAACAGCGCCTGAGCTGAGCAATGGGCTTGAGAGCTAAAATGCGACCGTCACGTTTCCACAAATAATTGCTATAGCAACATTGTCATAATGTCTGAGATCTGCTTCCCTTGGGTTCACACCTGAAGTTTTCTTTATCGTGAAACAAAATGCCTTCTCAAGTCGAAAAAACTGCGTGATGGTGAGGGGAGGGTATTTGCAATTTTTATTTTTATTTTTTTCAAGGAATTAAATTTGAAATGTTGAGAAGCTCAGTGGAACATTAGGGGAAATCATTCGCTGTCATAGTGTCCATTTATCACGACATTCAACATTTTGTGGCTCCTTCCATACAATTAATCTCTGCAAATTGGTGTGATCAGATGAAGAAAATCTCTGTGGGCGGTCTCACCTAACTTGTGGAATTTTTCCTTCTCTTTGTCTGAGTGCTTAGATGTTACATTAATGTTCTGTAAAAATCAATCCAAATAAGGTTTCAGAATTCTTATTTCTCTTATTTCAAATTGCTGCACATTTTTGCCTCTCTGCTTATTAGGAGTTCTTTGTCTCAAAGCCCTGAAATACAGCGTGGCTATGTATCAGCTTTCCTGAGGGACCCCGGTGACACAGCTTGCATTTATGTGACACTCTTTGGCCGGATTCTGCATCCCTATTCCTGCTTTGTGCTGTTGGATAAAACCAGCAAGGGCTGCCCCAAATGGCCCAGGGCTCATCACAGAGCAGCCAAGGACTACTCGCCTCTTTGGTGTCATAGTGTAAAACATTCATGTGTGTCAGAGGACCAGCTTTTTTCTGCTTGATAGCTGATCCAGGAGGAGAGGGATTGAACTGCTCCTGCCCTCGCTCCTGGCCCTTCCGAGCAGCTCAAAATCTGTTCCTCTGTGTTGGAAGTTTATTACGGATATTAAAGTTCCTGAAACATAGGTAAAGTGAAGTGAAGAGCATTACTCCGTTATCATCACGATGAGCAGAGAGCAGCAGGTGAAATAAATTCCCCCTGGGTCCTAGAGTGACACAGTGAAGTCTGAACAATGACTGGGAAAGGTAGAGAGCGCTGAGGGCAGCGAGGACTTCGATCATCTGAGCAGGCTAATTAGAAGTCTTTCAGCAGGGAGGCAAAGGTGAGCAGAGGTTATAAAAAATGGATATTGCAGTGATATTAGGGAGAAGGGAGAGGTCCCACGCTCCAAAGGACAGACCTCGGGAGAACAGCAGTGGAGGAGGAGGAGGTTGGGTCCCTTGTGTAAGACCAAAGAATACTAAAGACGTGAGAAATCAATGATGGGGAATGCGTGAAGGCAGTTTTGTATCTTTGTTCAGACCCAAGAAATCTGGAGACTCTAGTGATTACATGTTTTTGTAAAGATGTTTAAAAAAAAGTAAAGGGAGGGGGAGAAAGAAAAAAACACTTCCCTGAAGGGAAAGGGACAGTTATCGAAGCTTCCCCAGACTCATAAAAGCTTAAGAGACTTGAACATGACCTTTCGATGGCTGTCCAACGTGAGGAATTCAGGGCGTGCTGATAGTGACAAACTGCCTGGATGCTTGATGTTGAGCCAGTGGGAGAAGGACTGAAACGGTCTTATTTAATTCAGATTTTCTCCTGTGTTGGTCTGCATTGTTTTGGTTGTGCAGGGTGCTCTCCTGACAGCAGTACATAGCTCTTACAGGGAGAAGAGTTTAACGTGAAGAGTTGAGGTGCAGTGGAGATTGCTGTGCAGTCAGAGACGTTGAGCATGTCAGCACGAGTGCAGCAACTTGCCCCCAAAAAGTGGTGTTGCCACCATTCCGTGAGTGTAGATGAACCAGCACAGTCTGACCCCTGCAACTCCTCCTGTTGATGCCCAAAGTAAAACCATGGGCTGGCTGGAGGCAGCTTACACCGCCCTCCGGATCTACGCAGGAAACATTAGGTCTTTTTTCCCCAGCATAAATTTATCCACCTGGGACTTACACCAGTTTTAATTAACTTGATTTATATCACAATAACGTTCCCATATAGACAAGACTGACAGACTCGGGAAGTTTAATTATAGCCTTTCCTGACTTAGCACGCCTATTTAGGGAGCCAACTGAATGTCTTCGTTGTGCCAACAAGAACTTCTTTTAGACTCCCATCTGAGTTTCAGCCTGGATCTTATGAAATCCTTTTTAGTTTTAAAGAGGAACCTTACACTGCCTTTCTGTTTGTGCTCCAAACAGATGAAATTCCCGAGTTTTTGTGCTGTATTTCACCAAATAAAATTATACGGTCTTATCAAAAGAAGTTTTAAAAGATAACTTACAGGCTCTGGGCAGAGAATGGAAAGAGCTTGTCAAATATAACGCCATACTGGATAGCTGGGGTGTGCATGGATGGTTAATTTCTCAATTTCTCAATTTGCATTGGATTTTAATTCCGAGTAATTGCTCGCAGTGTAATAACGAAGGTGAAACATCAGATTTCGTGTGATTGAGTCATTTTAACTCAGATTATTTTGGATTACCTCACAACAGAAATGTCTTCGGCGTATGTCTCAGAAGCACACCTGTTGCAGTCAGAACAGCAATTAGTACATAGCCTTAAACAGACTCCAGATAGATAATTCCCTGTGGGTTTGGGCTTTCAGTTTTAAAAGATATCACAAAAAATGGTGGGCCAAATACACGGCTGAAGTGTGAACATTTTGTTTCTCTGGAACTGTCTAGCTTTACACCAGCTGACACTCAAATATGTTGTTATTAGTCTATAGCAGCCTGTTATTAAAGATGGCATCAGATTGTGCAGGCACAAGGCGTGTGAATTAAGGCTTCACTTTAGACTCAAGTTCTGGCATCCCCTGATTGTCGGGCGTTTGTTCCTTTTCACACTTCAAATTTTCCAAATCAACTGTTTTGCGTGTGGGTTTTCCCAGTTGCTTCAGAAACAAACAGCAGACACGTATTCCACTAGGCACTATCAGGCTGACACCCCGAAGGAGACAGCTGGCACAGCTGGAGCCTCTGGATCCACTTTGCAGGTCTCTGAGGCTGAGATAACAACGATTAGTGGGAGTCTTAGACTTAATGTCCTTCAAGATGATGGATCCTCATGGACCAGACGTTTGCAGAAACATTGAAATCTTTGCCGGAGTGATAAGCAGAGAGCTGGTGACAGAGGATGGAAAGCTGAAATCTTGGGGCTTGTTCTGATGGTTATGAACCTGTAATTTTTCCTGGGTTTCCTGGGGCTGGTGCAGCATCCGTTGTCCTTATCCCAAGCCTCCCCATGCCCGTTCTTTTTAGCTCTCCATGTATCGCTTCTCGGATTTACTGTAACTCTGTGTCCCCCCATCCTCTCTTCCCTTTCTAATAGTGTGCGTGTCCCCAGCCTTACAGTAAGCAGTGTTTCATTCCTCTACCCAAATCCTCCAGCGACTTATCTCAGATACCTTTCACACATTTGTGGCCCTTCATCTCACCATCCCATCTTGTCATCATCCGAGCCTGATTTCTCTCTCCTTCCCACTCGAGTCTGCCCTACTCCTCCACACTGTCAAATGCCATCAGCATGGACAGCGTGGGAGAAATTGTCTCTGAGGTCTCAGCTCCTCTCTTTAGTACTGGAAAACCACTGCCTTGTCCTCTGAAGCAAGACCATATTTTTAGGTCCCAAACCCCAGTGATCTCCTGCATGAGCTGCAGTTTTTCTAAGGCTGACACCTTTGGGTAGATTGTCATTCACGTGATAAGAAAGCTAGGCTCCCGAGTAATGAAATGGTTATAAAAAATGCCCGCATGTAAATAATGTCTCTCTCTGTCCTCCTCTTTTTCATTTTTGCTTAACCTGGTCTGAGAAGTTCTGGAACTGCTTCACTACAAGCCTGTGTGCACGCATGTAGACTTAGGGTTTGATACACCCGGGCTTAAAGAAGTACCACCAGGGCTGGAATGTATCTTTAAATAGTTAATTAGATAAAAGTAAGAGCACTTGCAAACAAGGTCTTCAAAATGGAAAACACTGAGGCCTAAGTGGAGATATCACACTATTCTATGATCTATATTGAATTCACAGAACTTTTCTTACCCAAATAACCCAGGTTTAAACTTTCTCTGGTTTTTGTTGAAGGTGATTACTTAAGAAAACTGAAGCCTGGAAGCAATTAATGATACATAGGTACTTGAAGGCTAAATGATGCCACCTGAAGCACTTGCTGCTCCCACAGCCATCACCTAGAGCATCTCCCAAGGGCCCGGAGCGTTGCTGCTTCCCTGGAGCTCATTTCTCACCTGGATTTTGAGTGCCCTTTGTTAGACGGTTATGAAATAAAGGCATCATTAACAAACCCAAATACCTCTGTGACAAATGTACACTTTCAGAAACTATCTAATTAACTGTAGCTCCAAAACAGTGGCTTTAATGAAACTCTTATTTTAATTGAAAGGCAATTAGGCATTGTCTCCTTCCCGTGCACGTGTAACTAACTCTTGTTAGTATTAACAAGTTGCACTTGTTAAAGAGTGAAGTCCCGTAGGACATTTCTTGGCCCTGCAAAACTAGTAGGTTATTTCCTCAGTAGTTTTCCTTGGTCCTGCCACCGTTGTTTGAGTTTTTAAATTCAAACATTAAGAGAAGGAAATGTGGCAAATTCTTAGGAGTGGAACTCAACTGCTTAATATTTGAAAAAGTCATATTTCAAAGACCGGCTTGTGGGAAAGCTGCTTCAGTTTTCCTTTCCCTGCTTTGGGTAAACCTGGTGATACTGGGGGATAAAATGTGACAAAGCAGCAAGTATCTGGGAGAGAACAATGTGCCCCCCTTAGCCCCTCAACAATTTTTAACTGTGGTCTTTATTATAAAAATCAAGCAAGGAAAGTGTCGGCAGTGGGACTGGTGGAATGATGGAAGTGGAGCTCAACGTAAGTGCCTTTCTAACTTTGCTGTATAACGGGGACTTTCACTTGGTCTGAAGTTGGGGCAGGGGAGGTTTAGATTAGATATTAGGAAGAATGACTTTATTGAGAGAGTGGTCAGGCTCTGGAACAGCCTGCCCAGGGAGGTGGTGGAGTCACCATCCCTGGAGATATTTAAGAAACATGTAGACATGGCACTTCGGGGCATGCTCTAGTGCTGGAAATTGTTGGTTTGCGTCTGTTTGTGATTGTTTCTTGGATTTTTTTTGGTGGTTTGTTTGTTTGTTGTGGTTGGACTTGATGATCTCAAAGGTCCCTTCCAACCATGAATATTCTGTGATTCATAACTAAATGAATCATGTAATCATAGAATCCCAGGTTGGAAAAGACCTGAAGGATCATCTGGTCCAAAGTTCCTTGGCAAAAGCATGGTCTAGACCAGGTGGTTGAGCACCCTGTCGAGCTGAATCTTAAAGGTGTCCAATGTTGGTTCTAGTCTTTTCTCTAACTTTATTAAGTTTTGCTAAGCATGGTCTTAAACCATGTGATTAAGTTGAAAAAACAGTAGCCTATGTTAGCAGTTCACTGGTCAATTAAAAGCAACCCTGCATCCCCAACAAAGACTCAAATAGTCATTTTTGAAGTCTTTAATAATGTTATGCCTGAGTTTACTGAGATGAATACAAATGCAGTAAGTCTCATATTGCAAAAATTCAGCAATCTCTGTATATGTGATTGGTAATACAGGAATATAAATTACAAGGTTTGCTATCACTGTTGTAATGTTGCAGTTTAATAAGCACAGAGTCTCCGGGTTAAAAAGCACCTGCAAAAGTCTCCACTGTGTTTTGTGAGTTCAGAATTAATGGAGACCAAAATGTTTACTTCAGCAAAAGGGATGGCTAAAAATAAAATGATATCAGAAAATACAAGTATAATGCCCAGAAACATTTCTGTCATAGTTAGAGGCAAAATTATTTTCTTGCCTAGGAGGAATTAATAGGATTGCATTTCATCCATCACATTCCATTCCATATATTTTAGGCTTAGTGCACGTGTAAAAACAAAACAAAAAATCAAACTGCATTTTTGTTGTTCTTGTTCTGTAATGAAGTGTGGTGGTTATGAGAGAAAAATATGGATTTTCTGAAGAAAATCTCAGGAAGAAAGCACAGGTGACTTTTAAAGAGTTCACAGATTACTTGTCCTTTGTTCTCAACCTGTTTCAGTTACCTGGGGGAAATAAGGGTGAAAAATGTAAGTTGAAGAGAAGCACAGCTGCTTCTCTTTCTTCTGTCACTTCTGTGACAGAAGTATTTGTAATTGCAGAATGAAAATTAGCAAAAAAAAAAAATAATATTTCTGGAAACAGAAATGTTACACCACTGTGAATCTTAAAGTTATATGAGAAAGAAATAATGTGACCATTCATTCATTCATTCTTCATCCAAGCCATGGCCGCTTTAGCGGGTGGCACAGTATAAACAGCATACTGGCCATTATGCAGTTAGGTGCATTAGGATTTGTTTGCTGTCATGTTGGATATCAATACCTACTTTCAAGGATAAAGTTCAGGTTTGTGCCATGTCTCTTCATCTGTGTTTTCTTCTCCAGCACGAGAAACCATTGGGCTAGTTCTGCCTTGCCTGCGACCTCACGGGCATCGCTGGGGGCTCTGGGGGCAGCTCCCAAGAGCATGGAGCTGCAGGAGGGAGGGAGAGGGCAGGGTGGAGCAAAGGGAGCAATGTAGACGTGGGAAAGAGCTCCTACATTTGTTAATCCCAGCCGGCCATCCCTCCCCAGTAACCTCCAGTAGGAGGGACAGAAACTGTTTGGTCCTTTTGCTGTACCTGTCGTTCTGCATCCGTCAGGAGCAAGACGGTGTCATACCATTTTCAGGAAAGAAGTCAAATGCTGCTCCATTCCTCTGGCACTGCAGAACAAATGTAGGTCTCCATCAATGTGATATTTGTATGATGCTGACATGACTCCTCATGCAAAATCTGCCATCGTAAAACATGTCATAGAAGTGTGAGTTGGCCTTGATGGGAAGGGTGTGAAAGGTGGGCACTTCACCCTTCCCTGCAGCCAGCACGGTTCTGAAGCGTGAGTCCAACATTCATGCTAAAAATCAGTTGTGCCTTTTATAAACGCCAAACCCTGTACTCTAAATTAAGACTCAGGTCAGATAATGAGGTAATTACTCCAAAAAATAAGCCACCTTCTTCCTGCCAAAAAATAAGCAACAGTAACTCCCATCCCCAGTACTCTGTCACTGTGTGGTTGCCATTTGCTGTGATTCCAAGAACCACAGCTAGTGCAGGATCAGCTTGTTTCCAAAAAAGTCCAAAATAGCCCCTGCTGTTACGCAGTGAGTGTGGGGTTAAATATCCTGTCCCCTTGCAAGACCTTTAAATGTGGAAGAATGGCCAGTGAAAAATGCATTGATGGAGATGTGTGCATTTTCATTAGTTGCCTAACAGGGAGAGAAATGGGGAGGAAAAACAGTGGGTTAATTTTCCAGAGAGCAGCTCCCAAAAAGTTTCACAAGGGGACAAGAAAAGAGACATTCATAAATAAAGCCAATATGGAACTTGGGTTTGGTCTGCATCTAGCATTGAAAACTAACCAGTTGTGAAACTAACATTATTCATATGTTGCAGGAAGTAAGGGACGTGAACTGATAGGAAAAGATTTGGATTATTTACTGATTTTAAATTAGTAATACTTTTGTTTTTAAAGATTAATGCACAGTGCTGTCTGGCTAGCTGTCCGCATCAAAAGCTGCAGCTATGCCAGCAGGTGGATTTTCTCAGCTTTGTTTCTGGTTTTTACCAGATGAGATAAATGGCTCTAAGACTTGAATGAAAACAATTAACTTCAAATTCTGAGCTTAAAGGAAAGCCACACAGTTTTGTTGACATTATTTTACTATAAATCCTTTTCTCAAATATATTTCTGCCGTTTGTGTTAATTTTGCCCATGAGAATTTAGATGTTTGCGAGGAGGAGGGGAGCTGGAGAAGTAATACAGATGCTACTCTGCATGGAAATACTGCTGTGGATTTTAAGGTTGTTACACGGAAAGGTAGACTTTCTGTTCTTTATGTGGAGAGGTGGAGGCCAGAAATAAGGTTATTCTGCTTTGCTGTGTGGGGCAGCCACGTTCCCATCGCTGAAGGGATTTGGGGACAGAGGCTGGAGGTGGCCTTCAGGGCATGCGAGGCAGCATCTTGAGCTTTTTACCTACACCACAGAGTTTAATTTCTCTAAGACTCATTTCATTAACTGAAAGGCCTTATTGTGTGGGGTTATTACATCCTAGACGTTTCTTCTGTGAGAGCAGCTTGCTAATCAAGGCTTTTGCTTTCTCCCAGTGTCAAACATTGACCAATTCAAGAAATAACATGATGGTATTAATTAGATGAGAGCCAGTTTTGAGAAAGTGTTTTCATTTTCAGTTACTGTATTTTTCACATTACAGGGTAATAATATGTCAGCGGTTAATAAAAGATATAATAAATATTGTGTATGTGCTTGAAATATTAGCATTTTAATATCCGTGTCCAGAAATAACATTTTTCTGTAGCATAGGACCAAGAAAATATTTTGTATGTGGGTGGACGAGCAGTAATTGATGCACATGTACTTGTTTGACCTATAGCAGGTTAAATACAACTTTAGAGGCAGTTGTCCAAACAATATGTCATCTAGAGCTGATATTACTGCTAGATCACTACAACATCTTTCTCAGCAAACTGCCTCGTGCAGTGGGAGGTTATTAACACCAGGGAGAAGCTAGCTGAAGAGTATGACTGATTAATGGGACAATCTTGAGTTTCTTTCTACAACTATCTCGACAACAAGTCTAGAGATCTGCTTCATACACAGAAAGTTAAATTTCAATTACACAGCCTTGGCTAGAAAATGGCGCAGTTAATCCCATCCCAAGCAATGACATCTGATTTTTTCCATATGAACTCTTTTGTGATTTTTTTCATGCCCTGTTGGTTTTTACCAGCATTCCCATTGGTTTAGGTTACTTTATTCCTCCCTTTCAAAGAAAAATAGGGGGGGAAAGGTATATATATGCGAGGGATTGGTTTTTAGAAAAGTTACCCACTGCCTCAGAAGTTGATGTTGGAACATGGAATGGGTTCCCAGAGAAGCTGTGGCTGCCCCATCCCTGGAGGTGTTCAAGGCCAGGCTGGATGGGGCTTTGAGCAACCTGCTCTGGTGGGAGGTGTCCCTGCCCAGGGCAGGGGGGTTGGAACTGGGTGATCTCTAAGAATCCCTTCCAACCCAAACCATTCTATGATCCTGTATGTCCAGTGCAAAAATATAGAATGACTGCTCTGAGCTCCCTTCTGTAGACATTGCATGAACTGTATTTTTAAAGGACAGTTTGCCACAGCTAATGGAGAAGGTAGCAGTGTATCTCTTGGTTTTCTGAAACCTTTGTTTATACCATGTCTCTAGCAATATACCCCTCTGCTAAGATGAAGCAGACCTCGATGTTCAAATATCAGAATCAGTTGACTCTGTCTGAACTAAATGGCAAGTATTTGAATAAGCTTTTTTCAGGAGGAAGAAGGAGATAATGTAAGCAGAGACAATAACAAGCATTTCAGAAGACGGGGAAAGGAGAATTAGAGGTTTAATTTCCTAGTCCTACATCTGAAAGTATGTTTTCAGACAGTCGTTTGTTAACGGTCATTAAATTCTTACCCATTAATCTTCACATAATCAGGCCTGTTGGTATCAACTCCCTGGCCATCCCCTTTAGCCGCCTCATCCCCTTCGGTCCTGTGACCTTACCATTAATTTCTCACTTCCTTTGTTACTTCTCTTCCCTTTGTAACTCCCCTTCTCCCTGCACCACCCCACCTGCCCTCGCGACAGGGTTTTAAATACACTGAGTTTCCTCGGAAGGGCCGGGCACCATCTGTTCCCAGCATCTCCTTGGCCGGTCTCGGGCTCCTGCCTGGCTTTCCTCTGCCGTCTTCCTTCCTGCCTTCCCTCCCTGCCGGCCTGGAGCATCATTTTGGAGAATTTGCTAGATCAGAGCCTGCGTAACCGCTA
This sequence comes from Tringa tobata, assembly GCA_033628505.1. Lineage (NCBI taxonomy): Eukaryota > Metazoa > Chordata > Aves > Charadriiformes > Scolopacidae > Tringa > Tringa tobata. The sequence continues at coordinate 897,432 of JAHREE010000352.1, read as the reverse complement.
GTGCTTCTCCGCAGCATCCTCACCTGACCCCTCTCCTCCTCTGCTCCCTTTCTCTCACGCTCATTTGTTGCAGCTGGTCCAAAATCAAACTGTAAGCTCCTCGGAGCAGAGCCTTTTCCTTCCACCTTCCACAATGGTGCCTGGCTGGTATCATTAAGCTCCACAGCTGTAAATAAGAATAGTTTTGATTACACAGTTGAGGTTCTCATCTAAAATAATTTAAACAGTAGTCACGAGCAGTTATGCTGTTTACAATTCATATAATAATTTAGGACTGCTAGTTTTTAAGTGTTGTATAATTTGGATTTACTTACAGTTCTCATGGGATAAAATATATTATTGAACAAGAAAGGAATAAACTATATTCAGAGTAGCTGTAGGGTGCTATGTTTTAAAGGAGAGCTGGTGGAATACTACAGGAGAAAATATGCAGGATCCATTATACTGTTAATGAATGCACAATTCAGATTGGTGATTTAATTTTGAGATCATATTTCTCTGGTACCCTCAGGTGTAACAGGCTTCATACATAAAAACTGAGTAAGATTGTATGTAATTATGCCCAGTCATGCAAAAACTGAATAATCAAAAAAAAAAAAAAATTACTCTCCTCTGTTGTTTATTCATTTGCAATTATTTTTTTTAAAGTACATAGCATTCAAAGAGCACTATTAGAAGGGCACAGCCATAATTGCTGGTACCAGTTTTGAACCCATGGTAGTAACCTTTGAGGCAGCTTGATATTTCTCCACAGCTACAGGCTGTCGCTGTATTTAAGCCATGACTAGAGCATCATTTTTTGATCTGGCCAGGAGCTTTCTTGAAATAGTCACCATTTCCTTCCTCAGGCAAGGTGGCAGATTGGTGATATTTTAAACTCTTGGCTAAGAGACAAATCCTGAAGTCCTTCTTTTTGCAAGCAGATCTGACTAATGAAAGCAAGACCTATTCCTGTAGGGTTTACACCCATGAATAATTGTCAGAAACTGCATTATGTAGTGGCTTCTAGGTTTAAAAAAATGAGATTTTTTTTGGTCCATTTTTTTATTGGCACGTTAATTGTAAGCTTTTTCTGCCGTCCTTTTTGGGAAATGTGAACAGATGTCCCAACTTTTTAAGAAGCCACGTATTACAATGGACTGCATTTTAAATCACACAACCACATCCGCAGAATGAATCTGAAAAGCTCTGAAAATACACAAAGAAGATGCAATCAAAAGAAATTCTGCCTGGCCTTCCAGGTTGTACACCTGCTATTTTAATTTTATTTTTTTTTAATCTCTTGCAGCTACAGTTTCGCTTCTTAAATGAATTTGAACAACTTGCCCAAGAGACATTCTAATCCGATCGTGTATTATGATGATACCAGTTGGATGTTATCCTATTAGGCACTCACTGTAAATAAGGGATTTTCCACTGACTTTTAAATCCTTGATTAATGAGAATGCTCGAAGCAGTGTCCTGTAAATTAGCCATAGTGATAGCAACAATTGCAATTCGCTTAGGTGAACTGATTTGCTTTAAATCTTCCCATCCAAATTAGAAAGCATGAGGGAAAGATAATGTGCAGTACATAAAACATATATCTCTATCTTGCATTATTTATCTGTACCCCACGGCTGCCTGAGACCCTTAGGTCTAAATCCTGCTCTTTGTTCAGGTAAAGTGCCATCAACCAGAGCTCTTCTGGAGAAAGAAGTCTGGTAACTGGCCTGAAGTATTTCTTTAATTTATGTATTCTTTTTATTCTCTAGTGTTTTAGCTAATTCTTAATCCCATTTTAAATTGTGTTAAACAGTCCAATGGCTTTCATTTGTAGCTTGGTCTCTGCCATCTCACTTGCCTTTCACAGCTCCTTTGCCCTTTTTTCTGGTACAAGTCAGAAAGAGATACTGGGGTTTGGGGAGAGGGGAGAATGGGGTGAGGTTGTACACATCTGTTAATTGGAATGGAGAAAGGAATTCTTCCTGACATATTTTTATGAAGAAAACATTTTTCACATTGCTTTAACTCTTCCCTTCTTATTCAAATACTGATACTTGATTTATTGCTTGCAACAAAATTAGTTTTATATCTAGTATTGACTTTGAAACATACATTATTTCCTTTAATACGCTGAGAAATTAATGAGGTCTTTCTTGTCATGCTGTCTTCACATTTATTTAAGGTGCTATTAATTTCTGTCCCTATAATGTATGTACACTTTTATCAGTCAAGAACATCCCTTTCTTCTTGTAGAAGTGTGAATGCTCTTTCCATAGATTTGAATTAGTGTCACTTTATAAAGACAGTTTTGACACTCCCCCTTACAAATAACTGAGCAAAGTATCTCTCATACATTAAGATACTTAACGTATATGATTTTTCCATAGTTGTTCTCTGGTAATTTTGAACGCAGTGCAGACTGTAGAAAAAGTAGAGTTACTTAAAGTAAACTCTGACCATACTATCCCGTATCAAGAAAAATCAGAGACATTGCCATAAATCTAGAACTTTATCTGATCATTTCACCTCAATAAGGTTGCTCATCCTCGCATGTACCAAAGCACCTTTAAACAGAACTGCACAGGTCTCACAGAACATGATTTCTTGCTATGACTATTATGTATTCCTGTGATGCTTTCTGGTTAATGGTATTTGTGTACAGTTCCCTGGTGATCAATTGGTAACTGTTCAGTATTCTGGCTGCAGGTCATAAAAGTATAGTGTCTTCTCCAGTGTTATGGGCAGGAGGAAAAATGTGACATTTGGGGTTAACTGACCAAACTGAAACTGTTTGGGAGATACATGGTGCTCTTTTGTATACGTATTAGTACTTTTTAATACTTATTAGTTGTGGTTTTTACAGCTCATTTTGGCAGCCTTGCAGACTTACAAAGTGGTTTTCCCCAGCTATAAATTGCGTCAGTTATAAAGAAAGTCCATTTTTGTCATTACGGTGTCAAACTGTGACATACCATAGCTGTTGTCTGTAGACTTTTCGGTTATCTTCAGCAAGTTACTTCATTCTCTTACGCCTCAGTCTTCTACCTGTAAAATATAATATTATTATAATGGGCTCTTCTTTGTTATGCCTCACATATTAATGAATGTATTCCTGTCTCACTTTCCCACTTCACAGAAGTGCTGAAAGCCTGTGTTCATTAATATTCTTGAAGCGTGACAAAGAAAAGCCTATTACTGTAATATGCTTTGCTTTAAAACTTCAGTTAGAATAATAATGACAAACAATGTTGGTTAGGGTTTGGTCATAAAATTTTTACACGTTCAGACTCAAACGGATGAAGTACAACTTTGATGTATTGTAATGACCTTCTCCTATACTTATGCACACACACAAAAAAAAATAGTATTTCACGTTTACCAAAACGGGTTGTATCTGTTCGTTGGGATGCTTATCACTCACTCCGAGAGTGGCTTTTTGCCTATTTCCTTAGCCTCTTGTTTCAATAGCATGTAGTCTTCTTATTCTCTCCGTGTATTTCCTTCAGTGAGGTGAACAGAAGCTTGAAATGGGCAGTTATGAAATGTCTTGCCCATAGGAGAAGCTTCTTCCTAACCTCATTAGTAATTGCTTGAGAAATGACCAGGAGCATGACAGTTTATATTTCCCTGCTATTATTTCCCCTAATAACTGTGGATGTTCTCATTACATTTCTAAATGACTGTTCTCAGAGGTGGCTTGAACAGAAGGTATTTCATTTTATCAGGTTCAGATTGATTGCCTCAGTGTTTCATTGAATATCTCCTTGTTCTTGCACTGTAGGAAGCAGTAGATAGGAATCCCCACTTTCTTTTCTTCCTTGCACGTTGTATCATACATCCCCTGGTTTGCCTCCTTGGTTTTGATTTATTTTTCTTTACACAAAGAGTCGTCCAATTTGGACAGATGTTCCTAGAGCATCTCAGGAAATAGAGCACTCAGGAAATACTTCACTTATTTAAGAAAATAGGATGTTTTCACTTATTTAAGAAAGGGTGATAAGGATGATACTTTCTAACACTGCATACATTTATTTTTTTCTTTCCTTGATTTTCTTTTCATTTAATAGTTTTCTACTCGATGAGAGTTATGGTTGTGTCTTTTCCTTTTTTTTTGGCTGAGAAAGCAAGTGCAATTAATGGAGAAAACATTACTACATTTCTGATAGTTCTAACAGCTGCAGGGAGTTCGATATTTTGATTTGCTTTTTTAATGCTCTCAGTGTGTTCAGCAATGTGACGGTAGAGATACTGGAGATAAAGAGGGAAGACCAGTAGCCCCAAAATACATATTCTATCCTTCTACTTTCTATTCTTATTACAAAAAAATATTAAAATGTTTAAGTGCCTTCACTGGGTATCTAACACAGTTCTTCTAAAAACTGACAAGTGCGAATTGAAAAGCAAAGTCCCATTAATACAGAGTTGGCGAGTGTCACTGTGCCATTAAATATTAAGTCGGGAACGCTCTGAGCCTTGCATAAATCTGTGCAATAAAAAAGATGCCAGTGAGAATCTTACAACATGTTCAGTCAATTAAAATATATCTATTTGACTTTTATTTTCTTTGCAGACCACAGATGACATCCTGGTGGCCTCGGCTGAATGTCCTAGCGATGATGAGGACATCGATCCCTGTGAGCCGAGCTCAGGTGGGTTAGGTTAGTCAACTTTTTTATTACTTTCTTTTATTTCATATTTGCATGCTTCGGTCCCCCAGAATCCCATTTAGTCCCAGAGAGGGAGAGTTTGCTATACGTTTGCTATACATTTTATAAAGACAACAGGTGGGAGCACATTGATAGTTGTGATGTGAGCCAGGTTGTAGCTTGAGAGAGCACCAGAGGTTGGACTGGGAAGGGAACTCTGTGACTCCTGCAACTGTGGTGTTGTGATAAAAAAGGGACAACTTAATTTAGGAGAAAGCTCGTTACTTAAGCCTTTCCTCCAAATAAGATAAAAGTACCATATTTCAAGTGTCATATTATCTCAGTAGTAGAAGCAGAGTTCATTTTGAATTGCTGTTTATGGGATGAAATACTGTATAGATGGTAAAAACCTGAAGACGTAGAATACAGCAGTCTCAATTTTCAAATTATTTTATGGCTTTTTTCTAAGCCAAGACTATTCAGAGTGTTGGTTTCAGTTCTGAATAGAAATGAAAAATTGTTACAGTCTATTATTTTCCATGGAAAAAAAATTTGTAGTGTTTTTGCCATGTCTCTCGTATTCCCACTAAATAATGGAGATTTGGTACTAATTTTTCTCTCTGATATGATTTCTCTACTTCATATTCAATTAAATACTACATATTTTCACTAAAAATGCAAATGCTTATCATGGATGTGAAAGGAGAGCAAAACTTTGTAATGTGAATAATTATGTTGCTCTATAACCTTTAAAAAATCCCAAATGTCAAAGGAACTACTGCTTTCTTTGTTGGCATGGGTTAGCTTTTACCTTTTCTTGGTACCAAATATATCTCAGTTTTTCTTATTCTCTTGAATTCTGTTCTATTGGGTAGGACACCTGCTGTCAGGTGCTTTAGATAATATGTTAGTATTCGGTACTTTCCATAATAGCTAATAGTAAAACAATTAAGATAAATTTATTGTGTACTACCATATGTAGTTTAAGTAGAAGTCAATGAAATTTGAGACTGGCCTGTATATAAATGCAAATCAAAACTAAGGCATCTTAGTACAACACCCAAATTGGGGAGTGGGGAATGTGTCTAAGAGAATTTGCCTTAAAACAAATGCGATTTTGCTTCAAATGCAGATGTATGGTTCCTTTTTGAAGTCACATAACCTAATACCCACATGCAAAAATTATTTATTTAAATTTAAGTAAAGGCAGAGACGTTTATGACTTATCTCAGTGTTTGATGGACCTGGTCTTCCAGGAACCAAGATATTTATAGAGTTGATGAGAACACTTTGGAGTTGGTGTCTTTTGCTGTCCAATAAAAGAATTTCAGAGTGTTTTTCAAAATGCCATGAGATGGAACAACCATTCTTAAAACTGAGCAACAAGAGATACACCCACCTTACACATTTTTTATATCTCTCAGGAAGACATTTCACTTACAGAAGTCCCAGACATCATGAGCAAGATATTTAGGAATTGTGATAGGAATCCATTTTTTGAAAGTTTGAAAATTAATTTCCAGGATATTTTTTTCTGTTCTTCCCTGCTGATTTTCAAATTCTTGAGTTCAACAAGACTGTCTTGTCCAGTGCGAGTCAATGCAGTAGTTCATAGGGCTCTGAGCTCACCCACACCAATTGCTACCTTGCTTTAGTTAACTCGGGCAGTGCTGTTTCATAGGCAAATTGACATTTAGCTACATTAAATGTAGATAATTTTAATAATTTTTTAAAATTTATAAGGCAACTGTAAAATAATACATTAGTTACCTAGCGCTAAAAATTTTTCCCAAGCCCTCTTTAAATATATTAGGATGTGTTAGAAATGTAGTTATGTTGTCTCAGCCTTACAGCTTGCTGAAAGCCAGTGAAATTTCAGAGTAATTCTCATAATTCTCTGAGGTTGTTTCGACCCTCAGATGTGGGGCTGCAGCGCTGGGCAGTCCTGGGGCCACACACAGTCATTGAGCTGGTGGGGGCTGGAAAGGGAGGGGTGAAACCAAGCTTTCTGACAGGTTATCATTTCTCTCCAAACTGTGGTCTAGAAGGGGAATGTGAACATTAGTCTTCCTGCAAAACCTTGCCATTAGCTTTACGTCCTGGTGTTTGGCTTTCCTGTTTTAGCTTTTCATCACCCAGCTACGCTTCTTATTTTTGTTTATTTGAGAATGGTTTTACCGTTTCATTTTATGGACCCCAACTGCTACTGCTTTTTAAAAAAAGTTTGGATTGGCACAGGAATTATGTTCCCCATATTCCCAATTGTCTGGATCATTTTATCTGTCATTCTTCACATCAAAATGTCACTTGTCCTCCCACTCTCAACTCTTAAAAGCTATTAATTTGCCTCCCTCTTCATTGGCCTTGTCCTTTTCTTATATTTGAAATAACATGAAGAAAAGGTATTACCGAAGTCATAACTTCTAGTGTATCTGTCTCTCTCTAAGCTGTTTGAGTCCTAGTCACTTAGTCTTATGAATAAGCTTTCTCCATGACTAGTCCTGTAGGCACTGCTCCGTCCCAGTAATACTGCAGTCTCCATCTGGATTGGAGCTACTCCTAACAGTCGGCTGGAACTTCAGAGAGAAAAGCATAATGTTGGTGACAGTGACAGATTAATGATTTTTTTTTCTTTTTGTTTGAGGTAGGACATGCAAAAGGATACGTCCCTCTATTTGAATTCTTCCCATGGCTCAGTTCAGCTTTTTTCCCCATAACCCTTTTCACAAACCAGAATTGCTTCTCCACAGCCTCACTGGTGCTGGTGAAGCTTATGTTTCCTAACAGATACTCCTAGGAGGCAAAATATGCCATTATGAGGACCACCTTACTGTGTTTCCACTTCAGAGGCCGTAGCTGGAGATCCTGTTAGATGCCTGGTGGTCAGTCAGCAAAAGGATCCACCCCAGCACAAGAGATGATGCTCTCAGGTCAACATCTTTCATTCAAGGGATGGCCAGAGCCCTTCGGTTTTATTGGCAGAGCCATAACTGTCTGTTTCCATGATGGTTGCCCATAATATGCCTATTTCTAACCAGTTCTCAGCTCAAAATGAGAGCCTATTCAACACACAGTTTGAATACAGTAAACCTATATATCATAGAAAATATCACTTAGCTAGATTTTTACTGATTAGCGAGATTTATGCTTAAAATAGAGCTTATTTTCTAGGGTAAATATGTTGCAGTTTGTAGTGGCTAACAAGTCTCGGTCTGCCACCACCAGCTTCGCTTTCTGTGCACCTGTCTCCTAAATAATAAATGGAAAGATGCAATTTGCAACAAATTTCATATGGGACATAAAAACGTAGACCAGATTAGGAGCTGCTAAGCAGCAATCCCATCAACTTGTCTGGAACATAAAGTCCCAAAAATTATAATTGCAGATTTCATTGTGGTATACAAACCGCTAAATGCGCCGTAATTGGATGAAGTCATAACAAATTTATTAGCATGCAAAATTTAGTCAACATATTTTGTTTGTGTTATTTTTTGTATAGTAAGGCAACACGTATTGCTTTCACAGTCTCTCCAGATTCCCCTCTCCCACTCTAAATACTAATAACAATATGAAGAATGATGATGATGATAATAATTATTTATGTTTCCTCAGCTTCATGTCATAGGGGAAGAAATAAAGCCGTTTCATTTTGTAGGCAAGTTATAAAAAATGTTAGTGGCAACCTATCCAAAAAAAAAAAAAAAAAAGGACCTGGGATAATTTACTAATTTTATGTGAAGGGTTATAAAACTCCGGGTGGACCGATTGTCATTCTGCACATCAGGGCTGCTGTTCCAGCCTTCCCTGGGCTCTGTACAGGGCTCTGATTTCTGCTGAGTGTCAATGAGCATTTGTGCTGCACAGCTTATTTGTTCCTGTTACACTGGGCTGGTATTTTATTTGTTAGCTATTATCTAGCTGCTTCTGTAGCTATTGAAATGTTCCAAAACACAGAGAGGTTCAGACTGGGTCAAATGAAGTGAAATCATTGAGTTTAATGGCAGGGAAATCTAGACCAGGGAAGAAAGCCTTACAGTTTTTAGCATATGCACAATTCTTTTCCTGCAAATCACAGTTAAATCCTTCTCAAACTCAGGACTTGACATAAGTTTAAATTAGAATTTAGGTTAAAAACCTTTCCTGGTGGCCCCAGCAGAAGTGGGAGGGATAGAAGTTTTAGCAGGCTTGAAGGAAGAATATATGGTATTCAGTGGTCTTGGGAAGTTTTAAGACAACTTTCAAAGTGAAAAAATGGTCTTGTAGAAACAAGATTTTTCAAACAAGTGTCTTTGTACCAACAGTATTTCACACATTGCAACCAAATAAAATTCTTCATCATCTCTTGATCAGCGTTTGTCTGGCAGCTCTTGGATTCCGCTTCCCAGGACAGTGTTAGATTGGTATCAGATCTTGTCCTGTACTTGTTCTGACAGGCAAGAAGATAAAATTAGTCAGGACAGAGTTCAGTGGTGGGTACCAGCTGGTAGCATTAGTTTCCTTTCTTAGCCCTGATTCTCTATTCCAGTGGAGAAAGGGGATCCGTTCTTTTCCTGTTTTATTAAGTAAGGACTAATAAAATGATAGCTGCTTATGGACAGGTCTTTGAGCATGTGTTGATTTTCCTACATCTTGGTCAGGCTCATTGCAGAAAACAGCTGGCGACAGTCAGAAATCTCCAAAACATCAGTATCACCAAGAGAGAGTGAACAAGCCACTGCTTGAGGTGACTAGGATGGCTAGGAGTGGCCAGGACCCACACGTTCCCAAACGCTTTGCGATAGCTTGGGTTTGGTCTCAGAATTGATAACCTATTCTTCTAACGAGCAGAGCTGTGAAATGCGAATGATTTATACTCCTTGTTAGAAGTTTTGCTCTTCTTTTCCTGTCCCCAATTATTGCACTGCATTCCTGGTGCGTCTGGCAGCAAGATAACATGGCAGTAGGAGGTGAAGTGACTCCTGTAATTTATACATCACTGCAAGTGCCCCGTTTAATGCACTTCATGGAGTTCTTTGTGCAAGGAGCTGAAACAAAGAAAAATAAAATTACAGTTAGTTCATAGGGCTACTGTCTTCATTATGGCTTGAAACATAAAGGGAATATTTGTGCCTCAGTCCAATTACCCTGTAGCTCTATATGCATTTCCTCTACTAGGAAGACCGCTGGGTTGCCTTGAGTCAGCCTTTTTAAATGCTTAGCTGAAATATGTATAGACAGGTCTGTGTGAGCTACTACAGGGGGAAAATTATGCTTTATTTACAAACTTTCCAGGTCATAGCACTTACCATGTCTATACATAAAGGAACTGAGAGGCTTCAGATATAGATTAACTTTCCTATAATTGACGTTAAAATAGTTGTTAAGATTATTTGTTTCTTTTTTTGTGAATCATAAAGCCCCCCCAAAGCAACAGAAAGCAAATGTTGCATTTTTCCAAATTATTTTATTGTGAGCTGAACCACTTTCTTGTCAGTAGTCTGAGCTCTTACTGTCTGTCACTGTGAATTATAAATAAGGCATTTCTCATTTGCATTCAATCAAGGATTTATTTCCTAAATTATCTAAGAAAATGAGGTTAAAAATGATAATTGATCCATGGTACCAACACTGATCTCTACTCTTTGCCAGCCACGTCATTGAAACATGGGAATACTGAGTAGAATTGTAGCTTTCCAGCCAGTCCTGAGGATTTTCATACATTCCCAGTGTTGGGAGCCAACGAAAACAATAGCATGTGCTAAAAGGAGGGGTTTTCTTTCAGTCTAACAAGTCAT
>JAHREE010000352.1:784660-867888 GCA_033628505.1 Tringa tobata | reverse complement strand
CAGACAGGAAAGCTGCCATTTCCATTAAGACTGAAACTTCATTGCTGCTTTTAACTACAGAATGATTATACTTCCCTCTAGCAGACTGCATATTATGATGAGCGTTTCATACAAGTATTCTGAATAGTCATCATTAATTCTTTTAGATTTCTAAGTGTTAAACATCAAAGACTGATGATACAGATTGGTGAGAAAAGATTTCTAAATCTGAATTTTTGTAAATGATCATATTTGTGTTTAAGTGGTTGCTTATAAGTTTAGCCTAAGTTCCAAAAATCATCTTGATATGTCTATTTTTGTTACTGAATTTTAGCAAAAGTTGATTGCTAAATATAGAAAGAAACATTCTCCGTTAACATAAGCCTGTTTAGAAACAGTTCAGTTTCAATTGAGGAAGCTTTAATTTGGCAACAAGAATATGACTTCAGAGGTTTTAGCCATATTAAGTGAGCTCTTGATGTCATTTAAGCTAACTCAGAAATTTTACAGAATTCAAAAAATAAACAGAATTTCTGTTGAGCTGAGTCTTAATGGGAGTTTACCACACATCCTGGGTGAAGGTTTCAGCGTGTGTGAACAAAGCTGTGGCGAGAGTCTGGTGCCTGATCTCACGTGCTGCCTTTCTCAGAGGCAGCTTTGCCAGAGCTTCCTGTGAGCAGGGCCTCTGCCTGTCACGCTGCTCTGCTCTCCACAGGAAAGCTTGCAGTGATTACCCATCCACGGGCACCATTGCACAGACACTGCTGTGCACCAGCGAAGCCCCTGTCTCAGAAACAGAATTTGGCATTAATATATGCTCTGCTTGAGGCAAAACTCCCATTAACTTCAGCGTGAGCAGGGATTTCATCCTGAGTATGTAGCACCCCAAATAAATCAGTATATTAAAAAACGCTACAGAAAGCAGATTGAGAGGAAGGATACAGCGCTGCCACAAACATCCTACAGAAAAGCCAATCCAAAGAACCTAAACCCGATCTGATTTCCAAAAACAGACAACAGGCTGGTGTGGATACATAACATACTCTTGCAAAGTCCTTCCTGGCCTTTCCTAACTCGCTTTTAGTTTGGCAGACTGGTGAGATGTGAAAGTCCTGATGTTAAAGCAATAAATAGCACAGCCTAACAAAATGGGGACTGCACAAACATGACGCTTCAGTTCTCAAAATTGTTTTCAAAAATTGTGCAGATGCTATGTACTGAAAGTGGAATAATGATCTAACAGTGGGACTTTGTGATAACAGGATGCAACAGCAAAATGGTGAAGGTCACCAGCCACAGTAGTTACAATTATCTGGGAAAGTAAAGAGGGAAGGAAAAGGAAAGGAGCCAAATCACTCAGAATACACCTCATCAATGATGAGATTTTGCTTTTGTCGTACCCTTGTAAATCCCTCCGTTCTGAAAACATTTTGGGGATGTTTGCAGCACTCTCAGGTATGACTGCTAGGCAGGGAGATAAGACAGCCTGGGATTTGTAGTGGCATGGCAGTGGCAGCCCTGGGCGCTCGGTGGAGGGTAGCTGCTTCGGTAGTTTCTCTCTCAGCTCTGTGGTGCTGCTCACACGCAGCTGGCCGTGCTTCAGCTGGCAAGTTCAGCATCAGCTCAATGCTGCCGTGCAAGCCACAGTGCAGACACTCAGGCCTCTCTGCCATGTTCCCCAGGTGGAATATCCTGGGTGATGCACCACCTCTGCCAAACCTGGCCTGCGGGATGCGGTGAGGGGCAGCCAGGGTCTGCCAAAGGGAGTGAGACAGAACTAAATCCTTTCAAAAAAACAGCAAAGCACGAGCATTTTCCTTCCTGTGGGGCATGTTCACTCTCTGTTGCGGGGGGAATCCCAGGGCTCCATTTGAATTTGATTCATGAAGTCTCATCTCCCTTCACATGCTTATTGAATGCTGTCAGCTGGAGCTTCTTCACTTAACAGCTACATTTCTGTACTACTCCCACTGTCATCCAACAGGAATTTTTGAAATGCAGAGAAGTACTTTTGCCACTGCATATGCTTTTCCCTTAAGGGTGTGGGGTTTTTTTATCTTTTTTTTTCTAAAGCAAGGAAAGAACTATCAAATGATACCAATTTTGGGTTAAGTCATAATCACCTTTCAAATTCTTGTATGATGCAAACACTTAGGTTTCAAATAACTGAGCATCAGAATGGTAAATTATTTTAATTGGAGTTTTAAAATAATTTGTGAAAATTTACACAAAACACCCATTAAAAAAAAACCAAACATATTAATACGGTCCAGTCAGTCTTTCTGTTGCTATGGAGGTATTCATTCCAAGCATTCAAAGTACTTGAACCTACTACAAGGCCTAAAATTTTCATTAAAATAAGAGTATTTACAGCATATGAAATGTTAGTGTGAGTAGGGGTAGAGAAAGTATCATCTTCTGAGACTTTTGTCATAGTTAAGAACTAGATAATTGTCTAGATTGATTTCACCAGCATATTGTCTTTATTGAACATGATTTTGCCATTTAGAGAGTTTTTCTTTTCCTAATATACCTATAACCATATAAGTTTAAATGTGGAAAGAGATCAGAATTTCAAAAGCATCTAGTGCTGAAACTGATCTTGCTTCCTATACTCACATATGTCTGTCTCAAGACATAGAACAAACCCCTGTACATAAAAGTGTAATTGCAGCCATTCTGGTATGTTCAGTGGGAGAAAGGAAGAGGATAATAGTAGATACTTCAGTATTTACTTATATTTTAAGTTTGAGCTTGTGCATTTCAGGAATAGGAAGGTTCTTGACTATCCATTTTTCCGGTGTATGCAGTAGGAAATGAAAGTAGGAATGAAAGTTAAGGTGTTCTTAACAAAACTCCGGTTGCAAGCAAATGTTTATATACGCTACTGGACCCCCACCAACCATCAGAGCCATCACAGAGGTAGACAGTACTCTGTCAGAGTGGGCCAGGATACGTGTTTTCAGGTGAGCCCATGGGTGTAGAGCAGATGCAACCTTACAGAAGTTAGTTGCTTGGATTCCAGCCTTGCTCGGAGGCATTTTATGTCAGCATAACTCTGCAGCCTTCATTGCCGTTTTTCATGGTTGCACCAACATGAAACTGAGCCCAGCAGTATATGTCCACATCGCTGGGATTTACAGTCCAGACCTTTCTTCAACCTCGTACAATGGAGAAAGCTCTGCTTTCTCATATTTTTATTCCAGAGGGAACATTAAAGTTCTATTGTTACAGCGTGACAACACAAAGAGCGATAGATGTAATCAAAAGGGTTTTTTATCTTTTTATTTTCACCTTATTAGAAAAATGAGCAGTTCTGCAGCACTGATCCTTGAAGGTATATAACATTACTTTGTTACTACAGCAACAGACAGCGCTGACGGTACCAAGTTACAGATGAACTGGGTCCTTTTGCAAGACCAGATCAGAACTAAAATGGTTGCGATAAATCTGCTGTATATGAAGTTGGTGGGATTAAAAGGTAAATAGGACAGATACAATATTGTGAAGTACCTTATTTTACATAGAAGCTTCTGCAGTGCTTCACAAACCCTCAAGTCAGAACAGGTGGGAATATGTGCCAAAATCTTCAGCAATTAAATCAGTCCTTCTAGTTTAGTTTTCCACTGTTCTACAGAAGGGTTGGCCCGTCTGTTGTTTGGGGACTGAGGCAGATCTCTAAGCAAGGGGTAGCAGGTAACTATTTTCACAGTAGAAAGAGCTGTGCCTAAGGGAAGGACAGGACTTTCCCAAGGGTCTTGCTGTAAAAAAGGTAATGTAAACTGCCTCATCTTGGATCAGCTGCTTCCTGCTGGAGCAGACCTGCTCTGCTTTTTCCTCTGCTTCCTTTGGGGATATGTGCAAAAGACACAAGATATATAGGGGAAAGAGGGCAATCTCACCTCCCTCTCTCCTCCTTGCCCTTCAGTTCTCCTCCTCACTCTATGAAAAGAGACAGGATCTCTGTTCTTGCTAAGGCACCCTCAGAATAAATACTGGATTTGAGTTACTTCAAACCCTGAGCCCATTTAGACACCTTAATGCAGTCCAGCTTTCGAAACCACACAGTGGTGTGAGCTATTACGTGCTGAGCTCCTTACAAAAGCTGACCCTAAGTTCTATTTTATTTACTAAAACCCAGTCCATCCTAGTGTTTGTGATGGAGAAATACTTTCATAAATTGTGCCAACACATTTCCTAGCAGAGAAGTTGTTTATACTGGGCAAAATGTGCTTGTGGTGAGAGAGGTTAGAAAGAACTGAGGTATAAAATAACAAGTACAAAGCATTATATTAGTGTAACTATCAAATTTAGCTCCAACTGCTGATACTGGGGCTTCTTCTCCCCCTCTGTCCTTATCCGTGTGGGGTGAGAAAGGAGCATATCCTTAGAACAATACTGCTCTGTCAAGGACAGTTTCATATTGGCTTTGCCTGAGCAAAAGCTGGATGAAAGCTCACAGAGTGGCTATGAAGAACTAAATTACTGGAGTACAATGCCAGTCTGTGCTGGAGTAAGGCCATAGGATGGGATTGAGTTACAGAAGCTCATTAAAGCTATTATGTATTAACTGAGCCACTGTATCTACGTGTGTGCATGCCCTGAGATTGCCTGAAGAGCTGTGTGTCTCAGCTTAAGCAAGAATGAATGAGTCTGAGGCTTGTGC
Organism: Tringa tobata; assembly: GCA_033628505.1. Classification (NCBI taxonomy): domain Eukaryota; kingdom Metazoa; phylum Chordata; class Aves; order Charadriiformes; family Scolopacidae; genus Tringa; species Tringa tobata. The sequence continues at coordinate 863,243 of JAHREE010000352.1, read as the reverse complement.
ATTTTGGCCTTGACTTTGAGGAGGGGAGTTGGAGGGAACAGAACCTGTGATAGAGAATGATGTCAGCTGAAGGGACAGGTGGTAACTTGTTAAGCCATCCTGACACAAAAGTTAAAATCTTTTGTCTGCAGCCTTAGCTGCAGCTAACTAGACTTTAAGGCAGATAAAGAAACAAATGCAGAGAATGTATGAGAAAAATAGCTAGCTCTCCAAACGCACTTAAGCTGCTCAAAAACATGTCTGGAGGAAATGCTCAATTAAGAAAGAGCCCTAAATAGTTCACTAACTTTTAAGATTTTTATTCTTTGTGTCACTGATTTCTTACTCTTTTGCATATTCATCATTATGTGGCATATTATTGAATTACTGACTCTTGCCAAACTGAAACAAACCAGTCAATTCTTTATGTTCTTAAGGAACAACAAAACAGAGAGAGGCTGATCTTTCCATTGTCTCAGTCATACAGTTCAACCATGATTTCTTTGTACTTTCAAACTGTTGCTTGTTATTAAAATGAATACTAGGTGTTTAATACCTCCAGCCTTCATTCAGTTGTCAGAGTACTTAAAGTTAAACCTTTCCATACTATAACGTCCTTTAAAAAAGAAAAACCACACAGAGTCTGGAAAAGTAGACTAGAATTAATTTCACCTAATTTCACTGTATATTTAAATATCTACATTACAGAAGTCTAATCTAGATTCTTTTATAGTCATCTGATAGAAATGAGCCCTTTCAGTGGGTAATATATAAATCACTTTATATGTTTGCCTTGGGAAAACCGAAATTCTGCTCTTTACTGCCTCTTGAGAGAATCTAGACAGCTCACATTACAGGGTTTCTGCCCTTTTCTCTTTTTTTTTTCTTTTTTGGTTAAAAAACCCTACTTAATTGTGGTAAGCTTTTAGATATATCCAGTATCTTCCATTTGGAAAGTCTAGCATGATTAGTACACAATCCAAGCTGAAGCAGGAAAAACATTTACCTCCTATTTTATTTGAGGCATGGAGGCTACTTCACCCTTTCTTGTAGATACACTCCTCAAAGAGGCATTCTCTTAAACAATTAAACCAAGGACAATGCTGGTCTTATGAATATCCTCAACTCCCTTGTCACCCTGTGTGGCCAGAATGTAGCTGGAGGCTACTGGCTGATTCCACGGAGATCCTAAAGCCCCACTGCACCCATTCTGGTGACTACCTCTTGTTCCTGTGTCCTAGCCCTTGGCTCCTTCCTCCAGCTCTCCAGCCATCCTTCCTTATTGCCTCTCCATCACAGAGCTCTTGGTAGTGACTGAGGTAGGAGATGCTGCTATGCTGCTGCAGAAAGAAAACCATTCAGTAGTTCTGTAAAGAGTGCTTAAACCCAGAAAAAGTGTCCATAGCGTCGTTATGTTTAATCTTAAATCCCATAAATCTTCCCCTTTCTATGTTGTGTAAGTACAGGGAAAAATACTGGTAGGCAGAGAACAATGGCCAGACTTCTCTTCTGCAGATTAGAGAGGCAACAAGGAAAGTAAGTCTATTTCTTGTGCACAGGAATTGTGAATACATACAGGCCATAATCCCAAGAATGATCAAGCCCTTATGAGCTTTCCAGTTTAAATCAAAACAAACAGCATTTCATTCATCAAGCAGTGTCACTGGAATGCTGTGAACTGCTGTTTATCTGATTATGCCAGCATCTGGATTTAAAATTCTGGCCTTGAACATTTTGGATGTTAGAGCTGGGGTGGGGGGAATAAAGTGGGGGGGAAGAGCAAAACCAGCACCACCCAGAGTGCTGGATAGGTTTTTGTATTCCCCTCTTTTCCTCCCATTTTTAAAGCTTCTTCCCTTCTGAGCTTAAAATATTAATGACTACAAGCTCTTCTGCATAGTAGTAAATCTGCAGACAGAAAACAATGTAGATATGTTTATGTCAGTTTTACTTTGGTATACCTGAACTCCGTTCACTAAACCACTGTTTTAAGCATACCCAACTTAAATGTATCTGCAATAATCCTTTTCAGTGTTTAGGTTGTTTTTGCTTAGTTTTAAGCATTCCTGCATTATAGAGTAATCTTGTGTGCTTCTGTGCTATGAATACCTCATTCATGTCTTTGCATTATCTATTACCATTTAGCTCTTAAAGAAGAAAAATGGAAATCTAGTGAAACTTACATTTGCAGAGTAAATAAATGTTTATTGTGCATTTCATCCTCAAACTTTACGGGCTGCTTCAATGTAATTAGCACATAAGATAATTTTCCAGGTCTTGATTTAAGAAAAAAAAAAAAGATAAAAGCTTGACTGTTGCAAATACATCTTTTCAGAGAAAGACTTGAGTGATAATTTTTCTACTACCTCTTCCAATAACAACATACACTATGGAGGTAAATGTGTACAGCGTTTACCGGTAGCATAATATGATTAGTAATATCCTTTAAACTCCCATCCATAAACAGCAAATGGGATAAGTGAATTCCCACAGTACTTCCAGGAGGAGAAAGGTCTTAGGTCTCCCCTTCTAAATATAGACCACACAGCTCTAATTTTGATTTTGTGTAAATGACTAGGTTGTCTTTCCGAGCTCATTTTTGTCTCTTTGAACACCCCTAGCCTGACTGGTCATTTCAAGCTCATTTGCCGTTTCTGGATGCCCCCAAACTGGAGTTGTCTCCTGTGATGGCCTGGCCACCTTGACCTTTCCTGTCCTGGTATGTCCCCCCCCCTGCATCTGCTCTTGTCCTAGTGCCCAGCCAGCACCAGCCTGTTGAACTGTGCTCTTCTGCAGCTTTTGAAACACAGGAATTGCAGTGAAATAACCAAGTGACAGTGCTTACCAAGGATACCTACCCAAAATGTCCTAGATATGCTCTCTGGAATAGCGAGGAAAGATGCATATCTGATTCAGCTGATGAAACTACACAAGAACAAATGAGCTCACTGAATTTTGAGACCAATTTTGGCTCCAGTTCTCTCTGCAGCTTTTCGTGTCTTGACTGATTGATTGATTGAGTCATCATTAACAGCCTGAACCTTTGAATGAAACCAGTGGGAGTCCTGCCACTTTTACCAGCAAGAACAGGCTGCCGCATAAGTTTCTCACATGAAAGTACAATTCACTAACGTGTAAAAGGGTAAGAAAAAAAAATAATCCAAAAGACTGAGATCACAGCTCATAAGTCAATTTAGTATAGAAATCTTGCATGGAGGCAACTGTTTGAGTACAATAAAAAAAATCTGTGGATGTTTTTTTATTTTTATGTCCTGATTTCAGTTTGACTTTTTTTTTTTTTTGCTTGATAAGGTATGTGTGGATGTAGGCAGGGGTGGTTTTGGTGTACCTTGAGACCTACTGCATCCTTCCATTTTTTCCTCCTGTGGTTTCTCTCCTTTCTCACCCTTCCCACCATCTCATGTAGCACAGTTGTCCTCAGGACCGCTAAGGGACAGGACGTCTTCCCAGGTAGCCATCAGCACTGAGATTTAATTGTTGGTCTTTGGGGTGTCTGTGGAGAGATGCATGGTGTGTGGCAGCAAGCACTGGGTGTGCTGTAACAGGAGCACTGAAAATACAGTCTGAACCTCCCACCTCTCAAAGAAAGGACCTACCAGCAGGTTACTGAGGCAGGCTGACCAACTTTGGCAGGATGTATTTGTTTTAACCCCTAAAATCCCAGGCTAGACTTGAACACAGCAGCAGACTTTTACAAAAGGCCCTTGGGAATGCACTTGGTGTCATATGTTATACTTGAGTGAGCATCACAATTTCTTGCTCATAATATCAAGGAAAGATATAATTAGATTTATATTTATGTGCTTTTTGCAACATATAGGGTTATTTTCTGTTTATGCTATTACTGCTTTGGGACTACGAACGAAACTGATGAACACATTATTATACCTTTATGAGGGCAGGTTATTCAATGCATGAACGCTAGTGACACTTTCAGTACTGTGCTCACGATGCTTATTCTGATCAGAATGGTTTAAATAATACATGAACTCATGCATATACATATTGCAGCTCAGCTCTTTCATTAGGAGCCTTGCTAAATTCTCTCAGCTAGTCCTCCCGAGCGCTCACTTGTTTTCAGGGTGAAAGTCCTTTTATTTGTAGCAGGCAGGTTGCAAAATCTTGCTGAGATATCATTTTAAATTTGTTTGGCTGTGCAACCTAGTTTAACAAGGGCAACTTGCAGCCTTTGCTTTTGCTATTCTTCCTGGGAGAAGAAAGAAGCTTATGTGAAGTGTTTTAATGTATGAAAAAAACATATGAAAGGAAAAGTGGAAAATTGGATTTGGTAATTAAGATTTTGTGTTGGGACTGCAGTGGTCTCAGTTCAGTTCCCTGGAGTTTCTGTATGACCTTGAGCAAGTCACGCTAATCTTTCCAAGTCTCTGTGAAGTGGGGTAGCAGTTCCTTCTTTTCTTTCCCCTATGCCTTGCCTGTTTGGCTCAGGTACATTCTCTTTCAGTGTGTTTATGCAGTGCCCATCATATCATGGCTTCAAACATATCCAGGAATTTTTACACAAATCAAGTGCTAGCAAGGAAAGTATTAATGAATTTATATTTTTGGGACCCCAGGATAATAACTTTAAACAAATATGTTGAAGACTGTGTATCTTTAGAGGAAGCTTCTGCTCCAAGTGTTTTTGGGCAGAAAAGCAAGATTCTGCGTTGAGAGCAGGATGGGATCTGTGCATTAAATACAGCTGGCCAGAGGAATGAATCCACTTTTTGTGCCTTCTCCAGGCTCTGTGTACTTTGGAAGTGCTGCAAGAGGGTGAGGAGAAATTCTAGAGAGAGACCTGATGTATGGCAACAGGGCAGGACTTGGAAGTGGTAAGAGACAGCGAAGAATGCACACAGAGGATCCCTCCTGGGAGAAGAAGTTATAGTTGATTATGTGCCTTAGTTGTAAAGGAGTGCAGGCTTGTGTGGCTCTGTTTTTCAGGAGGGAACCTGCCCTCGGTGTCTGCAAGGCTTCCTGCCCTGAACCTAAATATATGGCTTTGCACTGGAATGGCTGTGAGGATTTCTCCTTCCTTCCTGCAAACCACCCCCCGGTGTTTCTGCTGAAATAAAATGAAGGGGTCTGAAAGAAACCAAACGCTGCTCCCCAGCCAAACAAAATTACTTTAATGAAATAGAATTTTAAATCATGGATCATATACCGGCACCTATCAGACCAGAACATTGGGGGCTGCTAATGAAGCATGAAGCTCTTCATCACCTAGTATATGTGCTCAGCTTCTTCAGTTCAAGGCGGTCCATGCTCCTCACTTTCAGAGATGCTGCTGTGATTTCAGAAGTCCTTTGGGGTCTGCAGCTGTACACAGGGGTCATTCTCAAACAGGCAAAACAAAGCTGGGCTGTTTTTCTGCATACTGCAATAACAAGTCTGTACCGCTCCTCTAAATCCACCAAGAGGACAGCACAGGGCACAACTGGGGGCTGTGTTTATGAAAGTGTCCCTGGTTCATTATCTCTGATTGCTGTGTTAGATACACCTGCATCCCCACCTAGTCCTGACACCATCTATTAGGCCGGAGTGACCTCCCTGCTAGGCAGCAATCATTAGTCACTCTGCTCTTAAGAGAGGCGGATGGCACTCACCTGGGCTGCTCATCAATTTCTACTGTCTTTTCTTTTGTTCTGTGTTGTGAGCCACACTATTCCCTGAGAATTTGATGTTTTCAAGCTACAGTGGTTTGAGCAAAAATGGGGAGTAGTCCTGGAACCGAGGAATTTCCAATCTATTTGCTGTCACTGGTCACCCTGCTGGAAGTCGTACAAAATCTGAAGAAAAAGGTTAAAACTGATCTGCCTTGCAATTTTCTGGCACGTCCATGAGGATTTCATGTCTTAAGAGCGTAACTGGCATTTAGACTTTGGTTAGAAAAATTCCTATATCTCATCCCTCCTCAGGATCCTGTCACAATGACGTACTCCAGGAATAAAATGCAATCCTGTTGTCCCCTGTACCAAGAGGGACTGTCAAAGAGTGAATCCCTCGGGGCTCTGCCTAATGTCCAAAATGACCCAATGCCCGGCCACTTGTAGGACCCAGCAGGTTCAGGAAGGCTCTAGACCAGGTAATGTTCCTCTGGGTGATAAGTTTGTGGGGCTTTTTTAATCACGGGTGTGGCCTTAGTGAGGTTCACACAATTATGTACATGCAAGTTAAAGCACAAGAGGTTTTGAAATATCAAATCCACAGTTAATGCATTTCTCCAAAGAGTTTCCAATGAAGCATATTTCTGGAAACAGTAAAAGAGGCAGAGAGGAAACGTGAGAACTTTGCAGGGCATTGTTATGTTTAGAACAGGGAGGCTGTTCTAGCTGTGAGAATTTCAGATCGTTTTTTTGTTCAGGACAATCTGGCAGGGAGAAAGACAAAAATGATCAAAGGGGAAAAGCGAGGCGGCAGTTTGTAAGGAATGACTGTTATTCTTCCCACCCTTGTTGGCTGTGGGTCTGGCTGTGCCACTAAGCAAGTGGATAGCAAGGCTTGAGCGACTTCAGTGGTAAAAGACCCTAAAGGAGAGTATCTGTTCTCATATCTTTTTATCCTTATAACTAATTATAAAGTGTTTGAGCTAGATGATCACTCCAGGCTATTTTCTACCTACCTCCTACTTTATACTCTTACCCTCCATTTATGTATAAGTAATGTTCAGGAAGCTTGTTACAGCTGATGGAAAGTAAGAGAGGCTCTGCCATCCAGTCTGTAGTTGCCACGTGTCATCCTCTCCAGGCTTTTTATGTTATAAACATTTCTTTTTAATACCTCAAAGAAAAATACTCTAGTAATTATAGCAGCAATTTCCTTCCTTAGCTTTACTGTTTCTTCTCTCCTGCGCAGATTATTTCATTTAAGCTGATATCCTGAGCAATTATAGTACAACATCATTTGAGACATAATCACCTCTGGCTAACCTCTTCAGGATCCCTTGGATATAAATGTGTTGATGTCTAAGCATCCCAGTGAGAACATTTCAGTGAGAAAAACCGATATGAAATCTAATATTTCCCAGGAAACTTGGTCAGGAATAGAGCAGAACAAGTGCTCTCTGCTAGGGAGAGGCAAGGAATATTAGAAGAAAATATTGCATTGATTTTATGGCCAGAAAGAATAACTGTGATCATCTATTCCCATCGCCTGCAAAACATAAGCCAAGACTTTGGCTGCAGCCAGTGCTACTGGCTGTAATGGGCCATATCCAAAACCCTGTGCAGTCACTGGAAAAAATGCTATTGGCTTCGGTGAGAGCTTTGGATCAGGGTCAGTGTGAACAGAAGCCCAGCAGTGCAGCACAGCTGAGGGGAAATCCCTGACTCGTACCGAGCAGGGACCGTCTGCCAGAAAATGGGGAATATCTGTGGATTCCTGGAGGCCCGACAGTGCTCTGTGGCTGTCCTCACTGGGGTGGGAAGGAAACTCAGGGAAAATGGCCAGGGAGGAACTACTTCTTTCTGCTTCCCTGCTCTGCCTGCAGCCACTGCCCAGGGCTTCTCTCAGCAGCGGTTCCTGTTGCTGCAGAACACCTGCACAGTGTAACTTCCCTGTTATGGGTGATACAATACAGACAGATGGAGTCTGGAGTGCTCATCTAATGTTTTGGTAAAAAAAAAGTGCTATTTAATTCTTTGGTTTAGGAACAGCTCAATAAAAGTTGATGAGAAATTTGGAAGGTGTTTGTGGGTGTGGGTGCAGGTCATTGGACAAAAAACTAAACAGCAACAAAATGTGCAACATCAGGAATGTATTAGATCTATCTGACTAGTCTTGGGGAAAAATGTGAACAATCCAAAATAAAAGGAATGCTCAGAAGTGCTCCTCTGGGGCTCCTTTGGGGCTTCAAAGCACAATAATTCAGAAATACTGCATTTTGTGACAAAATTGCAGTTTGCATTTTAGCAGTGGCAAAACTCAGCATAAATGTATAATCAATGTTTCCCACTCCTACAAAAAAAGCAGAATCACATTGTGAAGGAGATGATACAACAGGATAATTCCCACTGGTGATGTAAAAACCTCTCTTTCCCACAGTTATGGCTGCTCTGGTGTGCGTGCTTCCCAGAACAACTCTTTGCAGAAGCAAGGAAGGTGAGTAGAAAGCTGCAGGATTTGGTATTTTGCATAAAAATATTCATTTCCAGACCACGGTTTAATTCCTTCCCAGGTGACTAATAACTTAAATGCCCTAATTATGGTGCAGGGTTTTATGATACACAAGCAGCTGGGTCCTGCTGCTGTTCCTGATGAACATAAGTCACCAAACCAGGCTGCTGGGTGACCCCTTCAGCAGAGGCACCAGCCCTTGCAGGGGCCACTGAGAGGCAAGAGCTCTCACTTCTCAGAGGATGCTCCCTGCCAGTAAGAGTTACCAGTAACTCACAGGAGCATTTGCAATCCTCCCTGTGCTGGCTCTTTGCTGGCTGTCTGCAGCTTTGACAAGGCTCACTTACAAACCAGTTAAACAGCATTCTCTTTCCCCCTCGAGTCTCCTCATAGATAAGGCAGGGATATTTAGGATTACATGGTTGTTTTGTTTTTTTCTTTCAAGTTATGATCCTTTCCTGTAAGACTGTCAAGCAAGTTGGGCAAGACAGAATTTAAAGTTGGGATTCCCATTGCTGAAAGTACCTTGAGGACACTGGACATCTGAAAACTCCTCATCCCTGGGCAGCAGGTAGGTGCCTGAACACAAGCGTCCAACATCATCTTAAATGCCCTCAGCACCTTGCCTTTCAGCTACCTCTCTTCCAGGCAGAGATCTCCCTGTGTTGTATCTGTCTCTCCTGTGACAGACTTCTAGAAAGGCAAAGGGCAATCAGGTGAAAGGCCCTGACGGCCCGAAGAGGTTCAGCTGCTTGAGGGACTTTGATGGGACATGGCAGGGCAATGCAGGGAGACAAGAGCTAGCTCTGCACAAGCTGGTGCTGGAGTGTATTGCCAGAGCATGCCAGCTGAGCCCCGTAAACCCTGCTCTGCAGTCAGCACAACCACCCTGGCAGAGCAGCTTTTTGATGTAGCTGTTTTGTTCCTAATAACTCCATTAGTCCAGGGATAACTCTGTTATCCTTGCAGAACACTTCATTGCACCATGTAGCTACCCCCTGAGGAACTGTTCTAAAGCCTTTGATAAAACAGGAGGTGAAAAACTGTGGATCGGAACTTGGAGCACAAAGCTCCAAGAAGTGGCACTGGAAAGCACGTACCCCGCCTCTTAGGACTCACAGGCAGGTTGAATATTTAGTCAAAACCTTTATCATAGCTGTCACAGTAGGCTGATTTACACCAGTAGGGAATCCAACCCTTTACTCTTCTCGCTCTGCTGTAGCATTAAGGTGAGCATGTGCCAGGGAGGATGCAACGGGCCAGGACATATATAAATCTTCTGCTTCTGTAAGCTAAGGAGAAGAAATATAGCTTATCTACAGCTGCTTGTTTCCCTTGATATGCACCCTCTTGCAGCGGAGGGAGGAAAGACAGCTCCTTTTGGGCAGAAGTAGTGCCTACCGCTCATAGGAGCAGCTTGTGAGCTCTGCATTGGTGTTCAGGGGCAGGTTTACTTCTGTCTCACTACTTTTGAGTGAACACCAGCGTGGGGTTGTTAGCAGTATCCCTATTATGTTTCTAATAGTCTTGTTAACATGCAGGAAATCAATGCTAGGAAATGTTAAGGAGGGTACAGACGATAGTGTGCTATTCTTTGAGCCCCATCCAGAATTTGTCAACATTAATTGCTCTTCTACAGGGATCACAGCCCTTTGTTTGTCCTCAGTTAAGACGAAGCCAGTAATTGGCACTGCCTGAGCTCTTGGCCACTTGCTTAGTTATCTGTGGGTAAAAGGCCTGTGCCCCAGCAACAGGGACCATACAGTGTTGGTCTCAGGAGCAGTATTACAGCATAAAAGTGAAGAATTGGAAGGTCTTTAAGAAAACGATTAGAGAATCAGCGAGGAAAAAAGGCCCAGTGGGAAATGAGTTAACCTCACATTTTAGACATCTTTTCCAACTCTTTCTACATTGCAAGCTTCCCTTAAGTCTCCTGGTCCAGTCATTTCACTTCTGCTTCCATGGTGTTAAATGTGGATACTAGTCCTCTGCAACACAGAAATACCACAAGGTACTCAGATTTTAGGGGGCTGGGAGTCACATATTAGTGGAGATTACTCCCCTAGTCACCATCCCGGTTCCTTTGCCCTCGCTCACGTAGGGCCTTCCTCACCTTATTTTAACCTGGAAGATTCAGCCTCTGTGGCCTCTAGGAGGGAGAATTCTTCTCGCTTTATCCCTGGAGAGTCAGCCAGTGACGTGTCTGACACTGTATTGCACAAAATAGGACAGATAAGATACACCATCTTTTTAGTGAACAACAGAGTCCTTATGCATGTCCTTTCAGGACAGAAATATTAAGTACCACTTTCCCCAGTATTCCCATGCAGGAGGCACTCATGATGCGGGTATCTGCATTTTCTGAGTATAAATGGGACCCTGAAATATCTTGGGGCAACACTGTGATAACTCAAAGGAGTTAACTGGAGCCCCCATTGTTAGCGCTAAGAGAGGAAGAACAAAACACAGGTACAGGTGTAGTGAGTGCGTTGCTGGATGTACTGCTCCTCTCCTGGTTCTCCCCACACACACCACCCCCCCACTCCCTCCCCTCGCTGTCTCATGGAACAATCACTTCATCTTTTATGCTGAAGAAAAGGAAATATGACACTGTTGATCAGCACCGCTTCTGCCATTGTAATAAACTGAAATGAGATCCAATGTACTCAGCCGTTACTTGAGTGAGTCAGACTTACTGACCTTCACTGTGGCTATTAATGTGCAAAACTCTCTGTCTTCCAGCTCTAAAAGCTGTCTCTCATTTCTGAAGTGAGAACAAGGAAAGAAAAAAAAAAAAAAGACAGAAAGATTTACTCCTGTGAACCTCCCCCCACCTTTTTTTTTTTCTTTTTTTTTTAACTCACACTGAGTATTTTCTCTCAGTCATAGGCATCACCCTAATTCGTTACATGTTCCCACAGGATAAAGAAGGTCTTGCTGTTTCCACGTGCAGTCTTCGTGTCCAAATAACTTATTTCAGACCCTCGAAATAGCTCTGTATTTTCAGTCAGAACCAATGTTTCTCTAACAAGTATGTCATGATTTATCAGTCTGCCAGGTGGGATTTGCCCTCTGTTCACAGGGAACAAACTGTCCTGTGGTATAAGCATCCAGCAGGATGAACAGTGCTTGGGCTGGTGGGAGAAACTGAATAGAGGAACTACTTGCTGCCCAACATTGTCATTTTCTCAGGGTGATGCTAATGAGGCTTGCTTAGCGTTTCACGAAAATTTCATTTGCAGCACACAAGGCTCCCTGACAGAAGGAGCTCTGGTGAATCTCACAGTGGTGGTTTAAGCCATTACAGCCTCCTGCCATGTGCTCCCTCTGTCTGCGAGGCTTCTCATCCTTGTAGCTGAATGAAAGAGGGGCCTAAACCTCAGCTGCTGCAGCTCAGAGTCTGGTGTATTATATTATACTGTTAGTGAAGGTGACACACAGGGAGGGGGTCATGCCGTGGTCACACACTGACTCTTCCACAACGCTCTGAGTCGAAGGGGAAAGGAAGGGGCTTCCCTTCCCTAAGACACACACAAAAATTGCTGCTGAGTCAGAACGGCAAGGATGTCGACTGGATTATTGGTTTGTTTTAATTATTAATACTTTTAACACCCTGGTGTGTTAAGGAAGAACTTAAAAATAGGAAGGATCACAGATCCCACAAATTCTCAGTAAACTTAAAGGGTAAAATTATAATAATTCGCTTCAAGACTAGGAACTTCCATTTTCAAAACCAGCTTGGGTGGCTCAGGTACCTCAGGGCTTGTGTGCAGGATCCGTTGCAGACAACTGTAACTGTACCTGCCCCAGTAAAAGCCAGTTTCAGTTCACTGCCTGGATTAATCATAGAATCATAGAATGGTTTGGGTTGGAAGAGACCTTAAAGATCCTTGAGTTCAACCCCCCTGCCCTGGGCAGGGACACCTCCCACTAGACCAGGTTGCTCAAAGTCCGATCAAGCATGGTCTTGAACACCTCCAGGAATGGGGCATCCACAACTTCTCTGGGCTCATGCATGTGAGTATGTCCACGCTTTTAACCCCAGCCTTGCTGCTATATGGTTTAGAAGCTGGTTGAAGTTGACAGGGAGCCAAACATCTGGATGAAAGCCAATTGCTGAATCTGCACTGGAGTTCCTGCACAGTCTGCAGCTGTGTGGTCCCAGTTTAATGTGGGTGGCTTAAGAGGATGAGCGTCCTATGCAGCTGTCCCTGCTCTGCAGGAGTAGCCTGCTAGGAGGGCGAGCTGAGAGCAGGAACCATTTCACGTGTCTGATCCACATCTGTCACACGATGTGTGGGCTCAGATGGACAAAAAGAGGTGACATCTTTAAGGACAGATTATAAGATTACTATATATAGTTTTAGCCTCTGGGACAGAGAGACATCTGAACACCTGAGTAATAAGTCCTGAGCCACTGCAGTTCACAGTGTGGTGTTTCGTGAAAATCAAAGTCGCTGATAGTCTCTGACAGATCATGTGGTTGGAAGAGCTAATTGGTATCCAGTGGGGTTAATCACACCTAAATTCCCATAAAATGGCTCTCTCGGGCACTAGTAACAGCGAAGCAGTGAGCTGTGTGGCTGGCAGTACAGGGGTGCTTGCACGATTACCTAGCCATTGCTGTGAGAAATGTAGTTATCTCCTGAGAAGTGAAATGGAAATGTCATTTAAGCTCTAATCAGTTCCTTACAGAATTATGCCAAAACTTATGTGTCAAGTTTATAAAATCAGATTAAAAGCATCCATATTTTTCTTTGTTCCTGCATAACTGTGTGGTAACTGTTCTGGGAAAGTGGTGCAGTGTTGAATATCTTTCTGTAGTAGTTACAAATGAGTATGAAAATGAGCTACAAAACAGGGAAGTGCTTTTATCCTAATTTTGCAGATGGAGAGCTGAAGCACTAAAGGCCAAATCTAATAAAGAATTACAGTACTGAAGCACTACCTGGCAGTCATCTGGTGCCCGTATTGTATCCAGAACACTGTTAGACACCTAGTCTCCATTTAGAGGAGCCTGCATAGATAGGACAGGCTCATCCTCTCTAAATGGGAACCAAAACAGCCAACTTGCTGAGAAAGAAGCTGCCTTAAATCAGTTCTCTTGGATGTCTCTGCTTTGAGCTATCCAGCTGAGAAATGCTATGAGCAAGGGTAGGTGTTTGACTGTACACCTTGGCTATCTCACTCAGGTTTTCAAAGCAAGTTTTGGCTTCGGATCATCCACGATGCTTTCCTCTGGATGGGTGCCTCACCACAATCCCAGTGCTTGGTAGGGTTCCCTCAGCTCTTTTAAAATGCTGGAGGAAGAGGAGTTCTCTCCCTCTTTGCCATGCTTTAGTGGCCCGCTATGTATTCAGGAAGATCCAAGTTTAATCTCCTTTTCCCTTCCTTCCCACACTGAAGCTGTTCCCTGCATCAGAAATAATTTGAGAGCAAGACAAGCAGTAGGAGGGAGTTTAGCTCTGCAGTGTGCTGCCTGGGGATATAGCGTTCAGGGAATATAACTGCATTCTGGGTATGAACCAGGACACACTTCAGTGCATCCTGAGGAATATCCTAAGTACAGTAGTATGGATACAGTCTGCTGGCACACAGTTCCCAAAATAATTTTTTGCACAATGATGCAACTGTAACGCAGCTGTGGGGATCCCCCTTTTCAGTCTCTCTGGACAGAGACAGTTCAGGTGCTCCTGTGAGACGGCAGACGCGTTTGAATCCCCTTAGGCAGGTCCAGGAACTGGACCTGGCTGTCCCAAGTTGGGACGTTGTTTTTTTGATGCCTGTCCAAGTTGGATAACAAGGAGTTTGAAGTGCCCGAGTGCAAGCTTTTTCCAGGCTACAGCTCTGCCTCCTTCCTTCTGTAGTTGCCTACATCTCATTTTGAATCTGACCTTGAGTAGCAGAGTCTGTGACAGAGCAAAGAATTAAACCCAGTCTCCCAAGTCTTGATGTGTCTTTGGATCTGTCTTTCCCTTTGGCTGCTTTAGATGAGGCCTCAGCTTTACTCAACCCTTGCCTAAGCAAAGCTTCTCTTGATGTTTACACTCATGGCCAAATATTAATTGGAGATCTGGAGACAGAAAAACAGGCGCTATTCCCCACAAGAGCAAAAAATGAAAAGCACATTTAAGTGAAATCTTTCCACAAAAGAAGTTAGATGCTTTTGTTGTTGTTTTTCTCATCTAATGCCACAAATACAACGATGCCAGCTTCTAACAGTCAGGCGCACGCAATAACGGCTGCCAGTTTTATTGGCTGATAAAAGCAGGATCAACACCTCAAAAGAAAGACATTTATCTGGGGAAACCTCTGAAATAAAAAATTCTGCAGGACATTGCAAAACAGGTGGGCACCCTGAGCCTCATTTAGCAAGTTCATTCATCACTGAGACAGTGCCCAGCCTAGCAATGGGTAGGATATTCCTGGCTCTATGCACAAGATCAACGTTACAAAGGTCTTGGAGACAAATACAGCTTGCGATGATGATCCTTAGGGCTTTGCAGAAGGGGGACTGATTAAACCAGATGGGGAGTCTTTAGCCACAGCAGGCCAGATTCTCAGCTACTGGAAATCAGCTTCACTCCACAGATGACTTACAGCAGCTGGACCCTGTAGCTTCAAAGGATCAAGTTGCAGTCTCCCGAGCAATTGAGTCTACATAGATTTTTACCAGTAAAATTAACAAGGCTAGTGTGTGCTGGGGGAGGAAAATAACCATTAATTTAACAGAAATTGCTGAGACTCAAATAGTAATTTCTCTAGTTACAGGCTCAACAGGCTTTTCTCTTAGCTTCTTAGACCTTTTTGCTGAACCCCACAACACAATCAATATAGAAATAACACATCTGAGTGGCCTTGGACGGTAGCAAGCCATAAAAGCTTCTGCTGGCTGCTAAAATGAAAATCTTCCTAAGTGGAAGGAGTTTTTAAGGACAAGGCAGCAGCTGCTTTGAAATGTCTCTGAATTCTTTTTCCTTGCAATTAGTAGCAAACAATAAAGATCTCTTTTCTGAGCACTGATGGCGTCTCCTTGGCTTTAGCAGCTTTTGTCTTTTCTAAATGATAATAACTGTGCGTGGTTTTTTCTGTTTAGTAGGGAAATGTGTATCCTGTGAAGAAGGCTCATTCCGCATGCTAGCTGTAGGCATGTTGTTCCGAGAAACTGTTTCAAGTCCGGACCTCTGTAATTAGTATTTTTACTGATACATAATATAAACCTAATAGTGCTGTTATGTTGAGCTTACATGAAATTGGTAAGTAGTGAAATCTCTTGCTCACCCAGCTGCTCAGCAGTTGTCTCTCAGTCCCCCATACCCTGCAGAGCTTTGTGCTTCTACCGGGAATAAGAATTTGCTTTGTGTAAGTGAATTAGAGGGATGAAGGAAAGGTTTGTTTGGCTGCTTTCAATTATTTGTTGCTGTAAATGGTTGGGATTTTTCTTTTTTTTTTTTTTCTTTTTAATATTGACTCGACTGTCATCCTTCAGGCAGTGTTTGAATGGAAAATCTCCAGTGAATTGGCTTGTATCTCCCTTTGCTGGGGATAACAGGGCATTAGTTGGCAACTTTGAAAGCTGAAGCCTGTTCCAAGCTCTGCCATAGACCCGGTGTCAGAGCTATCTGTTTACCTGATAACATTTTCGGCCAAAATCCTTCTCTTACTGAGGATAGTGCCTTGACTGCTTCAACAAGCTGCTCTCTGAGCTGCAGCTGATAGGTGTTTGTAATCTACACAGTCCTGAGCTGGGGAACGTGCCCAGGAACACCCGGTTATTTTCAAATACGCCTCCTTTATTTCTGGGATAGGAAGCCCTTTCAGAGGTGTTTACTAGTTGCTTTGTTCTTTGAGAATAGCTTCCATCTTCTACAGTTGGTGAAGGACTCTCAGGAAGGTAAAGCTAGACATTTCATCTTAAAGTTCATGTTGTCTATAGAGTTTTCTTTGTTGGGTTTTCTTCTCCTTGATGAAATTCTCGCTTTTAGAAAGTAGGTTGTTGGAACTGGAGAGGACTTGAGCTGGTCTCTTGAAACGTATTCCACATAAAACCAGAGAGAATCTCTAGCTTCTTCCTTTAGCATTTCTTCTCCTTTAGCAGGTGAGGACAAGGAGGCTTTCTGCTTCAGAAATTGGCCGCTGAAGGCGGAGTTCAGGGTTTGCTGAGAAGCCCCTGCCACTGTGTTCTGGAGGTGATGGTAAGCCTTCAGCTGGAGGAGGTTCCTCCTCTTCCAGTTAGTAATGGTATACCTCACCTAGTCTTATGCATCCAAATATGTATTTCAGCTGTTCTAAAATGATGAAACAATTTTATATCTGCAGCTGTATTTTTGTGGTGTTTGGGTCATATGTTGAAGTTTTATTGCTTATCATGAGGGCTAGAGTTCTTCTGGAGGCTGAGATTTTTGTTGTCCTTCGATTCCAGGAGTTGAGGCTTTAATTAAAAGCATCAACCAGTAAGAGACTCACAGTAAAAGCATGAGTTTGTCACCTTCGACTTAAGGGAGAAGTAGGATTTTTCGGAGCATATAAAGGCTACAAAGTTCACTTGTTCAATTTGAGCAGGGTTGGGTTGTTTCTGTTTGATTGTTGGTTGTTTTTTTCCCATCTAGAATCTCATCTAGGGAACCGAAGGGAAGCAGGGAAGTAGAAATGATTTGGAGATGTCTGAAAACAAAATCTGTGAACACAACCACCCATTTTAAGCATTTAGATGAAGACAGGAAATGTATTCAGCTGATTAGCCTGAGCAAAAAACTTTTTGAGGACAGAATAAGGCATAAAGTACTTCAGTTCACAAAGAAGGTAGCACAACACCAAAGGAAGTGCTGTGTTTCTCTGCAAATTAGATTCCCATTTATAAGGATGCATGTTACAAAACAATTGCAGAGCAGAGCTGGGGATATGGCAAATCTTCTGCCATTTTAAATATTTGTATCAAAAGCAAGTATCTTTTTAAAAGGTATGTCCCAGCTCAAGCAGAGCTTGAGACAAAGATTGCATATGAAGTTCTCCATGCTGTAATATGCAGGAGGTTAGACTTCATGCTTGTTTTAGTCTTTTGTTCTCAACATCTACTAATCTCTTTCTGTGTACTTGCAATTTTGTGTTCACCAGATTTTCCCATCCCCCTGGGTAAACTTATCTAAGGGAGGGGGCTTAAGTGTCCTCTACTCTCAGCCTGTGAACTGCTTCTAGGTTTTAGTGAAAATTCTTCCATCAAAATGTGTCTCATCTGCACGAGACACGGATGCTGCAGAGAGGTGAATGGCATACACAAGAGAAGATAAAATTAAGGTTGCTTGAGTAACTTTAAATATACATTTCTATGCAAATAGCTGCGATGTGGCATTCTGCTTTTTGGATATTTTTTTTCTTTTGTACTATAATCTGTACTTTGGAATCCCAGGATTTTTTAATGGTTTTTGAGAAAAATCCAGTATTGTCTTCAGGTTTTTCCCTTCAGCAATAAACAGCTGTTTATTGCTGTTTAGAAGTCTAACTCTAGCTTAATGAAATTGTTTTTGTCTAGGAATTTTCTGTGGGCGAGTTCTTGTCGACTCGCCTTTCTTCTGTAGAACCAGCACAAGGTAGCATAGAGATGGGGAACGGGACCACTCTCTTTTTCAGGTTTCCACGCTGACCTAGCGAGTGGGGCCAATTCACCGGTCAGCTAAGCCAGTGCAACTCCTGCTCACCAAAAAGCTGGTTTTGAGCTTGCTCTGCAGTTCAGACAGAGGCAGAGATAAACCACTTCTATTGGAGATAAATCAGAGCTGTTGACTTAGGGGGAAAGCAGCGTTCAAAATCAAACCTTAATGCACACGTTGTTCTCCAGTGACCAAGGCAGGGTTAGCAGGCTCCACAGCCTCTGCGGAAGCAAACGTGCTGGAGACAGCAGAGTCAGGAGAGAGCAGAAGTGCTCTTCTGGAGTCCTCGCCTTGGGGGACAGATGCAATTGCTGGCTCCTCTAGCCACGAAGACAAATCATAAAACAAAGGAGGGAAGGTTTGGTTGTATGGTGTGGTTTGTTTTTTTTTCCCCAGGATAGCCGAGTGTCTTGCTCATCAGTATGCTGTATAAGACATGCTTTCTCTTATAAAAATGTGCCTGTTTCACTGTTCATTTATTATAAGAAATAACAGCGCTCACACGCCAGTTTTCTTCTATTTGAACCTAATTTCATGAATCCCTGCAGAATGCTAAATATACCTATTCAATTTGCACTTAGGAAGTATACTGCTGCATTTATAAATACTCTAGTCTTTTCTCTGTAATAGTACAGGTATTCTACTTCTGGAATTAAAATTAATCCTAATCTTTTATGTTTTACAAAACTTTGAACATTCTCTCTGCTCTCGATTTCTGTCCTTTTTTTTTTTTTTCCTATCTTAGTGGTAAGCCACTATCTGGACTTATTCTCAAGGAACCTTCATGAAGCTGTTAAGCTACAGTGCAAATACCTATATTTTTTTTTATTATTTTTTTTCTTAGATGCCACATAATTCTTGAGCAGCTTCATAAATCCACCAAATGGCTGTTGCTCTTCAATCTGATAGCTCATCAGCTTGTCATTTTAGAAGATCCAAAAGAGAAAAGACTAGTTACTTAGGCAGGTTTGGATGCATGTAAGGAGCAGAGAGGGCAAAGTGCTTCCTCGGGGGATGTCAGGTAAAAGTGCAAAAAGGGATTTTTAAGCCCTCAAATGGCCGCTCTTTGTTCTAGGTCTGCTTTTTTTCTTTCCCATTTAGCATCATCTTTTTTCATACAGTTTTCAGTATTCCAGGTAGTTCATTAAATTCTTCCGTGAAAGGAAAACAAAGGTCTTGCCACATCATGTGAGTCTAATGTGCCATATTACACAAAGGAATTTTACTCGCTTTTTATTCTTTTTTTCCTGCCTTTTCTGCATGCTTGGATCTGCTTCTGTTCTCATGGTGTAATACAAGAATTGCTACTGAGGTGGAGAATAGGTGTAATAAATTAAAACCAGATCTGCATAAGGCACCACTCACAATTTTTGCTTTGTCCTATACTAAAAATGAGATGCATGATCATTGAAGTATTGCAAAACTTGTCTATTTATTCAAGATTCCTGCTATTGGTATTGATGTAACTGAAAGCCTACTCGGAACAAATGAACTGCTGTGCTGGAAACTTGCGCTTTTTATTTTAAGTCCTGCAACATTGGTGTTTTCCTATATTCTTAGCTCCTGGAGTCAGGTGATCTTAAAATTATTTTTCTGAACATATAAATATATACGCTTGTGTGCGTGTTTGATTGCTTGCTTTTCTATACTGGTGGAGAAAGTTATGGAAATATTATTTACTTTCTGAAGTCTCAGAAATGAGATGGCAAACAAAAATTCAAATGTATTTATTTTTTCAAAAAAGGATTTCTTTTAGATATATCATATGATTATTTTTTTGATCAGCTGTGTGCCTGTTAATATCCAAGGTTAGAAATAGTTAGGCTGCATATTGTTTCTAATTACATCTGTCCTATACACAGCAATCTGTTACACTGGCTTTTGATCTAGAGCATTATAACTGAGAGGAAAATTCTCCCTTCAAATGGACTTCATTTTCTCAAGCCCTGGCAGCATTTAAAAGTGATCTCCACCATCTCACTTTGCTTTATATTCAGTTCAATTTGAGGTGTTTATTTTCATCCACCCCTTTATATTATTTATTGCTCCCTTGAACAAAGCAATGCATATTTCTTTCTCAGCAGAGGAACAACCTGGGCTTGTTTCCAAGGTATTTTTGGAGAGAAGCAAGCTGTGGCTGCTTGCAGCAGTGCAGAAGAAGAGACCCCCAGCTACACCCTTATCATGATAGGTTTGTGGTTATTAACTCAAGGTGTATCGGTGACCTGCTTAATTAAGAAATTCAAAAAGGAGGAAAAAACAAGCCCCTATTTCATTCTTTCTGTAGTTTCATCCGATCAACAGCTTAGAAATAAACCCAACGTTGTGCAAAAAATGGCTTGAAGTTAGTATGAATGCAGGCAGGAATTGCTATGAATAATGTGTTTGCTGGACAGATATTGTTACGGGGAAGAAAAGGACTAGCATAATAGGAAGGAATAAAGGTAGTAACCTGCAGGTAATTACTTGCTATCTGCAACTTATTTCAAGTACAGAAAGAGTCTATTTTTGGTGCACATGGAGTGCTTTGTTTAGTAATTTAACCATCAGCCTTTTGATGTACATTGTATGCCTCTAGCAAGACATTCTAGCATCCTATTTGCCTCCTTTGTTAACGTAGCAGCATATCAGGTTGAATGCTTCGGGAGTGTTTCTGAAATAACTGCTAAATCTTTTTCTTGGACAGGCTGCTGTAACACCTCTCTATTTAGTGTGTAATACCCACTTTGAGTTGTTGCTACAAGTCTCATTATTTTATAAACCTTCACTGACTATGTATGGCATTCCTTTAAGTAGATGATGTTTCAGTAGGCCTTCCTAATCAGCTTTTTTTTCCCCCTCTGTTGCATATAGCCTCTCTGTATAGTATATAAATATAGATTATCACAGTTTTTTGTAGGTTTTTTTTTTTTCTTATCTGAAGCATACAGCAGAAACAGAGGTGTCTGGAGAGCTAGAAATGATGAGAGGTATAGAAAAGACTTCCATAGGCAGACAGACAGAGAAGATTAATACCACTTAATGCAGAGACACAAGGCCGTGCTATAGCTACACTGAATAATCAGTGTTATGGGGAAGGCAAATTGTGTGCATTTTGCTTCTCTCCAAGTAAGAGCGAAAGGATTTAATGCAACTGTCAAATTACAATGTAATGTATGTAAAAATGCAAGGTAACGCCTTTACAAAGAATGCCAATCAGGGAAACTCACTGCTGTGAGGCAGCAATGACTCTCTGCCCTGCACCCTTTTACACCACGTAAAAGCTGACGTTGCCACACGCTTGCAGGGCCAGTGGGAATGGAGCAAGTGCTGCAGCAGGGATGCTGATGGGCAAGCAGTGGAAGGGACTTGCTCTTCCTGGTAGATGGTCTGTAGTCAATGTCTGGATGGCTGGCACATTGGAGTGCCTGCAGGTGGATGCCCAAGGGCTGCCCACATCTACAAACAGGTCATGGACATTCACATCTTCACGAATTGCCGTTGCTTTGAAGAGCTCCACGGCCAGGCCAAAGCATGCAGCCCCATCCATACTGAAGCATGGTGCACCCCACCACCTCGTTAGTGCCCCGGCAGACACGTGCCAAGTGATCAAGGGTGCTGTTCCCCAAATTAAACTGATCCAGCCAGCCAGCTGTTTGGCATCGCAGCCCTGGCAGTGCCTATCCCTCAGTTCATACCAACGTGAGGATGTGCTTTCCCAGCCACTTGAGCAAGATACCTGCACCCTAGCTCTTTCATGCAGAAGGCACCAGCTGTGTTTAGAGAGCATGTTTGCACTTGCCACCACAGCAGTGACCTGAAGGACAGACAGGTTTTGAGGCGCTGCTGAGTGGCCATTTCCAGAGGCAGTGGCTTTGGAATAGGTGGATGCAATCAGCAGTGACATGGTGGATATATTGTTTTGATAGTTCTTCAGGAAATGGCAGAATCACACATGAAGGTGGCACTGATGCCCCTTCAGTATCAGACTTGTAGTGGTGTGACAGGCTGGCTTCACTGGAATTGCTTTCACACATGTCCTCTGTCAAGGAAGAGGCAAGCCCCAAATTCCCTGAGGACAACCATGTTCCTGTTGCTGAAAATCCTTTGATCCTAGAGTTGTTCGGTTTGCCAAATCGCCTCCCTGCTTCTGGATGGGTGAGTTGACTTTCTTTTTGGAGATGGACTTACTTCAGGCTGTGTTTTATGCTGCTGCAGGGTGGTCTGTAATTCTGTCACATAAGTTGTTAGTGTTGAGAGCTCTGGGCTATCCCTCTAGGTTTTTGCATGGTGAGGTGGAAAAAATAAACTTCTCCTCACATTCTGTTCTCCACCGCTTTCCAGGATTTATGTGCTGTACTAGGGGGCCCACCTTATGTAGAGTTTGCACTGCAGTGAAGAATATTGAATGTAGAAACCTACAGAGACTTAGCTTTGGACATGAGGGGGAGGAATTAAAATGGCATGCAATCTGCGGGTTTTTCTTTCTCACCATTATCTAAATTAACAGTTTACTGTTTTCTTTGTGTCTCTTCTATTATAGGCTTAAGTGCTTAATCTAAAGCTTAAGGGCCTTAGTATGAACAAATCGAGACAAGTCTGTAAAGAAATACAGCTGTGGTTTCTTGAAACGGGCAATTTAAAGGACCAAACACACAGACCTCCCAACCTGCAATTTTCTGTCACAGGGAGAGTGAGTGACCCAGCACGCCGGGTGAATTTGATGGTGGGAAGCTTGCTGGGGTAGTTCTGGTTGGCAAGCCTTGTGGTGTTGGCAGCTGTGGGGAAAAAGACCCCCCCTTGGAAGATGGGCAGCTACCGAAACCAATGGCTGCACTGGACTTCTTTTAAGTGGCTTTGCCGATCGTGACTGTACGGCTTCCTGCCTTTGTTAAATTCCTCCTTAAATCCAGAGGGATAACCTCACCCCACTTCAGAGCTGTAAATGCTCTGCGCTGTAAATACTCACCTGAAGAGACCCTACAGATTCTGCTTTGCTGCTAGAGGAGAGGTATCACACCTCTTTGGTAGGGACTGTGGCCAGCCAGGGGACACAGGAGCACCAACTCAGGGACATTAACTTATTAAGAAACCTTGCATGAATTTTAGTCCGAGCAGAGCTCAAGATACCTCCTATCAATAGCTTCCAAGAAGGTTTTCTGAAATTTATTTTATTTTTTTTATGTTGCTGGCTACTGGTCTTGATGAATAAACATATTGTTTTGTTTATTTCAACATTATCAGCTGGTTTCTGTTTTTGTTAAGGTGCATGAAGAGTTCTGGGCTTGGTCAGTCATTAATTATAATTTATTTTAATTACTGCTTGAATCCCTGAGGAAATTAAATAGAAACCACGTGCAATTTAGCTACAGAGCTGGCCTGCAAATACACAGAAACTCAGGATGATAAAACTGTGGGTCTGTGCTTCCTTCCTCTTGTTAGGCTTCTCCTAGTGGAGCTCAATATATTCAAGCACCAGGCACAGACTCAGGGAATGCATTAATGGTGAGATGGAGAGAACGTGCTTCTGGAGCATGATTGCTCAGGTTGGTGGCACTCATTTTCCCAACGCTTCCAGGCAGTTATTAAAATAACCTTGGGCCCTGGACCTGTTACGTCCAAAGAAGCTGCCCCAGGTCAGCAAGCTATGGAGGTGGACCAAGGGTGTGCTTGTGAGTCACTTGAGCCAGTCCTGCTGGAAGCTCCACTGCTTTAGACCTGTGCTCCATGTTGTATACAGTCTGTTTTGTACTCTTTGAGATGAAAAATATTTGTTAACTGGCAGCATAGGATAATTGTTTATGGCGTCGTGAAAGGCATCTCAGAAGAATTCCTTAACAGACAGTGGCAAACTGTCATCAGAGGAAGCTGATAGAGACAAGGAACGATACTGATGTTAATACCAATCATGGCCAGATCCTTTGAGAGACTCGATGGCCCAAGGAAATTCCCTAAAAGGAGAGGTCTAGCTTCTCTGGAAATGGTGCTTTAGGATTGTAAAGAAGGGAGGGGGTTTTCATGGCTGGATGTGTTTATTCTTGATGAAGTAAGACTATGATACGAACGCTATTGCCCGCTTGATGATGTTTCACTAGACAGGGTTGGTTGGAAGATTTATATCACAAAATGTGACATTATGTCTTAGCTTTTTTTTTTTTTCATATGGAAATTGGCTAGAGCTTAAATCTTTCTTGTTTGTTTTCAGTTGAACCTTTGGAAAAAATGCTACGCTTTCTAAAATGTCACACAATCCTCCCTCAGAAAGTATACTCTTCGGATCATATTGTACTTCAACTTTTCAAATGCATATTGGCCTGAAATTTGATTTCATTGAACATTTTAAATTAACTACATGTAATAAGGAGTTTTTAGTTCTGAAAGAAAATGTCTACAAAAGTAGTGAAAGTACTTGGTATAAAATAATTATTCTATAGTTAACTTGAGCTTTACTGTAGCTAACCTGAGCTTTTCTATAGCAAACAAACTTCTAAAGTTTGAGGTGATGATGTCCCACATACTGCGACTCTGACAACTGGAAGGGTAGCAAAAGGTGGATAAATGGTTTTTGGATCAAAATTACATTTAAGAATACCCTTAGACCTGTCACTGAAAAAGGAATGGAGTTGGAACAAGGAACAAAGGAAGCTCTCATCAAAAGAATATAGACACCTGTTGCCTAACCCACTCTCATCTTCTTGCCTTCTGGTATTATCATAAAAGGGAAGCATCTCAGATGACAGGTCACTGTGGCCAGCAGCTAAACTGTGACACCACAATTGTAGCTGGGTCAATCTGGGAGGGGAAAAAAAAAAAAAAAGAAATAAAAAGAAACTTTTTTCATGCTGCTGTTGTGGGACCTGAAGTCCAGCACTGAAGGTGTGAGAAGGAGAGTGTGCTAATCTACTTTTATCAAGTTTTGCCAGCAGTATGAAGGGAAAAGTACAGGAGGAGAAGTATTGCTTAGGAAAAATGATCAGAAATTGTACCACTGATTACAGAAAGGCAGTGTGATAGATGCTGTCAGTCACACGTGATGCTTGGGAAGAGTTATTCAAAGAAGAGGAGTTCACTGTTGCTCAGGAGTTAAGCTGAGTAAAAAAATATTTTGCTAACTGTATGATCTGTAGTGAAAGTCGCCCATCTTTGGAGTGGCACAAATACTGGATTTATAAGTCCTGACTTTTGGAACGCACATGCTCTCTTGTAGCCATTGGGGTCCACTGCTTTGATGGAGGATGCTTTGCTCACTGGACTACCTTCACAGGTGCCACCTCCAGCAGCGCATGTTGAAGAGGTGGACCTAGTTTCTTTTGAAGGTTAGTTCTCTTTCTGTAAGTCTCTTTGTGTTAGACAACCACTGGAAGGTGTTTCTCTTTACTGGGCACTTCTGATTTTTAGCCTTCTTCCATTGCCTTAAGCCCATTTTTGCAAGGCTTCTAGCACCCTTCTCTTCTGACAGTTTGTCTGTGCTCCAGGTGCTTTTCTCCAGCAGAAGGGGAGCTGCCCACAGTGCAGATGAGCCAGCTGTGCCGGAGCTGCAAAGGAGTCAGTTCCATCCCAGGGGCTTCTACTGCTTCTGTAGCTCAAAGTACACTCTCAACCAGGGAGAACTGGGATTCCAGGCTTGGATCTAGCTTCTCAGTGAGCCAGCATTTCCTTCAAGCCCTGGAAAGATTAAAGCTTCACATTTCTGACATCTTTATGTATAAAAGGGCTATTTTTGGTCAGTTTTAATGGTTTTCTATGATTCCCTCTGAGATCTCTATAGCTGGTAATTACACACTTGCTTTTGCAGGCAATAGAAATATGAAAGAGTTTCAATATATTTCTTTTTAAACTGTCTTAAATTTCCATCAATGAGTTGTGTGGGATTTTTGTTATTTTGCAGGTTTTTTTGGCAGCATGTCATGTCCACAAAATATGTGATGGTGGAGATGTTGAAGTAAAAACATTTTTGACATTTTGGTTAAGTAACCTGCAAAATGCACCTCTAGACATCCCAGGTTTTTTTCTATCATAAACTTACCACAGGATTGTCTTGGCTTCATCCGTGGGGTTGCATGCATTAATGAGGGGTGTTATGGTCCTCGTCTCCCAGGGAAATGTGCAAAGCCTTTCCAGATAGGGAGCTGGGGTTGTTCAGCCTGGAGAAAAGAAGGCTGAGGGGAGACCTTATTGCTCTCTACAACTACCTGGAAGGAGGGAGTAGGGGTGAGGGTCGGTCTCTTCTCCCAAGTAACGGGATAAGACAAGAGGAAATGGCCTCAAGTTGTGGCAGGGGAGGTTTAGGACGGATATTAGGAAAAAATTCTTCACTGAAAGGTTTCTTAAGCGTTGGAACAGGCTGGCCAGGGCAGTGGTGGAATCGTCATCCCTGGGGGTATTTAAAAGACAGGCAGTTGTGGTGCTGAGGGACATAGTTTAGTGTTGGTTTTGCCAGCATTAGGTCAATGGTTGGACTTGATGATCTGAAAGGTCCCTTCCAGCCTAGGCCATTCTATGATTCTATTATATGCCATACCATGAATGAGTCAGGTTGGGCGGGGATCCCTTAGTACTTGGAATTTGACAGGCTTAGTTTTCTCAGGAATAGTAGCAATGTGAAATTACAATACAGACGGTAGCCAGTATATGCCTCTGGGTGCACTGCAGCAACACTGTGTTTGTGTTCTATGATATTTACTTTTTTAGACTGTAATAAAAGCTAATTTTATTTCAACAGCTGAAGGATCTGTGACCATTCTTCCTCATGATGTTATTAAAGAAAAGAATATAGCCACTACAAAGATATTTTCACATTTATTGCCAAATTTCATTGACTGAAGTAGTACGTGCCAGATGAATTATCACTGCTTGTCTTGCCCATTTTTTTCCCCCCTAATATCATGGCTTTTTGTACCTGTCCTTAGGAGATGCAGTTCTAAGGCTGACAGGGATAATACAAAAGATCTGGAAGTCAAATAAAAAGCAGAAGTGACTGGCAGGAAGAGAAGCCGGTAAGTACTGCAATAAAAGTGCTATTTAACCTGCTGGCTAATACAAAAAGCTTATTTCTACAGCAACTAGTGGAACAATGTATTTAGCAATTAAATTAATCCAAACAAATAGGGATTTTAACCCCATTGTCCTGGCTAAATTCCAGCGTAGGTAATTACATTCTGGCTACCTGCTTTCCCTCTGGAATTTCTGCTGGGTAAGGTACGACTTACACCATGTGTGTGTGCGTTGGGCTTGTTATGAACAGTTGTGTAGAATGTCAGCATCTGGTAAATCTTATCTAGTTTAAAAAAAAACAGCCGAAGAAAACCACAGAGATGAATGCATTTCAGTGGAAGTCAGGAGCAGAGCGACTGTTCTGTCATATTTTCCATGTTAGTAGAATTTGTAGATGCAGCAAACACCAGGACTGGCATGTCATAGTGATGACCATAATATAAACAGGTAGGCAGTGGTTAGAAGTACACAGACAGGCTGACAGACAAGCTGGATTAGCACTTTCTTTACTCCCTAGCCTTCCTGTGTTAGACTTTCCTTTGCTTCCTTCTGAAGCTGAACCTTTTTCTTTATGTCAAAGGAGCTTGAATTGGCTGCCTGTATTTTTAATCGTGTCGATTCGTCCTCCTGGTTCTCATAATAAGATGCACAGGTGGAATGGAGAGGTAGCGCAGGGGAGAGGAAAGGGACTGGGCAAACCAGCTTTGAGAGGAAGCATCCCCTCCCAGTGGCACATGTGCTACTCCAGCCCTTTGGGAGATTTGGCTGAGGCTGGCACATTTCTAAAGCTCTTCTGCAGAAATGCAATGAAACACTGAATTCAGAATTAGCTTACCTCTCCTACTGCATCTGACACAAAGCGGTCTCTGACCGTGGCTTTGACACCATGTTGAAGGGCCAGGAATATCACAGTGATTTAATTAATTTTGTTGATTGTAAGCTCATTTGCAAAGCTGAAATGTGAAAGCATGAGTCAAGGGTAAGGTACTGTGTTCTCCATGAATTTTCCTTTTCTTTTCCTGTTCCATTTCAAAATGGAAATATGGCACAGTTTGTGAGCTGACAAGATGATTAAGCTGTAGCTAGCATACAGTCAGCAGGTCAGAGAGTCCTTTTTCCCCTCTGCTTTTTGATGGAGCTGAAAAGAAGGCTCATCTTTCCAAACATGAGGCACTAAGAATCTATTCAGATCAGTCATATATGAGACTCGAGTGGGTAAATGCACTGGTATTTGGATGTGGAGAAGCCAGGGAAATTCAGAACTTCCAGCATTTTAGTTGTGGTTTCGGGACGGCTTTGCCAAAACACATGCAGCCTGTTATCATAACCTAGACTTGGGAACTGCCTCTTCATGGTTCTGCTTGTAGAAAGGGAGGACACATTCAGTTTCTAAGAGCTGCAGTTACCTGGAGATCAGGCACATGCCTGCTGGCTCGCAGGGGGCATCTGAGGGCACTCAGCTCCCTGTTACACGCAGTAGAATGAATTAACAGGAATAACGAGGTCTGAGGCAAAGAAGTGGTTCCTTTCACCTAGACAAATGTTTTAGCAGCAGTGCAAAACACTTAGGGTCCTTGGGTGAATGAATTAATAGAAAAGAACATTGACAAGCAGATTGTAAAGAAAATTGCTTTTGATCACAAAGGTATTTGGTAATTAAAAGAAAAATTTTTTAAATTGTTTTTATTTATTTATCAAAGGAAAAACATTTTCAGCAGGAAAAGCAGAAAACAAATGTATCAGCTTTAAGCTCTTCTTAACAAGTTTAATTTACTTCTATTAAAATGATTCAGCCGTCACCATTTCTCTACAATAGATATTTTGTTGGGGAAACTAATTTGAATGTGCATGATAGATGAACTGCATTGAAAATTCCAATTTTTATCAGCTCTAACCCTTGATCTTAATTAACTCCACATCTGTTTCCATAGAAACCAACAGCACAATCAATAAAATACTACAAGTAGCTGCCTGTATTGAAGAAGTATGCAGAAAAAAAATTATTTTCTGTTATTTGCTTCTGACCAGTTTGTGGACAAAGCAACAGGTGTACTGTGTACAGCAACAAGTACTGCCTACTGATGAGGGGACTGGAACATCTCTCCTCTGAGGAAAGGCTGA
Source organism: Tringa tobata (assembly GCA_033628505.1). Lineage (NCBI taxonomy): Eukaryota > Metazoa > Chordata > Aves > Charadriiformes > Scolopacidae > Tringa > Tringa tobata. The sequence goes on along the minus strand of JAHREE010000352.1, from coordinate 834,387 downwards.
GGGACTGGGGTCTTTTTAGTCTGGAGAAGACTGAGGGGGAATCTGACCAATGCTTATAAATACTTCAAGGGTGTGTGTCAAGAGGATGGGGCCGGTCTTTTTTCAGTGGTGCCCAGTGACAGGACAAGAGGTAACAGGCACAAATTTGAACATAGGAAATTCCACCTAAACATGAGGAGGAACTTCTTTCCTTTAAGGGTGGCAGAGCCCTGGAAGAGGCTGCCCAGAGAGGTGGTGGAGTCTCCTTCTCTGGAAGGACAACCTGCTCTGGGTAACCTTGCTTTGGCAGGGGGTTGGACTAGATGTTCTCCAGAGGTCCCTTCCAACCCCTGTCATTCTGTGATTCTCGGTTGCCCTCAAAGGCATTGCTGGGCTTGATTAAGGGCCCAATTCCTGTTAGAGAATAGTACATGACATAATGAAATTCCCTCTGCTGCACATGTTGGGTGGAATCTTTCTTCTCATTGATTGACAGCAGTTCTGATGGGGACAATAAAAGGCAAGACTTCTAACTTTTTTCCATACAGAGAGGAGTCAGATCAATATCCAGGGGAGAAACTGGTAAACATCTGGGTAACATCCTCCATCTGCCTGGATGCCTGCACACCAGCACTTGCAACACTCTCTCCCTTTTGCACAACTGTATTTGGGAGTGCGTAGACCCGGTGCTGATCTGTTTGAGGGGTATGAAATCAAAGGCAATAAATCCTTGGCATCCAGCTCCTACAGCAATGCTTTGTAAGGCGAGTGCGTTGCTATGCCATGTAATTTTCAGCCTTCAGAGTAGTGCACTTAGAAGTCTATTAGTGGGCACTCTGATGTACCTTGCTATTGTTCAAGCCTAAGGTTGCAGGAATGTAGTGTAGCCTAAGTATGTTGTTAATCAGTGGTTATGCAATCTGTCCTTGGCTTTTGCAAAACAAGTGTCTTGGAAAAGAGTTATGTAGAAAGGAGCCGTGCTCTGTTGGGGTCAGAAGGACTGATGAGGGTTGGCGTACTCTCATGGTGGAATTCAGTATAGGGGAGGTCACAGGAACATAATCATATCACTTAGTGACATATCACCTCAAATATATTGGGATGGGCCTGGAGAGTGGATAACTATTTTTACAGTACAAAGACACTTTTATGTGACACATGCTCGTTTTGTCAAGACCCCTCTGGCCCAGTTTGGACCAGCACCAGGGGAGAGAAACGTTCACCCTGACTGACTTGTACAGATCTTGGTGTGCAGCTACCCTGCTTATAGCATTTCCCTCTCCTGCTTAGCTTCCTGCATGGCATCGGGCAGCTGCGGGGACACGTGTCTCCAAACTCATTAGGATCCCATCGGCTCCACTGTGGCTGATTTTTTGGTAACCTAATTTCAGTCACATGGCCAGTAAAGTACGATGTGTATTTCATCCATCTGTATTTTAATACATTTTTATAAAATCACCTGTTGGTATGTTTTGCACACTTTTTAATGCATTGAAATATTCCATGTTAAGAGATACATAATGCTGCCCTGGACAGAAAGAACTTTTTACTACTCAGGGCTTTAACAATTGGCTTAGTCAAGCACAAGAGGTTGTACCTGACCTGTCAGACATATGGATATGTCCAAAGAGGTGAGAGTAGTTAATAGTCTAATAAGAAATATCAAATAATTCTATGAAGAAGGATAGGGGAATGAGAATGCGACTGTGAAGCTCAGTGAATCTTTATGCTCCCTTGTGGAAGTGCAAAAAAAAAAAGCCTATTTTCTCAGGCCAGAAGTATTTTCTAGGAATGTAACTCAGATGTAAGTGTTGATAAAGAACTAGACCCTCCACTAGAAGTCTAATAATCCCAAAAGCTGCATTTGGAGTCATTTTAAGCTGACTTGAGTACTGAGGGGTTTCAAGCTTATTAGCATCAAGGTATCCCATTTCTGTTAGAGGAAAATCTTTACAGTCATCAAGGTACTGGTGGTTTAGTTTGTTTTTTTCTTACACTAACTCTTTTAAATTTCTCTTAGGTGACCAAGCAGTAACAGCTTCAGGCTCTAAGACCACTTGGGATGCAGGGGGTGGATGGAAGAAATGTCTGATGGGTACAGCTGTTATCCAAGTAAGTACCCTGCTGCATAGAGAGATAACAGAGAAAATGTCAGAAGCCTGAGGGTCCTGAAGGAGTCTGACACTGATAGATACTGAGTTTGATCTCATCTGTGTAAAAACAAAACAAAATTTACAAAAAACCAAAACAAAACCTACAAAAAACAAAAAAACGTACAAAAACAAACAAACAAAAACCCCCAACAAAAACAACCACAAACAAATAAACAAACCAACCAACCACTTGGCTACAGGCTCTGTGCTGTGTTGTTCTGGTTATTAGTGACAGTGTCCTGCAGCTTGCTATGTATCATCACCACCATCTGGGTCTTCCACAGTAGTGATACAAAGTTAAGTTTTATGTTATTGTTAAATATTATGATCCTATTATTATTAATAGAAGGGACAGAGGATTTGGGGGCACAGTTACAGTGGCAACAGAGGGTGCAGAGAGATTTTTTGAGGTGCTTATTGTAATTACCATGAGAGTACTGGCACCTAACACTTTTGGTAATGCGTATCTTTAGAAATGCATCTCTGCTGTGGTACTGGTAGTTTGTCCATCGCTAACAAGAGCCAGCTCATCTCTTCAAGAGCTGTGAGGGGACTGTATGGTTGGAACATGCATTTGAGAGGGGATGTGATAAATTGCCTGGAAAATTAGTTTTTTCTGCTTTATATGTTTTCCCTTAGAGAATTCCCCTGGGTGTTTTTATTTAAGCAAATGAAAACTTAAAGGCATTTGTATATGTTCATGTTTCTGTGACTGTGCATGCCTAGATTATTTTTTTTTCCCCTGTCATGGAGACAGACACACACACAAGAAGTTTATGTGTGTGCATTCAGGTACCTGTATTGCAGGTAGGGCTGATGACAGTTTCTATAATTAAAGTTGCCAAACACTTCCCATTGAAACTGAAAATAGAGTGTTATAGCTCTCTAAAATGTGAATGTTGAGGGCAGGGTTTTCTATAACAGGCCCATCCAAATTATATATAGTAATTTCAACAAGAATGTTCAGTTGTTTTATAACTGAAACATGACAAAACAAAGGTTCCTTGTCTTAAAAAAAAAAAAAAAATTAGAGTCCTCAGAAGGCTCTAGTGTTCCTACTTTCAGAGTGAGGCTTCAAAATCTGAACAGAGAAGGGAGTTGCTGTTCGGGATGCTCCTGTCGTTATGTCTATATAAAAAAACCCAACCAATTCCACTGTCAGTCAAACTATAAGTCTTTGAAAATATCTGATTTTCTGGAGTTCAGCAAAGTTCATAAGTTTGGCAGCTAAGTCTTCGAAAGCTTCTGCTTGGATGGGGCTAGTACAGGACTGAAACAGCCAGCTTGGTAATTACATGTAATGTCAAGCTTGAGCGCTACCAACAAAAGGAAGGATTTTATTTTCCCTCTCCAAGAAGAGAAGCCCCTGCTGGGCACCAATACCAGAAATATGACCCCTTCACAGAGTGAGAGCTGGAATTTGCTGAGGAGACAGGCATACACTGGTGACAACGTGAAATGAGGCAGAAGAGCAAAAGCTAGAAGTGTAGAGCTAGTAGAGGAAAAGGAGGAAAAAAATCCCCTGGAAGATGTGAGAAAAGGAGATGGAGACTGCTGGGCAAGATGAGCAAGAAGAAAATGGATAGGGAGAGGGATAAAGTTCATATGAAGAAATAGATGAGATTGCAAGACTAGCTGGACTAGAAAAATGGAAATTAATTAATGGAGGAAGGGGTAGGGAAAAATGATGAAAAGCAGCTGATTCAAAGGTTGGGATTGGTAGAAACATTTGAGAGCAATACAGAGGTGGCATTGAGACTGGCTGAGGAACCAGCAAGACCATTTCAGACTGGGAACCAGTGTGAGACAGGAAGATGAAGCTGGAGAAAAAGAAATAGACAAGGTAAAGAGCTGGCAGAGTAGAAACCAGACTGTTTGAGAAATGATGCAATGAACAAAAGAAAAACAAAATGGGACTGTAATAGAAAGTCCTGTCAATTATTAGTCACTAATTTTTGTTTGTCATACACTAATTCCAGATGCCTTGTTTATTTTCCCCTTAATCTAATTTCTTTGTCTTGGTTTCCCTTTTGTAAACGGGGGATGGTTCTGTCCCCTCACCTCACAAAAGTGTTAGGAAGATAAATTGCAAGATGTTTGTGAAGCACTCGCATACGCTAATGATGAGCACCACAGAAACACCAGGAGGAAATTAATAATTCTGTCTTCAGAACCACGTTTGTAAATGTGCAGTAAATAAGGCCCAGGGCAATACATTGAACAACAAGCAGAAGACAAAATATTGAATTGCTCCTCATTAAGTGAGCATAGTCCATTCTATGCACAAAAGGAGGCAGGAAAAATGCTGTGGAAAAAATACACTTGTATCGTCAAAGGTTACATCATAATTCACATAGAAAGGGGAATCTGAGCTGAGGCAGCACTAGCAATCTTAATTCTTCCCTTTCCTAACCTAAGAGAGTTTGTCTTTACAACCTTAATAATGTTCTCTTAGTGTTTTTGTGTTTGTGAAACTGTAGATATGTAGCACAAAATGTTAGCTCATGAAGCCTGAAAAGCTCAAGAAAGCAATACAGTTTAAAGAACAGATTCCTGTTCAAGTAGCACAAAAACAATTCTATTATTAGAATGAGATTTGAGACATGTAATTGCAGGTTATCTGGCATGGGTATACTCGTAACTGTAATATAAATGTCCTGATCTCACTTTTCACGCCCATCCAACCTTCTCGAGCGCACCATTCTATTGTGAATTTAAGAGCAGCTCTAGCGAGCTAGGAGGAAGGAGGCAGGAGTAATTCTGACAATCAGGACGTTTTTCCCTACTAAATTGTATTTTGTTTATAAGTAAACATGGAGTTGAAATGTCCCCTTCTTTAGAAGTAGTGTTTGCAGTTCTACAGGTATTGACTTAGTAGCACTACATCAGCTAGTTGACTGAGCTGGATTCCTCGGAATAAGGATATGAAACATGTACCTAGTATTCTAATTAAAGCTGAAGGCCATTCATCTCTCTAATTGCAACAATGCCCTCCAGGATAATTTCATCCCAAATGTACCATTCTTCTTTTGCCCGAACAAGTGACTTAAAAACCATCTGGAGCCTTGCCAAGCATGAAGAGAAAAATTTACTATCTGTGATATCACACCAGAAAATGCTACAGGATGAAAAATTGAAGAGGTCAAGCAAAGTGGTGAGTTTTTTCTATCAGGCTTCTGGAGGTACTGACATCTAATGCCTGACCGTTAGTGGTCATATCATCTAATTTTCCCCACAAACTAGTAGGAGTCATCTGTTAATAAGTAAAGATTTTCTAAAACGCTCTGTAACCTTTGGGGCTGCCAAGGTTTTTCTTCTGGAGGGGAAAAAAAGGCAAGTGAATTAGGCCTGGGAGCAGGATGTGCAGTCAAAGGAAAGCTGCTGGGTGCAGTCAGTGCAGCTCTCTTTGCACATATGACCACTTAGGTTCTTTTGTGAACCAGCCATCCCAGGGAGTAGGAGTCATAGGATTATTTGGACTGGGTTTTACAGACGCAGCATACTCTCCAGACTTAGAATTTGTTTGCACTCTGTAGGACATAAACTGAAAATCATACAAGGAAAAGAATATGTTTCTTGAGCCTTTGCAGGTTCATCACTGCCAACGTTTTGCATGTCTGATTGATTCATTTTAGCCCTAGGTAAAATGCAATAGATTGTCATTGCTGAAGATTAAGAACTAACACTAAATATCACTCACTTGGCCTAAGGACACGTGGTAGGGGGCTTCTTTGTTTTTCAATGGGCAAGAATCGCCCCATTAGCTTCAGCGTTTATTCCACATGTTCTCTGGAGTGAGAATTTTCCTTCTGTGATCTACCAAGGTACTAGAAATGGTGGGCATAAAATTAGAAAGGAAATTACTAGAATTAAAGACCTTTAAGACATGAAAGAGGGAAACTACGTGTTTGTAGAATATGAACCTGACGTTTCTCTGTCGTGTATTTTTTGCCTTAACCAGTCATGCACCACTGCACCAACACGTGAAAGACTTGATCTGAGGCACAAATCCTAAAAGAGTGGTAACATCTCCCAACCACTGATTTTACTGAGAATTGAGAAATTATCACCCTTTGGACAATGAGGGTTTTTTTTTTATCGATTGCACCTAGCTTTAAAAAAAAACAAACTAAAGAAAAAGTGCTGAAAATGCCAGAATGCAGCCGCAGTATTTTTCATGCAATTTAGTGTGGTTTTTTAAAAGAAAAAAGAAGCCTTGGTCCATCTGAATTCCAGCATTTAAAGGCTTTTTTTCCTGTGATAAGTCCCAAATGGATCATATACTACTAGCAGCCAGATCCTCTCTTTTTTAGAAATCAGTTTGTGCTTCATAGTACCATATGACATGACAGACGGGACCAGGCATAAATGAATACAAACCTGGGTACATCTTCATAAGATCCCCTCTCCCTCTCTTCTCCCTTTTTCATTTTTTAAGAGCTGAAGCTTGAAAAGCAGTTTTCAAGCCAGACTTTCTTTTGCTGGAACGCATTGAAAATCAATTGTCTCCATTGAGCGACTCTGTGCACACCAAGAATATGATTTGTTGTTCCAGAGACATGGAGATTTGATGACTCCAAAAACCATTGATAAGTGTGGGGGCTGAATTTCATGCTGCTTCTGGGTTACTGCGTGTCCCAGTACCCTGGGAGATAGAGCTGGTGCACTTCAAGCCTCCTTAGGCACCTAAGCGTCCTGCTGTCTATTAGCAGTGGCAAAGGTCTTGCAGTAATGGTCGTAACTCAAAATTTATAATGTAAATTAGAAAATTGTGGGATGCTGGACTGTGAGGTCCTGCACGAACCTGTAATCGCTGACGGTCCCTGCCTCTGGGGTAGAAAAAAGGAAGATGCTTGCAAAAGCAACTTACAAACAGGGGAAAAAAATAACTTTCTCAGCCTCCTAGTGAAGTTGTCACTTTGGATTTCAGTGTTTCTCTGCTGTATCTTACCCTAGACAGTTACCCAGGAACCAGATGTTGTTTCTGGTGGGACAGGTTCTTGTTTAGTGTGACCTGGGAGCATGCTGTTAAAATGGGTAGTATTACACTCTTGTCAATTTGAGAGCTATTTATGCCCTGATTCTGCAAGATACTAGTTTCTATGCCTAGTTTATATACCTGAGTAGTCCTATTGAGATCAGTCAATCTACTTAGACACTTAAAATGAGGCTCAAAATTAGTACTTTGCCGAAGCGTGTCTTAAGTGAAATGAATAAAAGCAATATTTGGCTTTACAGTTGCTGATTTTTCAAAGCCTCAGTCAGTAAAAAGTAGACCAGCAATGTTTGTCCTGTTTTATCCCGCAGTGAACGGGAGGCTATAACAAACATTTTAATGGTTACTGTACAACTGTGAACCAGATATAAGGACAAGGTTTCAGTCACTGATACCCTTTGTGCTGTGCAGTACAGAGTGAAGTTTGGTAGTGAAATAGTGAGGCTTTTTATCTTGGAGCAAATTGTAAGAGGAAACTTCAAGTAAACAGAAGTGTCTTTTTCTTTTAATGGTATCTGTGACCTGTCTAGAAAGGTACATATGAGCCTGGAAAATGCAAGATGGACAAAACATGTCCTTCATTAGAACTAGAGTAGCTTTGCTTAAGACACTGTTTCACAGCTCTCTTCTGCTCAGACAGATGGACAAAAAGCTTCAGCTCATGGCAGTGGCAACATCACTGCGTGAGTCAAACATGTAAGGGCAGGTGGGACCAGAGGGTGGTTTACAGCTGCCACACAATACTCCCAGTGTCTCTGATGGTGCCAGCTCTGTCCCATTTCTTAGTTAATGCATTGCTGCCACTATTTCCACCATGATGCCTGGAGAAGCATTTTGTTCATATCTTGTTGATGAAAAAGTCTTTTCTGTTTGTTTGTTTTGCTGGTGATTTTTCTTTTGACTTATTTTACCATCACCCTGCCTTTCAGAGGAGAGGAAAAGAGGTTAGTTTATCCTTGCCTCATCCCTACCACAAGAGGACTTGTTGCTGGATTCCACCTGAGATAATCTGATGCTATTTCCAGAGCGTGCACTCGTGGTTCCCTTGAGTTCAAGAATAATGATTAAATACCATGTATCATTTCTGCTGGAGAGTTAATGTGTTTGTAATTTCCATTTTCTCTACTAAAATGCGAGAAGATAACTGTGTTTTTTCCTTTATGGTCTTGTATGATCTACTGCACTGCAGGGACAGAGATCACTTGTGTGTGAGAAAGAGAGAGAGCAACTGCTTGTTGACGTAATGGAAGGAAATGAAGATAATGTAAAGGGCAGGCAAATGACAGTGTCTTTCTGACAGATATGCAGAACCTCTCCTGCTTCTTCTGAGGTACTTGCCAATGTTGCCAGTTAGTTGCCCTAAGGTGAGTTTGGAAATGCACCACTAGAGTGAAAGTTCAGCATATGAGTGATTGAGGAAGTCCTTATCACTGTTCTCATTTTATCTCTCTTCTGTTTCAGTGGTGTTTGTTTCCTTTCCACTAAGACAACAACAGCTCTGAATGCTGATAAAACAAAGCTTGGCAGAGTCCCAAGGAAGATAGCTTGTTCTGGGACTACACTCGGCCTGAGCTTCTCGTTTATCTTGCAAGGTATGCAATGATTTTTCATAGGCTGGACTGGCCACCTCTGTCAATAAAGACAATTGGGATTTTTAGTTGTGGTTATGCCTGTGTTTGAATACCAATATTAAATATATTTAAGAGGGCCTTTGTGGGCAGAATGAGCTCATTCTGCCTGTGCTCCAAGTCAACATATTCATCTGCTACTGTAGGAGAAGAGTTTAATAGCTCAGGCTGGTGCCACGCTAACTGTGGCTACAAGATCTTCACTTGGTGTGAAGCACAGAGCAGAGAGATGCCTGCGGCACAGGCATAACCATAAGTGCACAAAGCCAGATCCTTCAGTATGACAGAGTTACCCCTGTGGGGAGGGAGTGACTACAGATCATCTCCACCTTTGTCTTGTCCCATTTCCAACATGGCATACCTGTGTGCTACCAGTCCCTGAATGGTAGTGCCTTCTGAAAAGGGATCTTCCCCCTTGGTCAGAAGAACCTTACCCCGAGGTGCTCTGTAGTTTAGCCCAACATTCTCAAATACAGAATATACTAGAGGCACTTTGAGAGCAATTTCTGATTTTCTCAAATTGACTCGTTGTTTATAATGATTTGTGCTATTAGTTTTGGTTAGCTATTTTTAATGGTTTATCGCACAGCTGAGCAAATTAATCTTTGTTCCTATACAGGGCATTGCAGTGCTTATTTTATAGCATTAGAAATTTTCAAGAGAATAACAATAAGTAGCTAATAGGTAGTGCCTTCTCACTCACTAATATAATAAAATTCCCCTGAGACCTGACAGTTGTAATGTATAGCACCTTATTGTTCTACACTTGGAGGGGAAAAAAAAATAAAAATAATGAGGCACATACTTGGTTCATGAGTTCAGATCTAAATAAATCAGGCACTTGTGGGGTTGAGAAAGATTGATTAGGTATTACAGAAAAGGATCTGGAAGGTCTTGCAAGAATTTTGGCAGAGTAAGAAACAAAGTCCAATCATCCCATGTCTAGTCTAGTACATTTTTGATAAGACGAATACTGATTAATTTTCTATTGTTATAGGTTATATTGCACTGTTTGCAATATGTTTCTGCACATGACTTTATGTACGCTTTCCTCTACAACCTGTATATAAATCAGAATGTTCAGATTCTAGATCCCTTCCACCTTTCAGACCCATCTTCAGATATTCAGGAGGCCAGCTTGATAACTTTGTATTTTGACTTTTTTGCAAGTGTCCTCCAGGAAAGGATGTGTCACTCTGAGGCATTCTGACAATGGCGGAGTTGTGCTCTGTTTTACATTGCACTGAATTTATTTGTAAACTGCCTCACAGGTTATTGTTTATTTTAAAAAGTTATTAAAACAACAACAAAAAAAAACCCCAACCAAACAAAAAACAACCAAAAAACCTTAAACTGTTCTCTCGATCAGAGGCTATATACAGTAAGACAAAACTGAAGCACTGGCCAAACTGTTTGTGTGGGATAATTGTGAGCTAAACCCACACATTTTTATTTTCTTCTCATACATTTGTTATATGCAGACTCTGTCCAATAGGTTGCTTTAGAATCAATATTTACAATAAAAGCTCATTCATGTGTTGTTTTCTAGTCCTTGACAAGATGACAAAAACATTTAAAATAAAACAATAAGGAATGCAAAGTGTCAGGATGAGCTTTTCAATCAAAAAGATTTCTTGGTAAAATGCATTCATGCTTTGGGACACACTATTTTTACAAATACCAAGCATTTGTCTGACATCCAGATAGCGTAACTCCACTTGTGTTTACCAGCAAACTGGTGGAACATTTCCGTTCCCCCAGAATATATTAAAAAAAGAAATTCAACCAGGGCACCTGTAATCTGGCGACTCAATGCATTATATAGAGCCTGCAAACTCAAGGCAGTTTATTGCAGCATTTATTTTTACTGATACTTAAACAATGCCTGATATTGTCCCTTCTGATGGCTCTGTTAATATATGTTAAGATATCACAGAAAGGCAGTGGTGCAAGAACGGGAGGAGACCAGAGCAGAATACACAGTTCCAATATGGCAGTAACAATCTGTCTCCGGAATGAACAAATAACTTCAAAGAAGCAATTAACATTATTTGTGTGCATCCTACGTGCGAAGTACAATGATTATAAACATAACAAAACATAAAGACTGAAGCCGCCTTTCCTGTTGGATATTAAACTGGACTCTCACTACTTGGAAAATCTCTGTGCTCTAAATAGCACACCGTCTCCATGGCAATGTGCAGTTCAGTCTTTAACTTTTCAACACATAAAAATGGTAATTTATTTGTTTTAAGCACTCCTTCAGTTGTCATAGTTATGAAAGCCTCAGGATCGGGCACTTTCCAGGAGCACTGGAGCTGTCAGGTTAAAGACTGGGTTAGCTGCCAGGAAGTGCCCGACCTGAAGGTCATTATTGCCTAATTATATTATTATTTCCTGTCAGCTCAGCTTGTGAAGTGGCACTCAAAGCGTTAGGCAGTCAGCACACTCAGAGCATTCAAAGAAATTTTGTTTCTTTTGTTCTTGACGTTAAGGACTTCTTTGTAAATGAATGCAGCCTGTGATGAAGTAGAGGCATAATAAATCCAGCGCCCAGAGTGCCTGACTTTCACAGCTACTACGGTTACAACCTTTTTTTTTTTTTTAAATTCATGATAAGGGTACACATTGTCATCTCCTTGAGGAAGCAAGGCAATAAGTTTATATTTTCGGCATTCTTTCTGTAATGTTTAATCTTTTGATAGCTTTGCTTTCTGCTGTAAAAAACATCGGCCTTGAGACTGTCACAGCCCTGCCTGGAGAAGTGCTAAGCATTTTGGTTTCAATCCAACAGAGCACTCGGGCAGATGTTCAGCCTCAAGTATGCAGGTAATTTTTTTCTAGAGACTAGAAAAAATATCCCGTCCTAACCTCAGAGCCTTCTGTTATTTTCCTGACTAGCCCTGGAGCATTTGGTGTCTATGGAATTTAATCTATGGATCAGCAATTCCTAAATTTTGAGATCAGAAAAGACCTTGAAAGAAATTCAGCTTTACTTGATATTTCGGCTAGTAATGGGGTTGTCACCCTTTACAGGTAAATAATTTCATACAACAGTAACTAGAGTACTGCCTTGATGTTTTGGGAGCAAAAGAAGTGGGAATGTTTTCAAACTAAGTACAAAAAGTGCAAAGAGCCGAGTCATAGAATGGTTTGGGTTGAAAGCGATCTTAAAGATCATCCAGTTCCACACCCCCTGCCATGGGCAGGGACACCTCCCACCAGACCAGGTTGCTCAAAGACCCATCCAGCCTGGCCTTGAACACCTCCAGCTTCGACAGCTTCTCAGGGCAACCTGTTCACCACCCTCACAGTAAAGAATTTTTTCCTAATATCTAATCTAAATCTCTACTCTTTGAGTTTAAAATCATCACCCCTCATCCTATTACCCTGATCAAGAGTCCCTCCCCATCTCTCCTGTAGCCCCTTTGGGGACTGGAAAGCTCTCCCTGGAGCCTTCTCTTCTACCGGCTGAACAACCCCAATTCTTTCAGTCTGTTTTCATAGGAGACATGCTTAATTGTCTCCCTGAATCCCATGTAATTCCTTGGACAGGGCGGGACCATGGTTTATTTTCAAAATATGATCAAAAGGTTTGTATATTATGTTGAGTTACAAAGTATAGTTAAGGGAGGTTTTAAACTGAGGGGGGGAAATTATTTTGTCACCAGTTCCTACAGTGTACTTGCCTTTTCTGTGTGGAGATTCTCGGACTGTGATTCACAGACCAGCACAGGGAACTCTTCTCTGGTTTGCATAATTTGGTAATCTAAGACATCGAACACTGAGGTTGGGAAAGGATTGGTAATAGTGTTGACTGGTGGTACCAGTAGCACCAACCACGGTGAAACGGAGTGAGCTCTGCAGAACAAGGCATGTCTATGGAGTTCAGTGATTCCCCATCCATTGCCATCACATTATGCTGGTTTCTTTTACTCTCCTGTAGGCATTTGGTCTTCAAAAGCCAGGAACATACATCTTTGGGAGATAAAGTTACAACAGAATTTTGAATAAACCGAACCTGGAAATGCTTCCGGCTCAGCTAAGAGAATGACATGGTGGCCTTGGAAAACAATACGCTCTACGGGTTGGTGCTGGGGGAAACAAAGATGCAGAATTAGAAGGGTTCTGAACACATGGGGAAATGATGGAGAAACAGCTTCAAAATGCTTACCTTCAAATCTTCATGCTGGACCACAGGGATATGTATGAGCTGTAAAGAAAGGTACCTCCGAGTGAGTATGTTTACTTTTATTTTTATAATTCGTCTCATTGGAGCACTAATCTGGAAACTTCTGGACTTGGTGGGAGACTTATCATCATAATTGAGCAAAACTAGGATTCAAGTTTATTCCGACACTGACTTGTAATGCAGATCACAGTATGGGTAAAGAGAGAGCTTAGAGTAGGACTCACAATTCAATCTTGTGTGTTATTGTTTGTATGTGGGAAAAGAAATGCATTGGTTTTAAGCAGGCATGCACCATAAAACCTGCTCGTGGCCAGAAGGGGAATTTGCAGTCCATTATCCTTCTAAATAAAGGAACAACCATCTAAAGCCCCTACATTTCTCAAATCCTTTTTCACAATATTTACAGAGAAAGACCATAAAAATCGTAGAATAAAATAACTTACCATGGATGCTCTGGAATGCTGGTATTATTCCTCTATTAGTCTGGTTTTTTAAGCTATGATGTCATCACTAAATTTTGTCAGCTTGTTCTATTAGATAAAGGACTTCAAAAACTAGAAGCATGCCTTTCTTTTTCCAAAGATTATCTTTTTCACTTTAGTTGCTACTGCTTTTGTTATAATACTATGAAGGAAGTTTGAAGAGCTTTGCAAAGACATTAAAACTGGTAGAAGTCATTCTTTTGCCTTTAATGGGAACAGAATCTGGCATTTAATCCATTGGAATAGCCAGATACTGTCAAGGAGCTTTCTGAAAACAAACTCTCTAATCTATGTCATTTACAAATAAATAAACAAGAGGTTTGGTCTTCTTTCTTGGAGAGATACAGTGAAAGGACGTATACACAAACAGATTAAAACAATATCAGAAAAGCCAGAAAAAGGCTACATCTGTTAAAGCTATTCACTGGGTTTAAATGGATTTGGATAGATCATATTAGAAAACGGGCGTGAACAGAAATAGAGATGGGTTCGTATCAGCACAGAGAGACATTTAGAACACTTTTTTTATTGCAAGATACCATTCCTGTACTTCCATTCTTCATTTTTGGTTTCTAGTGGTTCTGAAAAAAATTGTATTTCTATAGACATGGCCGTCACTTACAATTATTTAAGAAATGTTGCAAGCAAATGTGCATTTCTGGTGCAATCTGGTGGCCTTGTTTTTCATGTCTTGTGCTTATGTGGGGACTTGTAATCTCATATATAGAATGGCAGAGGTATGAAACCTAGTTTTTGGTTATCTGTCACTATTTCTCATAGCAATTGGGGAATCTTCTCCCTCCCCTGCCCAGGCTGCAATATGCACGCATATTCTCAGACCAGTGAAGCACTTGTGATGAGTCCATGCCAAGATGTCAGTCAAGGACCTGGGAAACTTGCCAAAAAAACCTGTTCTTGTGTTGGGCTAATTAACTCTTGTCATATTTGTAATTGTCCCTTTTAGTTAGGGGCACATGTTAGGAGCAGCACTAAAAACGTGGTGGTAGGGAAGCAGATAAAAAGAAACTTTAGGGACTGCCTGTATTTGAAAATATAATCAAAAGTATTAACCAGAACTACAATAAACTTGGCAGCGCTGTCAAACCTATGGTGATGAGCTTCACTTCAAGTTACTGCTATGTGTAAGCCTGACCAGCTGGCGAGATGGTGAACATGACCATCCTTCTTCTCACCCAGTGCTCCGTGTGGTGCCAGGTAGCATATGCTGTAACATCATGGGATTTCCCATGAAGACGTGCCCTCAAGTTCTAGGCAACTGTTAGTGGCAGTTGTAAAAAAGGCATCATGAGCAGTTTAGCATCCTGACCTGGCACAAACACTAATGGCAGATGCTGGTGGCCTCTAGTAAGGAAATAGCTGTCTGCTCTGGACAAATTTACTGCAGAAAATAAAGGAGCATCGAATTCATTTTCTACTGATGCGTGCATGAATCAATTCCAATCCACACAAAGCAAAAGGAAATGGGCTATGAACATGGTAAATCAACATTTCAGTTTATAAGTCACCAAAATGATCACAAATCATTATGATCACTCTTTGCCCTTCCTAATTGCAGTTGTGAGTTTGATTCAAACCTCAGGGAAGTCAAAGGGAGGCATACATTGATTTCAGTGTGCTTTGGATACAATGAAAGATAAAATAATCTCGTGTTCCATAAAGCAAAATGTGTAATATGCCCCAAGAGCTTTCTCCTGAAACATTAATGCACATGGGTAACTCTCCTCACACGGGCAGTTCCACTATATGGACATACGCAGCTGCATAGTCTACCCACCCAGCAGCCCAAATTTTGTTTCTTGACTGTCATCTTTGGTTATTTGTTTGTAGCTTGAAAATTAATATAAGTATTAATATAGAATATGAACAGAAATGAGGCAATTTATAAACTACTCCTTTCTCTGAATGTTACCTAGAAATTTATAACTCAATGCACTACAACCATAGAAATGAAATTAACTGCCCACTTGCATGATTCACTAAACATATTTCCACAAAAGCAAAACATATTCATCTTTTGCTCATTACAAGCATATTTTTTCTGACTCTGTAAAAGTGTCCCTGCTTAGCTCTTGCCCAGTGCTTAGCCCAGCTTTACAAGCATATTATGCTCTCATAAGTCTTGCTGCTGACTCCCTCAAGGTATGGTTTTCTGGATTTTATTTTTTTTTTTACAAAGCCTGTCCAAAATGTTGCATGACTGTCTTTTGTTACATGTTCAGTTGGGTGAGGCTTCTGTCATGTACGACACTGGCATCAGAAATATCAATAAGAATGAAATGTGAGAATAAATACGCTTGTAGGAGAAGGAGTCAGCCCTAGAATCAGGGTGTGTTACATGTTCAGTCAAAAAGGATAACCACCCACATAGATATAACATGACTTTCATGAGCCACGAATACAGGAGTAATGGCAGAGGGGTCTACTGTTGCCCTGCATGTAGATAAGGACCTAGTAGAACATTTACAATGCATTTTCTGCTGTCTTTAGTGGATGACATTTCTTTAGGAATCTCTACTTTCTTTCTCCTCCATTTCCTCCAAGACACGGCTCATATTTTATAACTCAGGAATAGCAAGCTATGATTACATTTGTATATGGTGATTTTAAAATCTTAGATATGGAAAAAAGAACAGAAAACATACAGTGTTTCAAATATCTTTTTTTTCTGCTCCTATGTCGTGATTCGGATTTGTTATACTCAATCATTTCCATTTCATCAGAGAAAGACAGACTGCTATGGCATGGTGTGTTATAGGTAGATAAGATATACACTGCTGTTGTTGTGTTTAAGATATCAGGATGATCTGGAGTCACAGAAATTAAATTTCACCCTTTCCACAGAGAGTAGTAGCTCGACTGCTACACAACCTGATGCTTAGACTATTTGCATATGCAGTAGACTCATACCAACCTTTTGCAACAAAACCCAGCTATGCCAATTTTAATTCTCTGAGATCTACCTTACCCATTCAAACCCTGCATTAATTAGGCTAATCTGGCTCTTGTGATTTGACAAGGCAATATGTTCATTGAAATCACTTTCCTTAAGTCAGTGTTTCACCTCTTGGTGTCTCCAATTAGTGCTTTCAAAAGTAAGTGAAGAAGAACACAGCCAAAAAAAAAAAGGGAGCTTTACTGCATATGAGTATTTTCCACTGAAATATGTATGCTTATGATAGAAAATTTCATGTCCTTCAGATAGAACTGAGGTTCACTGTAAAGCTTTCTACATATAGATACATAGAACAGAATCAGAAGCTCTTTGTACAAGCTACAGCCTTGTACACAAATACAAAATAATCACATTATTTTGCTCACTTAAAATTGTTCCTTGGTCCCTGTTTTTCCTTTGCCCACAGCCTGTGCAGTTCCATTGATCAGTGCCATGGTCCTGCAAAAGCTAAAAGGAGTAAGAACTAATGACAGAACTGGCAACATCTTTGAGGCCTCTGAAGTGGATACGTAGCCCAGGTGGAACATTCTGCTCTACCAAAATTTTAAAGCACTCCTGTCCCATGTACGTGTATTTGGGCTCAGCTCAGAAACCTTCAGTGAAATCTGGGAGAAGAGTAGTGATTGCCCACTGATTTCAAAGGAACCCATCTTTGGGTATGGCCCCTGGTAATGACAAAAGGACACTGCCCAACACCCCCTGCTTGGGGGGAAAAGGGAAGCAGGGGATTGCTGGTGGGAAAACAGGGTGTTACGGTGCTGTGTTTTGTTTAACTCGGTGAGATTCCTGCTACATGAGGCCTATAAAAGTCATTGTGAAGTTGTGTGACTAAATCCTCCTTCAAAGGCTTCAAAACTTACTCATTTTATGTCACCTTAATGAAGCCTGTCACGGTTTAACTGGATGTTTATAGATGGAAAAAAGACACTTCATTAAGTCACCCAACCTTTATGAAGTGTTACAGCACAAGCAGAGCAGTCACAACCTTGCTGTGACAAATCAAAGCTTAATGAGTGAACCAAAGCATTACAGGTATGTCCCAAATCAGGGTAACTCATTATCGTGGCAGTAGTTAGGCGTGCTCTGTCCCCGTTTCCCATACCTGTGCTTAAAATGACATACTTTTTTTTCTATTTTTCCTTATGGATGGCATTGCACTTGAACAGTAACATCAATATCTAATCTGCCAGCAGAGTGGGCTGCATTACACTTGACTCTGTACCTGCTTTGTCCAGGTGGCACAGAAAGCAAGCTGGGATTGTTCTCTGCTGGTTTTCCCTCCCTAGATTGCTGTGGGGCTCAGGCTGAATGAACTGCAGCGTGAGTGGCGAGGGAGCCTCATGCAAGCTCTCCTGGCCTGGATGCACATAGGCTTGGTGTGACATTGCAACCTCACTTTTTTTCACTTCTTCCATTCCTCTTAAGTCCATCTGGTTTGAAGACACATTATTAAAAATGACTGATCTTCCAATAGACCATACCTTTGCATAAGAAATGCTACAATTCTCGTGTCGGGAGTTCAGATCTGATTTTGTCTCAGTAATCTAATATATTCAACAGGTTACTCGGTGTCGTCTGAGTAATCAAATATAGAGGTAGTCTGACCTTGCTTGAAGTAAGCATGCAATAGGGAACCGAGAGGAAAAGATGCATTCATTGCAAGAGAGGTGGGATGGACATGAGGTAGGGTTGGTAAGGGGCTGTACATGTTTGAGATACCACACGTGCAATCTGTGGATGACAATGTGAGGAAAAGTTTTCCCTGTAAAGATCTGAGGTGTCTGCAAAGCCCATGTGAAGGGGCTGTTAGATAAACTCTTTCATATTGCCCAGAACTGTGCGTAATCATCCAGCTACTCAGTCCAGTTTTTTTGTCTGCTCATTTATTACAACTAATTCACAGATTATACCTTGTTTCTCCAGAAAATCATTTTTTGTTGCTTAGTGTCTTGTGTAAAAAGCAGAAAGGAAATTCTAGCAAATCTTGATTTATCCCCTTTTGCAACAAGTGGGAAAGAACACCAAGTACAAAGCCTCCCAACTGGAGGTGATGTTGTTTCATTTAATCCGAGCCTGAATTTGGAAACATTGCAGGTTTGGCCACTCACCTCTTATTGAGAAACTCAAGGTTTCTGAATTTCTTTAATGAAAAACTTGATTTTAAAGATGAAAGGTCAGACTGTGCCATCAGTTTAATTGGATTTGGCTGTGGCCACTTTAACTTTCATTTGTAATAGGAAAGGCAGATTTAGGGTGATTTTAATCATTATTAAAACTCAGAAAGAGAGGGAAAAAAGTTTCTGCTATAGGTCAGTAAAAATCAGTGAGGACCAAGGCACAGTTTAAGGATGACTAACCCAAAAGCTTCCTCTTTGAGAGGAAAAAGAAAACAAACAAAAATACATGATGTATTTGAGGTTCAAAACCCCACTGCTGTGGAAGCTTTTGTTTCCAAATGCCATCTGAGGCAGCCATAGCTATCAATTTCTTTATATCCTATGCAGTGGCATTACGTATAATTAGAGGAGAGTGGCAGTTAAGGGGTTTGTTCTCCCCTGGGACACTTCAATGGGAGCACAGGCTCCCCTGATTTGTGTTTCATCCTTAATTGCTTCTGAAATTACTTTGATGTGTGTAAAACTGTATCTGTTTCATGTGTCAGGGAATCGTATTCTTGCTCAATGTATTGCTGCTTATTTTTGGACATAGAGCAGTGAAATTTTGCATACCGAGTTATTCATCTTGCCAAAAGGAAAAAAAAAAAAGCTGTAAAAATTCCTAGGGAATACATTTTTGCAGTTAGCAGCGCACAACTGAACTACCATAATGAAACAACAAAATAACTGTGCTATCATGGTTCTACTGGTGAGTAAAAGAAGAAAACAATCTAAGATCTGTGCCTTGCTGTTCCTCAACAGATTTCTTTGAAACTAAAAATAGTTCATTTGGAATTATTTCAGTTATTGAGGCATGAAGCGGAAAGACCTATTACGGGGAAGTTAAACAACAGCTTTGACAACTGTTAAAATGACTTGTAGGTTGTCAGTACAGTATTCCTAAGTTTGCAGGTGACGAATCCCTGGGCACCGTCCCAGGCTTTCAGTACTTTTGGTCCAGCAGGGTTTTTTCTGGGGTTAGGCTGTAGTCAGGGAGAATTAAGGACTGATCCCAGATGGATACGTAAGTTGTCTCTCTTTTGGACACCTGCAGCCCTGCCCTGTTAATTCCTGCTACGGGAACAGGCAGGCTGGTGTGGATCAGGCAGTGCTACGGTGCACTGTTGTGCTCCTCCTCCTTGAATGATGTATTTCTAAACAGCCTCTTTCCCAGTGAATTGCCCTACCATAGGAACACTTATATCAGTGCCAACTATATAATCCCCATGGGGACGAGAACAGCATGGGAGTAATACCTAATTAAAACTGCAATGAAGTAGGTCAGCTAATATTTCACAAACAGCAGCAAGTGCTCTAATTGTTAATAGTTCAGAGTTTCTGTATTTACTCTGAGCAACAAAAAAATGTGTGTTGCCTAGAAATGCAAGGAAAGTGCAAGCAGAAAACACGTGCTACAGTGGATTACAATTATAAATATTCATGGCATCCGATGAGTGCTGTACCTTAACTCCTGCCAGTACATTCAGCAGTGGATTGTTACTCCCTGCCTTTTTTAAGATAGTGGGAGGATGGCCAGAAGAGGGTTAAGTAGTGCCAGGTGAAAGAGCAGATGAGAAAGCCCTGCTTTCAGTCACAAAAAACATATGACTGCTGTAAAGAAATGTAATCCTGCTCACAGGTGCCACAATTGCTTATAATATCATAGGACTATTTTCAAAAGTCCTGGATTCAGACTTTAGCCAAGTCATCTGGGACTTACTGGTCTGCAAAAGTAAGTGAGATATGACCCTTTTCTCCAAGATTCATCACCTTTTTGGCTTCATCCTAGGAGGGAATAGCAAGAAAAGTAGCAGCATTTTCAATTTCAGTGGGATCATAGTTCACTGACCGATGACAGTTTGTAATAATAGTATTCAAAATGTTAATGTTTTTAAACTCTCAGAAAGAACATGCACTATTTCATTAATTATCTACTATGACTAGCTAAACAAAGAAACGTCTAGAGGCTTCCCAGAGCCAGATGACCCTATTATGCTGGAACGTAGCAAACACTTTGCATCTGACCATCTCCGACCCAAAAGTATTGCAAACTTAGCCAAGAGGGTTTCATAGGAGAAGCAGGTTCCTTCATTTAGAATTGTTACTGTGAGCCTATGTTCTAGAGAAGAGCCCTATTTGAGCAGAGTATTTGATGTGAAAAAAAAGTCCTATGCTTTTATTTTCATTTATAAATACCAAGAAATCAACGTAGGACGAAATACTGTAAGTTTTAGACGTCAGTTTTTATACATCTGTATGCATATAATGACAGTTCAGCCCAGTTGTGCAAAAGGTCATCTTTTAGCAGAGCTTTCAGATGGTGGGAAGTTACAATCCAACCTCTTACACTCCTAAAACAGCATTTCCTCAATGACTAACCCACCAAAAACATCTCCCCTAGCCTTTCTGATGCCTCTCCCCTTAAATACACTTTTTGAGTCTCTGGGCATTTAAATAGAGGGTGAACTCACCCCCGGGTCTCTAGGAAGCAGGCAAGAGGCTTACAGCAGTCTGGGCTAACTTCTTCCTTTCCAGCTAGATAAGGAGGTGACATGCTTTTGCTGAGTTGTTACACGTAAGACTGGCTCCTTCTGGCATCTTGAAGGCCTTCCTCAGGCTTTTATTTGCATGAGATTTTTAAGTCTCTCTGCAAACCTGGCACTTTTGGTTGTAATGTGGGGGTTTGGAGCCTGATGATCATATCAGCTAACACGATTTTGTGATTGGCTTGAGAGGTTTGTTTGAAACAAAAAAACCCAACCCAAAAGAAAGAGTTGCCTTTGATAACTTGAAGAAGGTGGCCAGACTTTGATCTCTCTACTGTTCAGTATTTGATTACCGTGTTTAAAAGATACAGATTCCCTTTGGAAGGAAAAGGGAATTGAGCCTCAAAGAAGCCCTGATATGTTAGAGCTTGCTGCATTCTCAAGGTGAAGGGAGCCTGTGTTGTACCAAATCCACACCTGACCCCCTGATAGTCCTTGGACGGGGACTGAAATGCCTAACAGGTGGCATGAGGGCCTGTTTTAAGTTAAAAGCAATCAAAACAGTCTGTGCTGTGAGGAGGGCTGTGTAGTCTTTCTCCTTCTCCCTGTATGGGCTGTAGGTTTTTGTAGTGCTGATCTGACGGGCTGTTCTCTGTGGCTGGTGGTATCAGTGGCACTGTATTACATCACGTGATATAATTGACGTAAACATGGCATTAGTCATCCAAATGGTTAAGTATGCAAAGAAGAAAGGCTTGTACTTGAAGGAAAAGACCTATAAGAAATACGGGTAATCTCTTGCATTGCTTTTCTTTACGTGGAGAAGCCCATACTAGGGAAAAGGGAGTTTTGCTAGAAGCCAGCCAAGGGATTTGCCATCTCCTTGGTGACCTGAAGTTTCAGCTTTGGTCACTCTCTATTCACCCAATATTTGGCCTACTGAAATAAGAACGTTCCTAATGAAGGAGGGGAAAGCAGTGACTTTAGAGATGGGCTAGATTACCTACCCAAACCGGAGGCTGAAAGCTGTCCACACAACTAGTGACTGAGTCCTATTTGCTATCAGGGAGCACAGGCTGTTCCTTCAAGACTGGCAGCAGCCTTTTACTTGTGATGGCCTCGCCCTGACCCTGCAAAGCTCCTACAAGACTGCAAATGTGGAAGAAGAGTCTGGATCCAATGTCATACAGAGCTTATGCTGAAAGAAGACCTATTCTCTGAAACGTGACCAGGACAAGGCAGGAGACATATGCCAAGTACCTCAGTCCACGCAGTTTCAGGTAGGTACCAACACTGTAAAGGGCTGAGTAGGTAGACACATTGTGATAGGCAGCTTCAGCTTTTGGCAGCAACTCAATAGAGATTTTCTGAATCATTGTTTGAATTTAGGAGCCTCATCTTCCAGAAGATGAATTCTTTCAATGGACTTAGTCCTGAGTCCCTCTGAGCTTTGAGTCTTCATCTTTAAAATGATGACTGCAATATGCTGCTGCCACGGCTGTAGCGTAGTCAGGGCAGATGCTAGCCCAGAGCGTCACCAGCATGGTGGAACTTTAAGTTGCTCATATAACAATAGTAACAGTTCTTGCCGGGTCTGCGGCTGAAGTATTTATATTTAGTTAAAATGACCCACATTTAAAGTGAACAAGATAGAGCTATTCATACACTAATGAGAAGAAATTGCCTCGGCCAATCGCAGTGTGCTAGCCATCGTGCCTGTTTTATAAATGAGATTAATGACTCAATTTGCAGTAAATGCTTCAGCAAGGAGAAACTTATTTCGTTATACTAATTGTGTCACATATGTGCCTCAAAACACCAACTGTGCAAAACTGCATTTCCCTGTGTTGCACAAGATGGCTGGCCTCTGTGGTTTTATTAATGCCATTGCTCCAATTTCTTTGCTGCAACAGATCATTTTGATCTTTGCGTTTAATGCTGCAGCATAAATGCTGCTGTTGGTAAAAAAAACATCATGTAGTATAATACTCTCCATTAGTAAAAGGACAAGATTCTCTCTCTAATATAAGCTGTTCAATCCTACTTTTCCCAGTATCATGAATAAAGCTCTGACATTATTTATTTAGGCATACAATTAGTTTTTAATTGTAATGAAATGATGAATCATTGTCAGAGCTTTTAATTTCCTCAGTAGTTACTGTGATTTTAATGGCTTTTAAAAAAAACTTTAACATTGTCCATTTATAGGGCATACTGTATTACTTTTTAAGGAGTAAATTAATTCGAAGAGTTTAATCAAATTAATCCTTACACCTACTTTTGCATTTGTTCCCATGTTGCTAACAGGTTTGTTAATGTAAGTGTGGGAAAACAGGATTTGCTGACAACGGGCCAGCATCCACAGCCGGTGTAAATGAACCTTGCCACACTGAAATCCGTAAGTTGCTTTACATCAGCTAAAGTTCTGCCTCAATTTGTCCATTATTCATCCTTTTATTCTGGTTGTGATAGTGGATACAATCATCCTCACATTTATGATGCTTTTTACACCATTATGGTTTTGCCGTCGGTGGAATTACTGAGAATTCATGGTGGGGTTAATGAGAGAATTGCATTTAAGCAGACCACAATGGGATTTTCTTTCCAATGACGACTTTAAGATTCCCCCCACAATATTTGTATACCATTAGATTTGGTGAGAAATGTAGTGTAGGTTTGAATAATTTGTTTGGCTTTAGAATTGTTTTTATAGATCTGTTTCTATGCTTCATGCTTTGTTAAATGTGCTTCTGATTTCAGCTGAAATTATTTGCAGTTGCTACATATGTAGCTTCTGTCATACCATGGAACTCTCTACCCATTTACAGTGAGAAAGGAAAGTGTCTGTTTAATTTTGTATCTTTGCAAAACACTGAAATGAGGAGTACTACCCCATTGTCTGGGGTGTATGTGTATTTCCAAAGCAGTCTAAGAAAAATCCAAAGCAGACCGTCATGCCTTTGAAGCCCACAAAGCAACCCACAGTGCAAGAGCAGCCTCTTTGTTGCCCGTTCTGAAAAACCCTCTGAAATAGTGTTTTAGGTTCTTTATTGAAAGTTAGCATGCCCCTCAGCTTCACCCTACCCTCCCATGCTCAGCCTCGTGACAGCAGTAAAAATGATTAGTTTGTGCTCTGTTATATTTAGGTGACAGTATTGGACAATAAACTGGGTGTTACTGAGTTCAGGGGCTTTCACCGAGTGTGATGTATAGCCTACAGATGGCCCTGAAGATGGTGTGTGGACAATTCCCTTCTGCAGAATGCTTTATGACTGAAACACCAATGTAAGGGTGTAACTGGCTCTGCTCCTCACACCCCTGTAGCAAACAGCCGTGGAGCAGTGCTTAGTCACCATGGAAAACCTGCAGTTCATGGATGCAGCATGGACCACTGTCGGAGTGGTGTGGCACGTGCCTTCTGCAGCCTCACCATGGTGCTCTCTGAAGCAAAGAGGTTACAAAATTTCAGGATCCGATGAACATCTTTGTCTGTAAAACGTTGCTTATAATATGTAGCATTTGTACCGTGTTGTCTTGCTTTACGGAAGAAGTTTGCAGACTTGAATATCATAGATAGCAGGGGTTGGATGGGACCTTCAGAGATCTTCTAGTCCAAGCCCCTGCCAGAGCAGGGTCATCCAGAGCAGGCTGAATAGGAATGCATTTGGGTGGGTTTTGAATGTCTCCAGAGAAGGAGACTCCAGACCCTCTCTGGGCAGCCTCTTCCAGAGCTCTGGTGCCTGTAAAGAGGTTTTTCTGCATGTTCAGACAGAATTTCCTGTGTTCCAGCTTGTGTTTGTTGCCCCTTGTCCTGTCACCGCTGAGAAGAGCTTGGCCCCATCCTCTTGACACCCGCCCTTTAGATATTGATAAGCGCCGATGAGATCCCCTCTCAGTCTTCTCTTCTCCAGGCTAAACAGACCCAGATCTCTCAGCCTTTCCTCATGAGAGAGGTGCTCCAGTCCCTTGATCATCTTCATATCCTCTGCTTGACTCTCTCCAGCAGTTCCCTGTCCTTCCTGAACTTGACCCTCAGATTTGTTATATACTACTGTAGGTAGCAGGCCCTCACGAAGGAAGAGAGAAGTCTGTTAACAGGAAACCCCAGTCTTACACTGTTAGCATGGCATCAGCTGAAAATATTTCACAGAAATGCAATATAGTGAGAGCGTAATATTCTGACTGCTTTCTTACAGGAAAGATTTCTGACTGAAAAATTTTCCATGTCAGGGTGTATGTATTTGTGTTCTGACCTACCAGCTCTCTGCTGGTGCATGGAGCTTTCAGAATATAAAGGTAACTTTAAAAATAATAGGATACACGGATTATTCAGCACCATCATTTTGAACTCTTGGTTCAAAATGCTTAGTATGGAGAGAGTCGATCACCAGTGGTGTGAAAGAGAAATTAAAGAATGTGGAAGTAAGAATTTACTAAAGGGAGTGGGATTAAGTTCCCTCAAGTATTTTACCTCACTAGCCCCTGTCTCCTGCTTCTGTGCCATGGTGTGAGGAGACCTGCACCCCTGATCAGCATGTGGGTCTTTGTTCCAACACGTCAATGGATATGGAGATAAAATAGGGTGCTGTGCAGAACTAAGGAGTGCGTGTTGTGTGCTTCATGTGCCACCTTACACAATGGATTTTTCTCTAACATGTAACCCCATTCTGGGAGAGGTGACTTGATTGCGATGCGATTGCAACTACCTCCTGAAAGTATCTTGCCAAGGCTGATCTTGTACTTGCCAATACCATTCTACTGGAAGGTGCTAGTTAATATAATATTAAAAGCAGTGTACAAAATATGTAAGAACTAAGATAGTCTATTAAGAAAGTTGATATTGTACTATTGCATGAGAAATCTCAAGTAATACTTTTTTTTTAAAAAAAAAAAGTGAAGGCTTGGAACTATGACTGTTATTTGCACAGGAATCTAGGTGCATAACATAACAAAATACAACAGATCCGTAATTCTGCAAAAACCTCTGGTCTTTGTGTTCTTGTTATAGAATACCAGGGGAGAAAAAACCCTAAAACTCAGGTGAACTGATCACCCCTTTGCTCTCTTTGAATAATTTTATTCAAGCATTATGTTATATTTCCTATCAGGCTTGCAGCCGTAGCTGACAGTCTTCTTTCTGTGGTTTGCTCTCCCACTTCCTATATATTTCTTAGCTCCTAGGTGGATGCTATTATGGCATATCCAACCTTTGGTATAAATAATTTATTCTGAAGGTTCAGTATGTTATAACTTGCATGCAGCATCTTGTGTTTATTTTTAATGCTTCTGCTTTCCTGAGAGCTTTCTGCATCTAAAGCTAGCATCAGAGAGAACTGGCAGTCTTCAAGCAGAAGAGAGAAAACTTTTAGACCATATCATTCTATTTTTCTAGCTATAAATAATACGCTTCTGGTGAAGAGTGGAGCAAATGGTTATTATTTACCATTTTGAAGAATCTGGCTGGGATGATGTGAAAATGTCTGTTTGCGTTTGGTGTGAAGTCTCTGTAAGCAACTCCTGCGCTCGCAAGCGGGCGAACCGCCTGCTGATCCTTTATGGGAGACCAGTGAAATCGGGGAAATATCAAAGAGCAATTGGGTGACAGATAAATTTAAGTGCTGAAATCCTGAAAAGAGATGTTGAAAAGGTAGCAGCAGCCAAGAGCTGTTTGCTACTACCTGGTGGATGAACCCAGAGCTCAGTCTTATGGGGGAAGGTGAGCTGATCTCTGCTGGTAATGGTGAGGATGGTCATGCTTTTCTGTGCAGTCAAATGACACTTTTCTTGCTTCTTTCTTCCATGGTTCCTTCCCAAACCTCAGGCAGCACTACGGGCTGCTAAAAGCTGGAAATGTGCAGGAATTGT
Source organism: Tringa tobata (assembly GCA_033628505.1). Lineage (NCBI taxonomy): Eukaryota > Metazoa > Chordata > Aves > Charadriiformes > Scolopacidae > Tringa > Tringa tobata. Next base: position 807,476 of record JAHREE010000352.1, on the reverse strand, counting down.
ATTTTAGACAGGCATTATTTAATGGAGACATTAATGGTGGTGGGAGGCTGTTCTTTGGGTGTGTACATTTTGTAAGTCTTAGAAGTCTGGTTGGCATACCATGATTGAATTTATGCTGATTTAGTCCTAAAACTGTACTATGATTAAAAATCAAGCAGATTTGCCTTATGTGAAATACATCAGAGATGTTGGTTGAATTAAAATCTACCTTGTCTCCAGATAACACAGTGAATGGAGATCTAGCAGTGCAAGAGACAAGGTCTCTAGCTTCTCCTAAAACCTGGCCCCTGATGCTCTTTAGTGTCTCTATTGACATGTGAGGCAGTGGTAGAATCCTGTAATTTGCAGACTTGGTCAGAAAAGAAGACTGGTAACAGAGCAAGTAGTGTCCAAGGGAGATCGAAAGAGGATGTGAAACTTCTGGAGTGAAATCAATTGCAGGATTCACCACTGATGAAAGGAAATGTTACATACGTGCTCCTTTAGCATGTACAGAGACTTAACTATTTGTTAGCCTTCTAAGAGCCTTGCATGATATGATGCAGAGAAATTGGAACTGAACCACTGGCTGCAGCGGTTTATCACCGACTGAACCATTTGCATGCACAAGTCTATTCAATGACAACACTGGAAGGGGACTTCATGGCTTCCCAAAACATGGGAAGTGATATGACAGCACCTGTTACAAGGTATATACCAGTTTAGCAGCTAGAGGGGGAAGCTGAACAAATTAAATTTCAGAATAAGAGAGAGCTTTCCAGGCACAAGGAAGGAGAAGGAACAAAGAAGGTGCTCTCTAGGAACAAGATAATTAAATGCTGAGATGGGTTTACTTGATGAGTGGGCACTAGGAGTCTTTCAAATTCATTCCACAGAGGATTTTAGTCTGTGCTCTATGTGTGGTTTAATGAGGAAGAAAACAAAATTTTCTGCTTTAGTTTCAGTGTATTCATGACATTTTTGTTTTGAATTCCACTAGTTAGTACTTTCAGTTAGTTACTGTATCTTGTGTTTCAGACAATTGTCTGCAGGCCTAAAGAGTGTATGTTAATATTTTTTTTCCAAGTTTTTATTCCCCCCCCCCCCCCGCTCCCCTGCCATAAATGCCCAACTAGAGAGATGTAATCAGAGCTGGAAAGAGACCAGAGCTCAGAGCCTGGGTGGTTATGGATGGATGCTGCTCAGTCCATTCTCTGTTTCATCACTCTTAGCTACCTGGCTGGTATTTCTTGTACATGCTCAGGATCAAATTCTAATCTATTTTAATTAGAGTTTTTGGCTCGGTGAATGAGCTGTGCTGTCCAGCAGATCAGACTTCATAATGTAATGGTCTTTTCTGGTCTTAGCATTAACAAATAGAGCTAGTTCAGTCCCTACCAAATGCTGCTGTGCTCGTGTTGTTAAATTGCATTGGCTTGTGCTAATACATTTCATGAAAATGTCAGTGCTGAGCCGTACTAACTAATGGAGTTGCACTGAAATTAAAGGTGTTACATCCACTTAAATTAGTTGATAATTTTGGTCTGCGGCATAAGATATGTAACACAATATTGAAAAAAAACAAGATCCCCAAACAGTGAGTGCTCTCAGATCACACCTCTGTTCCCCCTAAAATGACAAGTTCAGGTACTATGTCATGTCTCCTTAAAAAATAAAAAAGCACACACCAAAACACTGTTTAATACACAGAGCATAAAATATCATGTAATCTATATTTCTTTCTGTCAATACTGTTCTTACTTTGGCTTGATTGAAACAGCAAATCGAAGCTGAATTTTTTTCTTAAATCTTTTTGTAGATCAGGTCTAATTCATATTTCAGTTGCATTAGTTTTATTCCTTTGTTTCTACATTAATCTCAGTTAATTTACTCTAGATTTGTACTGGTCTGAGTGGAAATAGAATTAAGACCATAGAACTGAGTTTGATTTTTAGATATTTGTAGATGGTTACAAACAACTCAGGCAAAATTAACTGGAGAACAATATTTGAAAATGTGGAATTACTTCCAGGGTCTTTTTATTAAGCACTGTTCCAGGAGATCAATCTTTTAATTACACTGTGCTTTCTTCCCAGTGATGGGAATGGGTAACAATAAGTGCTTTAGCACTGGCTATAACCTTCTCTGCAGTATGTCGATGCTGTGAAATGTGCTGATTCCCATATCTAACACTTTTATTCACTGACTGCATGCTTCTCTAGGTGAATCAGTACTTTCTAAATATACTGTATGACTTGCTACTTGGGAAACCATTTCCCTATGCCTGCCCTATTTGCAGGAGTTAATACAAGCAGCAAATGCCACTAGCAGTGTAAATCTAAAATGAACTATCCTGCTAGGCCTTTGCTTTCTGTGCATTTTCTATGCTTTACTTGCCCCTGGCAAGTCACAAATGAGAGTAAGGAACATGACTTTTTGAGGGAAAACAAGCCACAGCCTTATAAAAAACGGAACAATAAATAATCTGGGTAAATAGTCCTTGCCATACTGAATTAAATACACCCACAATCCTGCACAAGCCATTTGTAGCACGGCATGGGCCTCATTTTTTCCTTTGCTGTGCTGCAGTAACTTCACTGAAGTCCACGTGCCTGGTTTTGTAGAACACAAATCTCCATACAGAAGGATCCACCTGACAGTGATGCCTGCGCTCTGGGCCCATGGGCTGCCTGCCAGCTTGGATTTGGGAGCTGCTTAGACACCAGAGCATGCCCAGTAGCTGTCAGTGAACAGTCAGGCCTAAAAACTTCTCTGTTGTCTTTGTGGCAGCGTAAAACTTCCTCAGGTCCTCTTGCTGGCCAATATATGGCGGTGTTAGCCACAGTGGTGTTAGCCTCACTGGTGCCATGACCAATAAATTGCACAAGCGTGGCGATGGAGACGTAGTGATAACTCCAAGCCACTCCTTTATAGGCTGCATTTATGGGTACCAAAGCTATGATGTATACCAAAGTTGTTATGAGCTACTGTAGGCAATGGTACAGTACAAACCTACTGGTTTGATGCCAGTTTATGTAGTGGTGTTGAGCTTATTCATTCTTGCATGAATAACCTTTTTAGGAAACAATTAGTATTCACCAGACATGCCTGCATGGCAAGTGTTTGAAGTGCAGACACGGTGTACAGATTGCTTCTCTTCCCGACCGTCCCTGCAAACAGTGTTTTGGAGTAATCTGACTATGTATCACGTGTAGGCGAGTCCTTCTGACACGAGAGAAGTCCAGATCCTAGAGAAATCCCTGGAGAAAGCCGTGGTTAAATCAGCAGTATTTACGTGCAGGTAAAAATTGCTTTGCCAGCTGCACCATTCTTCTGACAGCACCAGCCTGGTCCTTGAAGTTTGTTGCCTGCTGCTGTGCATTAAGTTGTGGTTGTCGGATTAATGGAGTTTTAAAACAGTGAAGCTCCTGCGTCCTTGCTCTGAAGACAGGTGGTAGTTTTACTTCCACTGCTTTTTCAGAAGGGGTGACACACATACGCACTGATTGAACTCTTATTGGTCGCCTGCACTGTTCGTATGTCACCTTCTGCTTCTGTGTAGGTCTGCATAAGCTCGGAGGCAAAGCTCAGATTTGTACTAGTCTAAATAAATGGCATATGTATACTGCTGAGGTCAATCCCCAGTGGGTTACCATATACCACACGGATGAAGATATTTTCACTCTTAAGTCCTGTCTTGGAAGGCTTTATGCAGTAGCATGGTAGCACATGTGGCCTGTATCCTTAGCTCTGTGCAGGGAAGGCTCCTGGCTCTGCAGGTGTCCTACAGCAAGCAAACCAGACCGAAAACCCAACCTTGACCAGAAAAAGACAACTTTAGTTGTCTCTTCACCAGTCAGCGTACCCGTAGCACCTTCGAACAGAGGTGAGAGCAGCCCCGTTCCTTGTGGTGTTCAGCACTGCCAGGCTAGAGAGGACAGAAACCTCAGGACATCTTTAATATCCACTTGTCACGTAACAGGATGAAGGCCAGCTGGCACATCTCTTCTATGGCTTTGTCAGCAAGCCTCTTGTTCTGAATCTATTATGGCCCATTTTCCCACTGACTAAGAGTGCAGGTTGTTGCTGCTGTTGCTATGTCTCCATAACAGCCCTCCTCTGGTGGTGTGCATAACCTTTCTCTCTGCCTGTCCCCCTGTGAAGGTGGCACCAGTATGGTTCCAATGGCTTTTGATGGCAGTGAACTTTATTTGTCATAAAAGCCCTCACATGATATAAATATAAAATCTTGGATTCCTCTGCTTCTCTGCATACCACTGTAGAGATTTTCTCCCCTGTGCGATACTATTATTTGAACTGCTGCCTCTTCTTCCATCTTTGCAGCTCTATTCCAGACCTTCTCTACTTCTCAAACTGCTCCTTAAAGTTTCTGATGTCTCTTCCAACCTAGGGAGACATAAGTGGGAAGAGAAGGGTTCCCCCCTATTTCTGTTTCAGAGAAGCCAATCCTGCAGCAGCAGGAGCTGAGGTCTGTTGTATGGGAGGCTCGGAGCCAAACCTCTGATTGCTGGCAGAGCGAGGACCTCCCTCAAGGTTTATCCCATTTCTGCTGAGTGTCTTATCAATGAGGGTGTTTGATACAGTGCGTGTCTAACAGTTTTTGGTCGTCATTCACCTCTCCATAGCTTGGTTTAATTCGGCCTTGGAACAGAAATTCTCCAAACACCAGATGATTCATGGGCACCTGTAGAAGTGTCAGATGATTTAGCGCTGCCATCACTTGCTATTAAGTCCATGATCATCTGTGTGTGTAACATGCTGCAGCTGGGAAGAGCAGGGCGACCTAAAGGGCAGACTGTGTTAGGAATATCAGAGCGGTGAGAAAGCAATTGATGCCTGGGAGCTCTACCCTTTGGCTGGACTGATGCATCCCCAGCCCCTTAGTTAAAGCGGGTGGTGTGTGATACCACGCTCCAGGCAGTAGATGGGGATGGGGATCCTGAGCAGAGAGCATTTAACTTGTCAGTCACAATTATGTCCTCACCTGGAGTGTGAGGATCCCCGCAGAGAGGACCAAACACTTGACCCAGCCAGCCAGACCTCCCAGCGCCAGAAGCCAGGAGGCAATGAGGCAGCGGCAAGAGCTGCCTGCCCTTTGTCTCTCTTACAACTGGCAGGTTTGAAGCCTAAGGAACAAGAAAGCACTTTATTTAAATAGTGTATTATATGGCTTTGTGCGTATGTGTGTGCTTGTGCAGATGTAGGGAGGGCAGCTTTAGGGGGAAACGTGGACATCTCTGTATAAAACGACTGCATGTGTGCCGATAAGCCTAGGAAACTGTTAAATAAAACAGAAGCCAGTCTATATAGAAGACTAACTGCTAGTATTTAAAATAAATGTAGCCCTTCAGCATCCCATCTCATATACATGTGTCTCTGCAGCATAAGAGAGGTAAAGCAATTCCCATCTTGCCCTGGTTCACTGCATTAGGGGACCTTGAGAACAGGAAACGGCATCTAGAAATGTGGAGCTCTCCAGAAGACAGACTTTCCCATTACTGTCAACAAAATGATTTCTAGTTTCATAATAAACCCCGCTGCATAATTCTTCCACTATTTATACATCTCGTAAAGATTCAGCCCGCACGGAATGAAAGGCGAAAGGGGAGAGGGGGGGAAAAGACTGGAGAGAGGGGAAAAAAACCCCAACAATTAATCAGATTACTTGTAGAGTAGGGAACTGACAATGAGCGTACCCTGTCCTAGAAAAGAGATGGTTGAAACCGCATCCTATTTATTTCAGTGGTGCGGATGAGAGATGGTGTGTTGTATTACATTTCTATACTTCATATTGCTTTTTCTCCCTCTGCTGGCAGTTGGAGACAGCGAAGTTCTAGCTAATAGAAAACAACAAAACTCTTACAAGACTGAAGCATTCAGGTATCTCAAAACTCCATGGCATATGCTGAAAAATTAGGTTGTACCGTACTTCAGTCTAATTAGTCCTGGAAATGGCTGACAGGCATCCCATGTACAGATCAGAATAATTCTTACAGAAGATTTAAAGTACAGCTAATGCAGCCCTCTTTCCTTTAGAGAGACAGCAGATATTCTCACTTGCTAATGTTACAGTAAATATAGCCTGCAGAATCAAACTTGGAAGTTATTTATAATTTTTTTTAAAGAACAGCTTCAGGTCTGTAATTTTAGAAACAGTATTTCTTGGCTCTCTGTTACAATGACTTTCTGTGTACTTGTAAAGGTTACTGGTTCTTCCCTTTGTGGTTGTTTTTTTTTTTTTTAAATTCTCTTGAAAGCATTTCCATAATATACAGACCTAAGGGAAAAACTATGTTATATGAAAAAGATTCTGCCCTATGTATTTTATTTTTTTAAATAAAAAGGATTCATTTTGTACCAGGGAAATTCTTTGAAACAATGGGTTTCTCAGTAGATTAACGTAAGCTTACTGGCAGCAAGTATTTATTAATAATACTGCCCTATAGGAGAAAATAAATGCTACAGACTTACTTAAAATGAATAAATAGCAAATAAAAATATAATCTTGACTGTAATGCTACTTTCCACTCCATAGGACTGGGGTATTAACCTTGCAAATAATGCTATTCTAATGACTACAAGCCATAAACAATAAATCTTAGAAAGACATATCGACTTCGCATGGAAATGTTTATATATTTCCTGTAGCAAGTCAGAATCAGTAGTATTGAATTAATAACATTAAGCTTCTTAACTATTCTTTGAGATATTGTAGTAAATATTACAGCCATTTTACGGTTGAATAAACTGAGGCAGAAAGAAGTTTGTTCAACAGAGTCTAGGAGTGCTGATTTCTAATCCTCCTTTTATTGATACATATATTAAAGGCAGGTGGAGATTTTTTTTTTTTCTTTTAAAAGGATGCATTTAGAGCAATAGCTGATGAGGCTTAGAGAAATAAAGTGTATTTAGTAGGAGTTTAGCTAGGGGAAAATGCTGGCAGATGCTAAGGAATATTCAAGTTAAACAAAGACATCTGTGAGGAGTGTCAGTGCTGGGAGAATAATTCTGTAGTCAGAAGTAGAGGAGGACTGAGTTAGAGCTGCCATCACAGGCACAGGCTGGGACTGGGTTCTCAGGGGGATGTTTCAGTGGTGCTGTAGCTCAGTTGAAGGAGCCAGTTAAAAGCATAGAAAGTGTACAAATAGGGAAAGTTTTAAAACATAACATTAATAGCAGTCGTAACACTAGGAATAGGAGCATCTTAGATTTTTTTTTTTCATACCTTCTCACTACTGGCCTGTCTGTCCAAACCTGAAATGGCTCAGTCAGTGGGTGATGATGCTTCAGCACAGGCTGCTTTTCCTACCAGTTGCAGTTGCTCTGTGAGGATTAGCAGAGATGCTTCTCTGTTGCCCTGGAGCAGCACAACATCCTTTATTTATTTATTAACTCTCTGCTGTGGTAGGCACCAATGCAGTGGTCCAGCTCCTTGGTTTTACTCACTGTCCTGCACTCAGGAAAGTGAATGTCTTGTTTTGTTATTTTGCTGAAGAGTCAGCTCTATGATAGCATTTAAAGATTAGAGAAGATCTATACATACAAACATATTCCCAACAGTGGATGGGAAAGTTTCACACAGAGATTAACACCTTTGTGTTATTATGACTGTATGCAACAATAATGAATCCCCTTCACTCTTTCAGAATCTCTTGCAGTGATTACAGCTTGCCCAGAACAGCACAGGTTGGGGAATTTATAGAGGTACATCCTCCCTTGTCTTACGACTGCAGCAGCTACTTTAAAACTGCTTTTTCCTCTAGCCTAGATGGAAAGACCATTTAAAAAAAAAAAAAAAAAAGCCTCTTCCTTTTCTCCCACTATTAATTCCCTGTGGTTGCATACAGCGACACCACGTGTAATGTGCAAGGCTCTTTTTCCTCTTCTGAAGATACCAGATTAGTATTTCTGTTGCCCAAATACGTTAGCATCTACCTGACTTCAGTCTTCAGACTCTTCTGTTGTATTTTTTGGAAGATGAACTGGTAAAACATTGTCATACTATGAGAAATATTAAATGCACGCTCTTGTTCATAGATTCTTTCCTGTTCTCTTTGGAAACCTTGTATAAAGCTTGTTGATGATTTAACAAATGGAGAACTTCCAGAAGTGGTCTTCAGAGTGGACCTACTACATAAGACAACAGGATATTGTTATGAGTGGATATATAAATCCTACACATTGAAGAGTAATGCAGTGCCTAAGAAAAGCCTCTTAAATTGTGACTGGAGAGTCCTGGGCACATTTTCACAAAGCTTAGGGGGAAGGTACCTAGCAGAGTGTTTTGGAAAGAGGTGATTGAGTATGCCCTGAATTGTGACTGTTGGACGAAACCATAAAATAAGCTTATGGTAGTAGATCAGTTGTGTTTTCTGAAAGGATGAGTCCTTTAATAAATGCTTAAAAACATATCACAGAGAAGTTATTTTATTTTCTGTAAATACCTTAATTAAGTATTACTAAGTTATTTGTGAACCGCTACTATATTTGTAGCATGTATTCTTAGCATTTTCTGTCAAGGGAACAAGTGTTCTAGCCCCATTAAAAATCACTGTAAATGGGCCCCAGCCCACTTTGAAATGCACAAACCATTTTGGACTGTGGGTCTTGGTGTGAATTTGTAACTCTGAGTTTTTCTCTGCAGGTGCTATGCCTGTTGCCTTCAGTGATGTTCCCCTTTCACAGCAGAAGACAAAGCCTGGTAGTTCAGCAGAGCCAGAGCCTAAGCTCCGAAAACTGAACAGGGAGAGAGAAGATCCAAACTCTTAACTCAATATCGTATGTGTAAATTCCAGTGTTTCCTGAATCATCTATTTACCTGTTATTGTGTTTAATTTACTTTTGTAATTCTTGGGGAGAGCATTGCAACAGACTGAATGGTTTTCTATCTTTATCAAGCTGCATGTGGAAATGGTGTGCTAAACAGACTCTGAAGATTGTTTCTGATTTGCATTTAGCTGTTATTAGTGGTTACTGCTGCCATCCCCGAAATACTGTTGTTGCAGTTAGCACTGATTTCTTCTGGGTGCTAGAAAATATATGCTGAAACTGGCAAGAGAGAGATGCTGATTTGAATAGTGTATTGAAGTAATAGGACCAGTCCAAATGTTTTCAGCTTCCATTGGCCTCTGGGATTCTGGAGCTCAGCGCTTTTTAACCTCAGGCCTTTAGAAAGGGCTTATTTTTCTTTCTATTATGTTCTGATAGAGATGTGGGGTTTGGTGCTTCTTTCCCCCTCCCTCTCTTTCTCCACAGAAATGTTTTAATTTCCTTTGTCATAAGGACAGTTCCCTCATTCTGTGCCCTGTGGTCAAATGTAGCTTTATATGTTGGCCAGCTGATGGTAAGGATTTCCTTCACAAAAAGTGTGTCAGCAAGCATGATATGTCCTGCAGCACCCTGCAGTTTGGAGGGTGTGTAAATGACAACAGCTAGAATATGGGCAGTTAAACTCGAAGTAAAAGGGATTCAGCAAAAAAAGTATGAAAGATTGAAGCATATACTGAGTCAGTTTTCATATGGCTTTTAGACAAGTGGACAAAGATAACTTGCAAAGGAACCTCTCAGCCAATCAAGAAGACCTTTCACTTCCCTTCATACATTTTTGAGGAACATATAAATGTGGTAAGAAACACTTTGATAGCAGAGTTAAGAGGAAACTATAGCCATACCTACAAATATATGTGTGTATGACTAGTAGAGTTAGTATGTATATTCCATTAAAAGGAAACATATCTGTACTTATTGTTGCCAAGCTCCTAACAGTGCACTTTATTTTTCATTCTTCTGCATGGACAGTGTCATTCTNATGTGTATCTGAAATACTACAGATACCAAAATCCTATGAATAATACAGTAACACTACATAATAGCTCACATCTGTTCCTCATTTTGAGTGAGTTTGGATGGCTCATCCATATTTCCCTTCCCTGTATTTTAAGACAACGGAAAAAAACCCATCTTTTTCTTTCCTAATACCATGGTTAAAAACTGGTCTACAGTCTTTCAGACTAGCATGTTTGCCTTCTTAAAATAGTAATCAATTTTTATTTGAGTTTCATACTTTATTGAGTGACTTATCTTTGTTAGGGAACATATTTTGAAAAGCAGTCTGATCCTGGGCACTTCGACAGCACTTAGACATGCATTCCAAGGATATTTCCCCAGCAAAAATGGGGAATTATAAATCACCAAATGCGTTCCCTTCCGTTCCCTTCCCTTCCCTTCCCTTCCCTTCCCTTCCCTTCCCTCATTTAAAGGAAACAGATTATTGTTTCAGCTTTTAGTGCACAGCATTTGCTGTGGCCTTATTCATGCATGTGGGGAGATGTCTCTCAACTGGCCTTAAGAAACAAAAGATACAATGGGGGAAAGTTAGCAAGAGGAGGGAGGGAGTGATAGGAAGGATGGGTGGGAAACAGCATGAGATTATTTAAATATCCCCTGTCTGAACAAATTGAAAAATGATAGTAGTAATCATTGGGTGCATTCACCTCACACTTGTATTTTTATCCGGTTCCACCTCTTTTCCTATTTCTCCTTTGTCAGCTCTGGCCTGGCCTGGTTTTGCTCATTTCCGTACTCTGCTATACCAATATGCTGTGTTATCAGTCCAAATTTGGTGCCTTCCTGCTTTGTCAGGTACATTTTTCTTGTGTGTCATGGAATGGCCTAACCCAGGATGGCACTTGAGCACGTGTGCGATGAAGCCCAAGCAACACCACGTTTCTTCAACATGGGCATGCTCGCTTTGTTATGAGTCAGGAAGATTTGGTAAATTGCTGTACTATACTACAAAGCATGCATTATTCAATTAGTATTTCAGGTTTTCCTGTTTGTATTTTTTTTCCCAAAAATCCCTAAAACCTGCCAAATACTATCAGCAAGTCAATATGTTATTAATTCAAATACTTTGATTTATTTTTGCAGAGATTTGTAAGCGATATTGAAGTTTTATAGCAAAGTTTCTACCAGAAATAAACTATGGTTTGCACACTGCTTGAGATCATTTACAGAAATTCTGTATTGCAGCAGGTGGCAAAATGCAGCACGTGATGTGGTTCCTGTCTTCTGTCAGAAAGGATTACAAGTAACCAACAAATTTGAAAGTTTGGATCTGGAAATAAGTTATCTGCTGAAATTCACAGTTGTAAGGTAAGGAAAGGATTGCTTATATACCTCTGGAAATATGAGCATAAACATACTGATTTTTCTGTTTAGCTGTTCCTAAGCAGTTGCACAATGAAAAGTTATTAGGTAATAGACTTAGAGTGAGTAAATACGAGTTGGCATCTTAAGGCAAAGTGCAGCTCTGCCAGAGTCTTAAAGGGAAAAGTGAAGCAAAGGGAGGAGAAATTGTTGTTCTCAGATATAGTGTGGGAAGAACGGAAAACAGAAGAATCGTATGATTTTTCTGGAATTTACGGACATACACACTTTAAAAATGGAACTTCTTTAGGTTGCTCTGCCTCCCCAAAGTACAGTTGTGGAAAAGTAACTTGGGCTTTGCATTGAATTTATACTGTTCCGTAACTTTATACAGTAATAAGAGCATTCCCTGTCATTGTGTTTCTAAAGTGTGCAATGCATTCAACACCTTATATTACTTTTCCTGTCAATCCACTCAGCCGATTGTTCATAGATAAACTCATTTGAAAATCTTGATACTCTTGCCTATTTGGAATCTATGAAAAGTGGGTAAACGCTATGGTGTTCAAATTAGAAGCAATTACATTCTCTATTTCTGTCCTTACCCTTGATTATAGTCATTGCTAATCTTTGCATTTCAAATATTTTCTTAGGCTGCCTCCACACTAATTTCTCCACTGTCTTTGTAATACGGCCTTTTTACAACTTCTGGGAAGAAAATTTCTACCTTGGTTACTAGAGAATTGCTGCACAAAGGACACTTTAGTTACAAGTGTAAATGAGTTATTGTTCTGGATCAAGGGTTGCTCCCTGTGCCTGGGACCTCTCCACCAGCACTGGGGAAAGAAATCTGGGGTCTAAGCAGGGGGTGCTCTGCACTTCTGTGAGCTTGCAGCCTGGGAGCTCCCTTTGCCTGTGGTGGCCCATGGAACCAGAGTGAAAAGAAACGTTACAGAGCCCAGGGGAGGAAAAAAAAAGGCACAAAAAGAATGAGTGGGAAGGCAGGGATTGAATGCACAGCGCCGCGCTTAATGAACAGAAAAAAGGCAGAAGGATCAAACAAAGGTGCTGTGTCTTCACACCCATTACCTGAACTTCCTCTGAAGGCAGCAATGTTTGTTCCATCTGTAATTTAGCCCAGGCTTCTGAAGAGCCAAAGCCTGAAGAAAATAACCCATGTTTTGTGATTTTCTATAGTCTTTATCGTTACTGTAAATAAGGCAGCCACGCCACCTGCATTTAGGGGCATTGAATTGCCCTGTGGAGTGTAGCATCTCTTCCCATTGACTGTGTAAGGAGGCTGGAAAGATTAGTCTCCCAAAGAACATGTCTAAAAAGCTTGACCATAGCTAAAGGTTATCCCCTTCCCCCAGTGCAACTTCCATTTATACCATTCTTGACTGTGATATTTTGGAACAGAAATATTTTGTCTGGTTTCTCTCTTAAGAAAATTATATTTGGAGACTGCTGTACAAGAAAAATCTCTGCAAAGTGATGCAGAGTATTATTATTTTTTTACCCTCATTATTTTTTACTTGCCTTAGCTTATTTTTATAGTTCTGCCTTTCTTCCTCCTCACCAGATTGTTTATACTTAAAAAGAAATAAGCCTTCTGCTTGTTGTATAGTCAGTTCTCTTTACATTTTTCTTAAGTTAATGTTGGTTTCTGTTGTCCTTTTCCATGTTTAGACATAGCCAGGATAAATTTCAATGACAGCCTTTCCAACTGTTTCTAAATATTTCTCACTTTTCTCGCAGACCGATTTCCATATGTTATAAAATTCAAATCAAAATTCCATAAGGCGTTCTCCCCATCCCTCCATCCCTCCCTCCCTCCAGCCATCATCCCCGAAGCGAAAGGGGGTTGGGTTTGTTCAGGTGGAGCTCGCTTTCTACGCCCCCGGGCAACCGGGGAATGTGTTGGGAGTGGGAGGCCGGTGGAGCACACCGCCCACGGCCACCTGCTCTGCCAGAGGGCCCCGAGCCTCGCCAGCACCGTGCCAAGGCACCACCAGCTCGGGGTGGGAGGCTGAGGGAGGGAGGCACGGATCAGCCAGGAGATGTACTGCCTCACTTCTTCCCTCGCTCTCCCCTGGGGAACCTTTGCTGACAAAGACGAAACCTGTTTTGTTGGAGGTTTGCTTTTTTTTTTTTTTTTTTTAATTTTATTTTTGGTTTCTGGTGGGTTTTTTTTTTAAGTCTCCCTCCTGGGAAATTACTTGCTCATCTTACCTACAGTCAGCTGTAAGAGTTAGTTTTCTAGCTAGACTGAAAATTGAATAACACAGGTAGAGAATAATTACTTCCTCAGTAAACAGGTTAGTGGTGTGCACAACCTTGCTATTGGAATAATAGCATCCATAATGGGAGTGTAGCTGTGAGGGGAAGAGGCTTCATCGCTTCTACTAGGACATGCTGGAGAGGGTACAGCAACGGGCAATGAAGATGATTAGGGGACTAGAACATCTTTCTTATGAAGAAAGGCTGAGGGATTTGGGTCTTTTTAGTCTGGAGAAGAGAAGACTGAAGGGGGATCTGACCAATGCTTATAAATACTTAAAGGGTGGATATCAAGAGGATGGGGCCAGTCTTTTTTCAGTGGTGCCCAGGGACAGGACAAGAGGTAACAAACACAACCTTGAACATTGGAAGTTCCACCTAACCATGAGGAAGAACTTCTTTCCTTTGAGGGTGGCAGAGCACTGGAAGAGGCTGCCCAGAGAGGTGGTGGAGTCTCCTTCTCTGGAGACATTCAAAACCCACCTGGACAAGTTCCTGTGCAACCTGCTCTAGGTGGACCTGCTTTGGCAGGGAGGTTGGACTAGATGACCTGCAGAGGTCCCTTCCAGCCCCTACAATTCTGTGATTCTGTGGTTATGTTTGTTTAGACCAGGCCTTCAACGGGGTCATCGGGTGCTTTTCTAAAAAAAAACCAAACAAAACCCAAAAAACCCCAAAGTCACAAATAGCACCAAAACAAAAACAACCCACCAAAAGACTCCCCCAGGGAAAAAAAAGCCAACCAAACCCAGAAGTCAAATATCATGCATGAAAAATGGAAGATACAGAGTCTTTTTGCCATATAAGCACCTAACTAGCACTAGCTGGATGAGTGTGGCTGTTCAGCTGTACAGCTTTGCTGTAGTTCAGCCTCCCGGTTGTTTTAACAGGGACTCAGTGGAGAGATGCCAGATCAGCTCCAGCCTGGCATTGGGAAATCTTGCGATGAATTATGGTAACAGTGGCATTTCAAGCTGGAAATCATGAATAGTCCTCAAAAAGAGTTATCCTGGCATATCCCCCTTTACTGGAAAATGGGTATTCTCTCATGGAAGGTAATGAAGCTCATAAGATTAAAATTAGGTCACCGATTACTGTTGTTTTAGTATTAGCTGAGCTTACTTCTCAGTTAACCGTTAGGTTAATTACAGCTCTATGAATTAAGTCCCCTGAAATGTCATTATTATTGACTCTCCAAACCTACAGGACTCTATAATACCAGGATCTAATGAAACATGTTAGCTAGATACAGATTGCCCCAGATTAGCCTGCTGTCTATAGTGAGAGAAAGCAGGGCAGCTTCCAGTACATCTTCCACAGCCTGTTGGATTGTGGAGTGCACTATGGGCTGTGTACTAAGCCTAGTTCTCCTGCAGCTGTCTCGGAAAGCACAGCTGATTCCCTCTGTCCTTGACCCCTTTACATTGCTCCTTTCTTTTTTCCTCTGCAGACAACCTTAAAAACATCCACCTTTGCTCTGTGAGCCTGTAGAGTCAAGAGCATTATCTGATGTGGGCCATGACTGCTTTCTGTGGGACAGCTCCTCTAGTCTTGAAGAGCACAACTGTACTTCATGTTCTTTGGGTGAAATCGCATGCCTGGAGATTACTTGGCACAGAGTCTGACTTTCGAATTAGCCAGAGACTTTTGCAGCATCAAACAGCATCGGGTACCAGGATCAATGATGCAGGGAGCACACCAGGCACCCCACAACTGACTGAACCTGGACTTAGGGAGGTAAGTGCTGATTTGCAGGTGTTTTTGCAGTATGTACCTGGTCTCTTGCAGATCCCAGGCTGTGGGGAAAGAGGTGGGTAACCATGCAGTTGTCAGGACGCATACGTTTTGCCGTGCAGACGTGGACATCTGTAGGGGAAACAGGGTGGTGGATGTGTTGCAGAACAGCCTGTGCTCACACTCATAAAGTACTTTTGCATGACCAGGTATGGGGGCACAGCCGTGGAGCTCACTCAAACAGATCCCTTCCATAGACTTTCAGAGCAAGGCCATAATTCTTTTATTCTCTTAGTGAGGGAAAAGAATCAGTAATAATAATCCTTAGCTCAATTTTCACTTTCTTTTTTCACTCTGACTAAATTTCTTCACAGGTTAGATAAAAGAGGGCCGTGATTCAAAAAATGCTTATGTATTCCTTAAGAGCTTCTTAAATATTTGTATTTTAAAAACATCAAAAGAAGTAGTGAACAGGCCATTGTCTTTCTGGTGAGAGATGCAGAAACTTAGCGTAAGAGGTACAATACCTAAAGAATAACATTAATTTATATTAGGCTATAAAGATAATGATGTTGTGGGGTCTGCAATGCCTCAATCTCCCAATGATTTCTGGTAATAATGGGATCATTGTGCAATGCCTTCTATTTTCATTACTTCCGTTGTCACATAAATAAGGCATCAAAGTTTTAATACTTTCTGAACAGTATTCTCTAAATTACAGTAATGTAGTATACTACGTTGACCTTTTCACTATTGTGTGATTTGGTTGGCTGGTCTTTGTATTTATAGCTGTGCTCAGTGGTATGGCATGAGTGAGCGGTTATCAGCTAATGAAAATATAGAACACTGGAGAAGTCAAGTGAAGGTACTGTGTTAGAGCATAATACAATAATTCACAAAATGTATAGCATTAAGTATAGAAATTCTGATAAATCATTCTTGTGACAAAAGGTATAATGAGATTAGAAATTGCAACAAAAAAATTAATCCCTTCTAATGACATAGATTGTGCCTAGGCAGGGAAATGGTGTGAATTTAACTTGATCTCATTATACTCCTAAATTTGTAATCTCATTTTCCTCCTCAGATGCTTCACTTAAAAAGGCAGCAGTGTGTGTGTGTGATTGGGTGTGATACATTCTATATTTGTGAAAAGTTACTTAAACTTTCAACTTCAGTGCACCAGGAAGTGAGTAATCCTCGAAGCAGAGGGAAACTTCCCTCTGAAGATTCGGAAGAGCCTTTTGGTTCTTATTCAAGGTTCTGCAGAACGCAACCTGCGTTGACTGGCTGCATAAATCTTCCCTGTTCCAGTGGTCTCAGCCTTTAGAAAGCCTGTTCCAGGCTGTGAGGAGAGACACATGCAGAATAATTAGAGCAGAGAGCTCCACAGCTAGGGCATATTTTACAAAGATGAGGTTTCGGTCGTCAGCGTTGAGCAAGAGCTATGGTTTGAACCATGGCACTCCTGCAGTGGACCCAGGAGCCTCTCTTAGCCAGCCATTACCCTCCGGATCATGATTTTTCACTCACTTGCTCCATGAAGCGGCTGGCTGAGGGGGAGGTGGGAGGGAAATGAAGAATATTATTTCTTTGGAGCAAGTAATGTCTTTTTTCCTATTTACCATATTATTTCAGATATGCTGTCTAAGTTCTAAATGATGGCACTCAAGGCTTTGACAGTTTTTAGCTGTAGTCTTTTGTCCAGAAAGGATAAAGGACATAAGGAGAACCTGCTTTATTCCTCTGCATCCATAATCAAAAATGTGAGCACACGCAGGAGCATCTTTCCCCATGTGTGCATGCATAGCTCAAGTCACAGCTGAAGTAACAGAGCCCCAACTTAAAAGTCTTGTATCATCTCCTGCCTCCTCACTGAGAAGGAAGGAAATAATGTAGAATCCAGGTTTTCAGTTGCTGTCAGGGCTGGATATGCAGTGATTTCTTTCTCAACCTTGGACTAGGAATATGCATGAGCAAGTAATGAGACATTTAGGAACTCAAATTAGTCTCTTCTCTTAGCAACTTCCTTCTTCCCACACCTCAAGAGATTCTAACTAGTCCTTCCCTCTTTATAATCCACCTTCAGCATTTGAGCAATGCAGAAGCTTCCAAAATGCAAGTGCTTTCAATGGGAATCCATCTACCGTGTCTGGCCAGATGTGGGGAGAACTGGGTGGCAAAACCAAACTTCTGCCCCCATAGCTCATACACCAAGAAGCTGTGAGCGTTACACACAGACTCCAGCCTCTTGGCCATGCCACCTTCTCTGTGTAACTAATATTCTGTATGGAGGAAAACTGGTGGAAGAGGATTGGTTTTGGTTTGAATTGGATGGAAGCTGTGCTGAAAGTCCACCTCCAGCTGGAAGCATAGCCTCAGTGTGTCACAGTGTCCATTCGGTTTGCCCCGAGTTCAAAGGAGAGAAATTTGCTTTTGCAGCAAAATTATCATTTATAATAAAAAATAGATCATTATGATTTTTAAGCTAATATTGTGCTTATTATCTTTCTGTTTGCTGCATTTATGGGATTGGTGATGTTTCGTGTGATTCTCTTACTTGCTGCCCAATTTCCCCACCCCCTATTAGACCCATTATGGCAATATTTGTACCTAACTGGGTAAATGTACTCACAGCTTTTGTTTCAACGTACATTCAGCTGCTGATTAATTAGTTTTCTGGGAGCATTATGTCAGGTTAAATATGTATATTTCTAAATTTACTTCATCAAAACAGAATGCAATTAACAGTGCAGAATGACTTTTAGAACAATTATCATTGTATAAAAATACTAGAGTACAGTTTTGAACTGTCTACAAAATCCTCAGGGGATGTAGAGGTCTGTTGCTTTGGAGAACTTGTGAAATTTTGGACCAAATTCAATACCTGCACTGGCACGCAACAGTGATCTGGTGGCCTGAAAGCAATGAGCCTGCTCTGCTCTGAAAACTTGTGCAGCAGGAAATGAATAAAATATAATATGTATAGGAAATATAAATCCCTTTCTTTTGTCATATTGTTTGTCTAAGTGATGTTGGAATGTAGCATATACTTAGTGCATTTAAAAAAAAAAAAACGTAGACAAGCTTTTGAATTGAAATCTTTCCTAATTTGTCACATGCCCAACCGATGAAAATGAGTGTAATGACGCAGCTCTTGTTGAGGCAGTGACATCCCAGCTCGAGCTGCTGGGAGAGCTCTGAAAGCATCACCTGATGCTCCTCACCCCCAACACCTGTTGAATTAGTGCCCCTCAAACCTTTACCACGTCATGAAGTTTTTATACAACCCAAGCCAGACACGTTCACCTCACTTAGTCTGGGCAGCTAAGTCCTTCAGCCTCCATTTCTGAAGCGATGGTGACCTGCTCAGTTATCCAAGTTCATATTCAATTAGTGGTTAAAAATTCCTAATTTAAATACCTCTAGGGAAAACATAAGCTCTTTAGAAGAGATACTTAGACAAGTTAAGCGTGATTCATATTAACAGCAATTTGTAAAAGCTTGGTTTCACTGAAGATTACATCTGTTGTTAAGAAGTGTTAACTTGAATAGGCAGAGACTGTGGTGATTACGCGTATTATCTACACCCTGGGGGAGCTGCTCTGTATTATAATTTGGAGGCAAGTTCCTGCTGTACTACTGAATTTGGAGGAGAAACTTCCAAAAGAATGTGGCAGTGTTTACACCGAGTGACAGAGTTGCGACAGTTTCCAAATCATGTTTGAAGTGGTTTGTATAAAATGCAACTGGACCATTTGTCCATCCTTTTCTGGGGGAGATCGTTTATGGGCAATTCAAATAAAAATTGCAAAACATCGAGCATACCCTAAATTACACTTGGTGGCTTGTGGGGTTTTCTACAGTGAGGTACAGTAGGGCTTTTTAAAAGCTTTTTTTTTCCCACAAGAGCACATCTTTCAAAACCTGGGAATTGATGTTGATGTAAACCTTTAGGATCTGAGCCCGAGCCAGCTGTTTGTGTAGGTGCCAGGAAAGGCAAACCTGCTGCCATAATGCTTCACCCGCCTCAGGGTTTCATCTTCCTCCTGGAAAAAAAGACTCCAGGAAAGATATACTTCCTCCTGGAAAAAAGATACTGCAGGAGTTGCTACCGAGTGGTCAGGTGAAGTTGGGAAACTGCTGATCCATAGGAGCTGGAATGTGAGACTGGTCTGGGGCAGGCTTTAACTTTGTAAATTTGTGCATCTTTTCCAGGTACAGATCCTACCTCCACAGCTGTGGCACAGGGCTCCACAGTACCAGAGAAGGAGTAACAGGAAAAGAAATAACCAGAGCTGACTCAGGCTCAGTAAACCTGGCACGGTGAGAAAATGAATGCTTCTTTTTGCCATTGATCTCTTTTATTTAAGGATGAGGTGGGGGGAAGGGAAGTAGAATTAACCCAAACTTGAGCCTGAAAATCAGTTACTTCAATCAAAAAGTTTTCCACTGCACCTTACAGAGTTATAGTTCTCATGTGTGGTACCTTGTTTTCACTTGGGATGGCACGACTCTGACTGGAGCTCCTGCATCCCAGGGAGCTGCCATGGAGTGCCCTGTGCTACAGGATATAGTGTTCAACTGGGAAGCTCACGGTGGGGCTGTAGATGGAAAAAGAATATGAGCTATCTGAAATACAACTTTTATGAGGTGTTGCAATAACTTAAATTTTAAAAATACTTTTTGGTTTTGGCTTAATCTCTTTCCATCTCCACACTTCTGTATTTTCCAGTTTAAAAAAAAAAATCAACTCTCTTCCACGGAATGCAAACAATTCTAAGAGAAAGGGTGAGTTTGAAAGTGAATCGTCTTGTGAAGTTTCACAAGAAACTTTTTAAGTATTCACAGTATTAAAATTTCAAAATGATTGATTCTTTTCCTCCCTCTTAGAAAATCTAACTTACCATTTGTTAATAAATAAAAAGGATCAATGTGGGTAACAACGTAGTAACAAAATGAAACTAGTTAAAGAAAAGCACTTTCCTATTTTTCCATTATTTCCCTTGTTATATGTGAATTATTCTGTGCTATCTTTTTATCAGTGTGGGCCTGTGCTATGAAATTAAATCAATAACCATTGTGCCTAAATTGAACTCTGAGGGGTTCATACTATTATTATTTTTCCTTTCATTTCTTATTTATTTTGCCTTGTCTTTGTGTTGCAATCTATGCTTGTTCTGAGTGAGCGCCACCAGATATACTACACTATCACATGATTTATATGATGCTTTTCAGCTGCTTTGCACTCAGATTATACTGTTGGAAAAGTTGAAACAATTTAAATGATTGGAAATGTTCATCTCTTTTCATGGAACATGACCAACTTTGACTGTAACATGATTTGTTGCGGGGAAAAAAAGGTGTGGTTGCAGTGAGGTTTAAGAAAAACACGGCAGATTTTCCTTGTCCTACCTTATTTTCCATCACATGGATAATTGCACAAATTTGAAAATAAAAAAAATAAAAATAACATTGAGACAGAGAGTATTCAAACAGTCAGTGGCATCACAAGTGAGGTCTGAGGTGAGCAAGCTCTCGGGTGAACATTGTGAAGGTACCAGGTTTGCCCATAGATTGATTAAGTCCAGCTGGAATTTGCAGAGGGGTTCCCCGTGCCCTGGGTTTGAGGTCCCCATTCCAGCACCCAGTCTTAGCAGGCATGAATGCCCAGCAGACTGGACGTGTCTTGGCACGTGCCAATGGCCTTACTCTGTGGTCACATTGTCCTCTTATGCTACCATGAGGTTTTTTTCTCTCTCTCAAAATCTTGAGGCTTACTTTGACAAAAATTCAGTTGGACAGGAACACATGTTAAATAAAACCAAAGTATGAGAAACCTCATAAAATACCATGTCTGCTGTATATCATGTTCCAAAACATTAAAGGCTCCACAGGAGCAGGAGGTCACAGCACACACGGTGGTGTTCTGGGTTTTGGTTTTTTCATGATATTTTGTTACTTTTTTCTGTTGGAAGTTACTCTGAAACTGAGTAAAATGAATTATTAAGCAACTTTGAGTAACTGCTGTTTATGCACTGAATTTATACAGTATTTTGATCATTGTATTTATTTATATTGTTTATTAACATAGTTAGTAAGCTAATAATAATAAATATAGTTATGACTATGAATTTACACTGTGCAGAAGCTGTCATTTTTCTTTTTCCCTCCACTTTTTACTCGTGTTCCTGACCTGGACTTTACCCCCGTGATGGTTTTGTTTGTGAACACTGAAGAATGAGCTGGATGGAAGGGATGGTGCCTTCCTTTCCCTACCTGCCCCAGCTTAGGATCCTGCTGTAGGCAGACCACTGCTGCAGGCACCCGGTGCTCACCGAGCAGACTTTGATGTGCTGGTGTGTGTTACAGGGGCCTCTTCATCTGCTCACACTTATCTCTGAATTTTGTCCTTGTTCCAGGTGTGGGCACCTGCTACCAGGGCATTTTCATATTGATGCTGTGCTCCTTCTGCGCTAGCTGGTGGATGGTGGGTGTGGAAGGAGTTAAATAATGGCACGACAGGAGGTAAGGCTCTTCTCTTGCATTCAGTGATGTGAGCTCCTGCTCTGCTTATCCAAAACTATACCTTTTGGGGGGGTTATTTATTGCTATAATGATATATGAACTACAGCAATGCCCATCTCCCTGAATCCGGTTGTTCCTAGACCTGTGTTTATGTCTTGGGGGTCAGGCATCTTAACCAGGGTGATAGACTGAGTACTTCACCCACCTTTGAGTTACCCTCTCAGCATACACTGAAACACAGAATACAATAAAACATGCAAACGTTTAACTGGTGTAGCCGGGTTGAGGACTGGCTGTGTTTGCAGTTATGCTGGTGCATCCACGGCACCCTGAAGTGCGAGAAACAGCAGGGAAGGATAGGGGACAAAAATGTTAGTGGCAGCAGAAACAGGACACGTATCTGCAGCTTTCCTCTGTAAATTGTCTTGACTTCAATTTGAGTTTTTAGTTTGACTTATGAGCCCCACATTGGAGTAAAAGTTAAGCTTTTTGAAAATTTCCAAGGACAGAGATCCCCCAGCTTCTCAGGGCGACGCTCTGGTAGTGGGCCAGCTTCACAGTGAAGAATTTTTTTCTTTGCCATCCATTTATAATTGCCCCTGCTGAGATGCAGTCGTTGCCTCTTACCCTTCAGTGTCGGATACTGACACGTCTGGCTCTGTCTTATCTTCAACCCCCTTAAGGCAGCTGCAGACAGCAGTGAGGGTCCCCCCAGGCTTTGCTTCTCCAGGCCAAAAAACCCACCTCTTCCTATGTCACGTTCACATTTAGTAAATATGACCTCAGATCTGGAAAAATATTTTTAATGTCTCGTGTTAAATAATTGGTGAGCATTTAAAATGCTTTTCTCACTGGATTTGATCACTTCCTTGGGTCCTTTTCTTTCTGAGCCCAAAGCATGGCTTCACCCAGTCAAGCCTATCCTTGGGGCTCTCTGTCTAAGCAAACCTCAAATGTAACCAGCAGAAGAAATGAAAGGGCCCTTTTTCTGTGATTACCAGTGTCCTCCTGCTGAGACTAAGCTCAAAGAGGCTGAGGTTAATGGGCAGAAGTCAAAGGCTCCAGGATCTTCCTTTTTCTCCCCTTTTCCATCTTTTGACAGGCTTTCAAAGACAACCGTTGCTGC
>JAHREE010000352.1:676112-784499 GCA_033628505.1 Tringa tobata | reverse complement strand
GGTCTCCCCTCAGCCTTCTCTTCTCCAGGCTAAAGAGTCCCAGCTCTCTCAGCCTTTATTCATAAAGGAGATGCTCCAATCCCTTAATCATCTTTGTTGCTCTTTGCTGGACTCTTTCCAGTAGTTCCCTGTCCCTCTTGAACTGGGGAGCCCAGAACTGGATGCAGTACTCCAGTTGTGGCCTCACCAGCGCAGAGTAGAGGGGGAGAATGACTTCCCTCGACCTACTGGCCACGCTCTTCCCTACGCAGCCCAGGATTCTGTTGGCCTTCCTGGCCACAAGAGCGCACACTGCTTGCTCATTGTCATTTTGCTGTCTACCAGGACCCCCAGATCTTTCTCTTCGGGACTTTTTACTTTCTCCTTTAGGTGATAAAGGTACTTGAGAGCTTTTTGAAGTTGATACCTTTATGTATTATTTTTCATAACTGGTAGCCTTATACAGGGACTGAGCTCAAGGTAATCACCTGATCTTACAGTTTGAGTAAAGCTGAGTATTTTATTGTCCGTGTTGTTATTGCTGTTGTGTGGTGCTCATGGTGGCTGTCAGTTGTGAACGTGGCTGAACTTCATGGGTGTGCTTTCTGTCATTTCTTTAGGCCAAGTGAAAAGAAAACGTAAAGCAGTGTAGACAGTGAGAACGGAAAGAGAAGCTGCTGTACAAGGCAGTAATTAGTAGTTAGTCTGGCAACCTTTAGCAACAATTGAATCTTTATGGCCCAGTGGTCTCTTTTAGTGACTCTGTACAAACACAAAAACTAGGTCACAGACTTGATGCTGCTGTGTGGGCTTTGGGGGCAGAAAAGAGTTGGGAAGCTGCGAGAGAGGCAGCAGAATGAGACAGGGCTGGGAGAGCTCAGCTTGGAAAGGGAGAAGCAGCAGCGTATCTCCAGAGATGAGGCTCGCTGGAAGTGGATCTGAAAATTGCTGTCACACAACTTGCTTCTACAGTTTCCCTCAGACAATGGAATTTAGTGTATACTGTTCGTAAATAAGCATGGTTGTATCAAAGGAATGCTGATCTTTCTGAATTTCTTAATAGAATATTCTGGCAGCGCATGTAATAGCTAATTTTCCAGACTGAGACCCACACATCTGTCCTTCTGCAATAACCTTTCAGGGAACTTCCCCATGAATTGAGCCCAAAACTTTACCCCAAGTCTCATTACAACCTTAAAAGAGGCTGGACAACAGAACTGGTTATTGGGCTGCTTTAAATGGAGAGGCTGTCGATAGTGGGTCCATGAAGGGCCAAATGCTGCAGCGTGGGGCTCCAGCTGGTCCCCAGGATGGACAAGCACACCTAGAGAGAAAACCAATGCCCTGGTGCTTCATGACCATGTTGATGGAAGTGGTCAAGTAGGGAGATTCACAGGGCTCAATTTCTGCTCACAATGGAGTTGTGATGTGAATCTGAGCTTGAAGTCTGGCCGTAGAACATACCCTAAATGTACTCAGGATTTGTACTCTATGAAGTAAAAAATTCCCAGTTTTAGGCATGAAATTGGGTATTTTCCTATTGATTTTTTTTTCCAGTACAAATGCATTTATTGCCACTTTTGTCCACTTTTGAAACCTGTCTCTTCATTTAGCTATTGTCTTTGATCTGCAGTGTGCATAGTGCATCTTCTGTGCTTTTTCTGTTCTCTTTCTTTCAAAAAGTATTGTGGCTTCTGTTGTGTTC
Source organism: Tringa tobata (assembly GCA_033628505.1). Lineage (NCBI taxonomy): Eukaryota > Metazoa > Chordata > Aves > Charadriiformes > Scolopacidae > Tringa > Tringa tobata. Next base: position 782,815 of record JAHREE010000352.1, on the reverse strand, counting down.
ACATCAAAGTCTTAGAAGTGTTTCCTCATTGAGAATTACAGGTCATCAGGACAGCAGTAACTGGTCTAAGTATATTATTATTTATTATTTATATCTTGTATAGTGCCAGGAGTACAGCAGATACTCTGAGTCTGGTTCGCTGTAGTACAGTGAAATCAATGGGAAATGATCCTTAATTAATTGGGCTTCTGTTCCTAAAGTAATTCAGCACTTCCATTGAGAATTAAGTCCTCAGCTTCTCTTACTAAGTAAACATCACAATAAATAATATAAACCGTTGCTTTCAGAATGTTTTGTCTTCCTGCAACTCAAAAGGAGCTTTTGTTTAAAGTTTAAAACTTTTATGGAGCTATGCCTCTGGGCATTTTAGACATAAGATGAATAAAAAATGATCTAGGGTTTTATTTAGAAAACCATTCCTGTGCCTATATGGGCTTGTCATTTTGAAATGAAATTTTCATACAAACTTTCAGCCCAAGGGACCAAGTGGGATCTTCAGATTTAAGAATTAATAACTGTTCTGCCACTCAGTGGATCCCTGAGCAGTATGGCCACACCAAAATCTAGCTTTGTCTACCATCCCTGAGCACTTTAAGTTTTTCATATTTACTGGGAGTTAGTGCAATGTATCTTTACGTGGTGCTATCTGCAGTATGCAATTAATCCAACAAAACTAGGTGACTTCACAGACCGCTAAAAGCTACTAATTAATTCTAGCTTCAAACATCCACGAAGACACACTCCATCTGATCACGATGAAGCTTACAGCTAGGATTGTTATTTGTCACAGGAAAAACAACTCCCAACTTGTCAGGTCTCTCCAGTACGAACACGGTTCTTTCCTAAGTTGTCAGTTCTGTGCTCTCTCTTCAGGCTGCCAGGTGGGAGCCAACGAGCTGGCTCCTCTACAACAAAACCAGCCCTGGCTTCATACTTGCATCCCAGCCTTCGAAAGCCAGCGCGGTTGTGTAAGGATTGGAACTCATACGGTACCTGAGAAGTGGTTTCATTTCACCTACCTCCTTCCTCTCCTTCCTCCCAGTCCTGGTTTTTCATCTGTGACAACTTGCTCAGATCGTGTGGGATGCCGTAGGAAGAGGCCCGGAGAGAAATCCCAGTGCTAACTTTGCACATCGGCTGCCACCCCATGAGCACCATCTAGCTGACTCCTAAGACAACAGCATGGGAGGCTGAACGGGTGCAGCCTCTGAAATTCAGCAAAACAAGCCTTCCATGCTCTAGCTTGGTGATGTAAGCTATAAAAATACTGGTGAGCCTGATAGCCGTATAAACTGCTCCGCCACAAATGCACGTTCGGTTGTCTTAGGGTGCAGTGACGTGGCAGAAGTATCTTCTGCTGCAGGGTGTCTGCACGAAGCAAGTTTCACAGTCTGAGGACCAGGCTTTTTCACCTTTTGTACCATATAAAGAGCAAGAGTATTGCATCCCATTTGTTTTCAGCTGATCAATTCCCTGTAAAGACAGCAGTGCTTGGGGAAAAGCACTAAAGACAGTGCTTGGGGAGGAGCACTCAACTGGAGCCTGAAAACCTCCTTTTGCCTGAATACACTGTGTGATTCCTCATCTGAGAAACAGGACTGAAAACTTATTTATATCATTTTTCTTCAAAAGCGTTCTGTAAAGATGACTTAATTAATTCTTGCATAGTAGTTCGAAAATGAAAAACTCTGTCATGTTCAGAATTAGAAAGAGTTTTTTATTCCTTTTGAAGGAGAACTATAGTTCCCTGGGTTGGTTTTTTTTAGGTTTGAGGGTTTGGGTTTGGTTTTTTTTTTCCTTCTTACAGATTTTACATTTCCTATCCTGAGGTATAAAGTCTCGCTGAAGAATTTCCCTGGAATGGTGACAGCCTCCCGTTAAAGAAGCCCTGCTTGTTGTTAGTTTAGCGTTGCATTGATACATAAGGGGGATGATTTGCATAGTAGAAACGGAGAGATCAGGGATCCACTGCACTGAGTGCAGCTGTGAGCCATGAAATAGTATCTTCCACATGTCTTCCAGTTTAAGTAGGCACCCGTTCACTCTTTTCTTTATATCCAGAGTCTGTGAGTTCATCCTTTCTCAGGCAAAGACAAAATACTGACTTTCCTTACCTGTGTCCCGCTTGGCTGGGACATTCAGTGCAGAATGGTGTTGTAAGGAAAGATGCTGGGTGGGAATGGGGGGAACATTGTGAGGAGATGTGGAAGGATTGTATTTGTTATTTAATATATGAAGAGCAGCATGCAGTCTGACTGCTGTTCAGAAAAATTCAGGTCCCATTACGCATCCCCTGATGAAAGCTCATATTCCAAATGAACAAAAAAAATACTGGGTAGCGTAGCAGACACTTAGTCATAGGGATGTTTGGTGCATAAAATTCAAGAATTACATGATCTACATCGATGGGCTCTGTGGACAGTGCAGCTTGAAAATATTTTGGTTATTAAACCCAGGAGGTGCTGGGACCACCTGAAAAAGAGCAGAGTATCAGCTCACACATCCCTCGGGCACACAAATGTCAGTCTCCAAAGGCAGTTGGGAGGCGGGTGTAAGGAGATAGTGATTGACTACACCACCAGCAGTTACTTTCAAGTCTTTATTTTTTTAGGCTGTCTTAAAGGTTTTGAAGGAAGGATGATAAAATCTCTCAGAAAAATCAAGAGCTTTTCAAATGATAGAACCAGCTTTCACCTGGGGGGGGATCATGGTTGTGCCTTCCAGAGTGCAGCAGAAGGTGCTTTGTGTGTGACGTTGGCTGTCTCCACCAGCCGTGCTTCGGGTGCCACCGTCTAGGTTGCTGCTCTGTCACTGTGCTGCTGCTGGATTGATGGCTTGCCTGCGGTCTGCCTCAACCCTTACGGTACTCTCTGCCCCATCAAAATCCATTTGGCTGGGAGGGCTTCCTAGGGGGTTTGCTCTAGGTCACGGAGTAGTGGCTCTCGACCAGCTGGTTTTGGCAATTGTCTCCTTGCACTGGCCAGTATCACTGAAGCTGTAAGAGCTGGGTGTCAGTGGACTCATCCGCTATGCTGGAGTCCAGCAGACTCTTTAAAATGCTGTTGTTTAATTTAATCCAAGCAGAGATTCTTCAGAGCTAAGCAGTACGAGGGTTGGCAGCACCAGAAAAGACATATAATTTATGTTATCTTCTCTATTCCAACAACATTGTAGCAAAGCTTCCTTTTTGACAACTGGCTAGCTCCTGCCATTAGCGAAAACATAGGTCTGCAACCTGCAGAACTACTGCAGGGTTGCCAAGGCTGGCTAGAAATGAAACATGTATTATTTTTTTAAAGATAATAAATGATAATTGATAGATATATTCATCGGCGAATTGATGCCTTATTTCTTTGAGAAAAATAAATTGTTTTCTCCTTCACCATGTTTTCCAAATGCCTGGTTTAAAAATTATTTCCTTCATCTCCAGCCATCCCTTAAGGTTTTTTTTAAACAGGATTGGTTTAAGCATAAAAATTCTGCGAAAGCCTGCAGGTGATCCTCATATCAGAAGACTGATGTGATTTTTATTTTCTAGAATGCACTCCCCAAACACCTCACCTGCAGTGTTGAATTTTTCCATGCAGGGGAAAGAAGCGGTGGTCCTTTATAAATTGTTCTGCTTTCGGTGACGTGAAGCAAACCATGAGAGACCACGTACACTCAGGTACTGGTGCACCTAAAGATGTAAATGAACGCCTACATGCTGAAGACAACAGCTCTTCTGACTAAATATATGTGTGTGTGTGTGTGTGTGTGTGTGTATCTGGGAGTTAGCACAGACATCTTTTCCCACTCTCCCTATCCTTGCGTGATGCTCCAGCTGCTCAGAAGGTCTCGTGTTCCACTGAAGGGTGGTGCAGGAGAACTGCATTTCTCTCCCTGTCTACGTCCCACACTCCTGGTCTGGCCTTTGGCCAAACTCATGATTTCTCCTGACTCCGCGCTTGATTAGGGAGACAGCGGTAATGCTGGCTCTCTTCTTCCCTCAGCTGCTGTGAGGGGAAATTTATTGATGTTTGTAAGGTAGTCAGATGTGATGACTGGGGCATATATATTCTTTACTCCTCGGGGAGCAGTCAGTTAAATGCACACAGGGCACAAAGACTTTATAAAATATGAAACCTCTGTGAATTTATTCCTTTTAATCGTATTCCATATTGTATTTCTGAGTACCTTCTTGTAAAATGGTACATAATCTTTAATGAATACAAGACTATAAGGTCTCCTTTGGATTTAAATTCTACGTATTTGCATAAATTTAGCTCCATAAAATTATTTTATTGGCAAATCAAAATGCACACACAGATGTACCTTTCAGAGCTTAATTTTGTAAACAAGGCATCATATTCGGCTCTCAGTGAAGCTGGCATAATTCTACGGTAACATCAATAGATTTACTTGAGATTTATATTTGGGTTACTGAGAGCAGCATTTGGCCTAAAGACTCCAGAGCGAGAAGCATATAATTAGTCATCTGCCCAGCAAGTGCAGTCTACTCAGAAAATTTACAACTAGAGTAAAAATTTTGCACCAATCAATTTTTAGTTTTAACATCCACGTTTTTCATCCCTATGTCACTCTTTTGTTAGTTAAATAAGATTTTTTTTTTCCTTCCTTGCACATTGGGGAGCTCAGAGTCCTGCTTTTTCCAGATACAAAGTTTCAGTGCTATTTTTACATGGATAAAGAACCATCAATTTAGTTTAGTAAGAGATTATGTACAGACAGATCAACCATCTAATCAGGGTCTCGAGGGCACTGAAATATTAAGCTTGATTTCTGTAGCAAGTTATTCCTGTTATCTACCTTTTAGATGAAAACACGTCCAGTGAAAGGAATACCTTATAAATGGCTTCACCGCTTTAAGATCGCTCCAAAAATTCCCAGCTGATAAATAGTGTATTGTGACTGTCCCTCAACTGTGAGTATGTACACATAGCCTACGTTACCCTAACCTTAATATATGATGAGTAGTTATTTTCCTTTGTGCACTGCAGAGAGACTTCTGTCCAAGCAGCAGCGAGCAGTCACGTGTCACAGTCTGGAGCTAAGTTCCCTACGACTCTTTAATCATTTGGTAGCTCTGTCTGTCCAACATTATCTGACCTTCAGTTTTTCTTCCAACAGCATATGCTGGGACTTATATTTTTCATTTCTTTTAGTCACCACAACTAATATGCTGGTGGGGCTCAAAATTTTAAATTAATATATAATATAGAAGAAGTATATTGATTTAAAATTATATATTTAATTTAAATTAATAACAATAATATGGAATTAATTTTTATATAGGCTAAAGGTAACATCATAAAATAAAACCACCTTGAAAATTCCAAGATGAAATCCTTTGAGCATTTTTTAAAATATATGGTGTCTACTACAGGCTGATGAAAGTGCACTTTAAATGCCTGCTAAGAATCCTAGGTAGAATAAATATAATGGCCTCATCTTCTGAAATACAATGTTGATACAGAGCTATTATAAGTACAGTGCATTAGCACACCCAGAACTAATGGTGACCTTTGCTTTAAGCAACACTTGCTGAATTTGAAATAACATTTCTCTCTGGAAACAGATTGTGTTTTACTGGGGAGGAAGGACATTCAGGCAGAAGAAGGCAGGAGCCAACCTTTGCTGTGCCAGGGCAGGATGTAGAAAAGGCAGCAGATCCTGAGGGTTAATCCGGGTTCATACCTGGAAGAGTTTTTCAGTCATGATTTTGTTAGTATTTTTAATCAGTCAGGCATTATAAAATAAGTTAACCCCTTCACCCCCAACAAAACAACAATGAAACAAAAAGGATGGAGAGAGAAAGGTTCTATGCATGGTCAGGCACTCCCTGAATTTAGGGTTGATATCTTGGACACATTTTGGTTTCAATGTTCTTCATAACCCTGTATGAGACCAGGTGGAGGGGTCTGGACCTGTGTGGAGAGTTAGCCTCAAACATTTCCCATCCTGAGCACTGAGGGTACACACTGAAGAATGTTGGCACTAAGAACGGTTTCTCAATGGAGTTTTTGGTTTGTTTTTAGGTTTTGCTATAGCACCACAGGTCAGACACCTCTAGAAAATGCACAGTGAGAGTTCTGGGGTCTGCTGGGATCTCACAGCAAGTCAGAGATCAGTGCTGGGACAAAGATCTTAAGGTTCCCTCTCTCCTGAAATATACAGTCTGTCCCTGCATGTTCCCAGTGGAACCAAGGAGAAATTGTTGAGGATGAACTCTTCAGCACGTGAACTGCCTCGTCTCAAAGTAAGCTTCTCTGACCGATGCTTCCAGCTCCCTCGATCTTGTCTTTGTCCCACAGCTTTTACCTGGTGTCAAAACCAAATGGCAGACACTGTTTTATTTCTTATTTATGCTGGCTCTGACTCCTTTCCTGCGTTAATTAACCTATGGCATCAGCAGAAGCCCATGGCAGGGGCTGGGAGCTGGCTGAAGCCTGAGAGAGCCACACAGGCTGTGACCTGAGAGCAGAGCGGTACATGCTGTGCTGGGATTAGGCTAAACTTCTTGAGGGATAATATACTTTGGTCACCATTAGTGTCCTGTGCACCTGAGGTTTAAAAAAAAAAAAAAGAGGAGGGAAGGGGAGAGGTAGAGAAAATGAGGGAACGTTTTGCTGCTACCTTTAAGCTCTGGTATGATGGCTCAGCTTTCAATCTCTTCTGTGATAATAACCTCAGAAAGAGAGAAAAACACTGCAAAAATGAATTGGACAGTGTATGTAGTGCTTGTTACACAAAGGGCTATTATTTCTCACGGCGTGTGTACTTACCATTAGAAAAGTTTTAAGGATAATACAGAAACTGAGATGACAGCTGCCAAAGGCATTTTAAGATTAACTAGCATAATTGCACTTCCAGATGGAGGGAAGTTCAGGAACAACTTGGTGTTTTCTGACCTTAGGGTGGTGAAGGTGATGTGCTCAGTCTCTGGAAGAAGCATTTACTTCTTCATTCAGTAACTGTCCCTTTATTCCTTCCCCACTTGCCAGTTGATTGCCGCAGCCCTGGCATTGGCACGGCGTCTGGAGGGAGCTGTTTGTCTGTGCTGTGAAGATAAGGGTCGGGGTGGAGGATGCGGAGCAGGGGCAGGGGAATTGAGACAAGGGAAGGGGGCATCAGGCAGCGGGTGCAATTAAAGAGAGATGAGCACAAACACCTGCTTCTCAAACAAATCCCCATGTTTGCAAACTGATTACAAGCGGAGCTCTTTTCTTTATTGAGGTGAGGAAGAGGGCAGAGTGGGACCCCACTAAAGGCGATAAGGAGAACTGCCTTTTTGGATAGCTAGGAGTTTAGGTGTGATTATTCTTTTGGGAGAAGCTCTTTTGGTCATTGTGGGAAGGTGAAGGCTGATTCTCAAAAAGCCCTTCTGTCTTGCCTGTTTTTTCTTTCAGATAAAAAGCTCCTCTTCATTTTCAAAGAAAGCCCACGTGCCCCCTTTACATACGGTTATACTCTTGCTGACAAGTGGCCTGCTTTTAAGGCCGTAGTACACCAAGCTCTTTGATCGGTTCTGTGTGATCAACCCCAAAATTAAATTCTTTCATTGCCACTTAGCATCAGATATCAAGTCATTTTACAAAAGAAGTGGTTACTCAGACATTCTCTCTGTTGTTCCACGGTCGTGTCAATATATGTGAGAGCAGAGCACGGCTGAAGCAGTGTCGGTACCTCCATGTCCTTCATGCACCTATTTCACCCTGCCTTTTGCCTCCCCCAGGGCACAACTGTAGCCACTGTCTTGCAGTTGCTCACCAGCATCATGCGTTGGGTACCACGGGTGAAGAGATGCAAGGCACAGGGAGCAGGTGTGAGCCCAGGGTGACTGGTACAGCAGCTAGGTACGGGCTGTGCCACCATCCCCACCAAGGGCCGTGCATCCCTCAAGCCAAGTTGCCTGTGCAGAGCCTGTGTTCACCTCAGAGATGCTGCGGTCCCTTCTTTTAGGTCAGGGCTGCAGCAATCCCTGGCTGTTGCATTTAAAGGTAAGCGAGTATTTACCTCCTAGTTATGGTGTCCTTAACTCCTACTTGTGGATGCCCCATCCCTGGAGGGGTTCAAGGCCAGGCTGGATGGGGCTTTGAGCAACCTGGTCTGGTGGGAGGTGTCCCTGCCCATGGCAGGGGGGTTGGAACTCCATGATCTTTAAGGTCCCTTCCAACCCAGACCATTCTGTGATTGATTCTACTGAGACCAATATTTCTTCTGCAGTGAGAGGTTTAGAAAAGAAGTATAATTTGTGAAAATTCTGTTGCATTTTTAAAAGTTATAATTGGCATATATCAGTGCCCCAGTTCTCTGCAAATATAATTAGATGGGATTTAAAGGGTTCTGCACTCATTAGGGCTGGACCTCTGGCAGTCAGAGAAATACTGTAGAGAATATACATTCATGTACGTGGTTCCAAAATGGTATACATTTGTCATCAGTAAGAGTATTGTGGAAACTGCTCTGCTGACAAGGCTTCCTGATCTGTTCTGGGTATCTCATGGTCAAAAGGGAGTGTGTCTTTGGATGTTTTAAGATAACTAGGGAGAAGAAACCGGAAGATCTCATTAGACTACCTTAATTAATGATCAAAAATAGAAGATCCCTTAATATATATTCCTTCCCTGTATAACTGGGAAAGTTATACATTTAAAGAATGAAGCCAAGCCCTCTATCCTTCCATTTTTTGAGTATTCCTGCAGTCATTGCAGGATATTTGGCTGTAGAAGCATAATGGCAGTCTTTTGACAGGGTACATATTTAAAAGTATTACTTTTTTTGCGTAATAGTGTGGATAAAATTTTAAAGTCTATTGAACATTATTTTAGACTTTGTATGAGCATCAATAAAATGCAATCATATTTTTTTCTAAAACTTAGACACCTGAATATTAAAACAGGTAACAGAAGCAAACACTATGAAGGTATAATTTTGAGCCAATATTAACGTCTCCCACTAAGGCAAATCCATTTTATTCTGAGTTGCATAGTCTTTTTGTGACCTTGCAATTGCAAGGTTTATGAAGACAGAGGCAAAGCTGCCCTTGGATGGAAAACTTAAAGTATAAAATTTTGGTGCGAGGTAGATTCCAGCATCCCCTCTGGCTGCTGTGACGTGTGACGCTCCTAAAGGCTCTGTGTTTCTGTAAGAAACTTAACAGTATTAGGTGATCTGGTCATCTGAAAGATATTGCATAAAGCAATAGTAACAATGGAAATTGTCAATTTAAGAAAAACCTTTGCGCTGATCTTGTGCTATATTCTGATTTTGATTTTATGATGCAGATGCGTATCTTTACAGTTACGCGGTGGAGATATTTAATCACAAACTACAATGTTATTTTCAAAGATTAAAGAGGTTCTAAATCCTTTACAAAGCACCTTTGAAAAAAAGGCATCAATGAATTTTATGAATAACAAATATGTAAATCTATAACGCATTTCTAAAAATTACAATACGATTATAGTATTGGTATATTTTAACAAAGCATAAGAGAAATCTGAAGGCTATTTTAACGTAATTTTATTCTTCAATTAAAATATTCATGACTACCTTTCATTATTTAAACTCCCTGATCATTATGAAAAATGCAAATTATTTCAATTCACTTATTCAAATTTCACATAGAAAGGAAAAAGTATTGAATCCTACTGAGTACCAAGTGACCACGGACAATTTTCATAGGAGTGTAGCCCCAGCCAGGATTCTAAATTTGGCTTCAGCATTTTAATTAAAATGGGCAGATTTTCCTCCACAACAATATGAGAGAGGCCAGAATCCTAGTGTGTGCCTCATCATGAAAATGAGAATTGTTATGATGGTGAGCCACGTTTTATAGGGTGTGCATTTATTCCTTTATTATACTACCCTCACAAACCTACTCCTCATCTTTATAAAGTTTTATGTACTGTATCATGTAGATGAAAAAAAAAAAGGAAAAAAAAAGGAAAACCTTAGATTTCGTTCCCTAGGTGTTCTCATTGCTTTTAGAGAAATGCTAGTAAATGGCACTCAAATATCTGATTAATAAGTAGGACTGTTGAAGTTTTTTTTGGGCTGCTGATACTCTCAGGGCTTGCTCACTGCAAATAGCTTCTGCTTGCCACTGTTGCGACCATTGCTCTTATTTTCAATTTTCCTTCTTTCCAGCTCTGTTTTTCTGTTGATCTCTTACACCTAGACAACCCATCCCTCTCCCTCTAAGATTATTCTTTTCCTCTGCCTTTTGAGGACTTGTCCTTACTGGCACAGTCCTGGCCTTTCTACCCTCCACACAGACACTCCTGACTCCACTGATCTGCTTCTTTCTATTTGTTTCTCTTAATTTCACTCCTGTGCTTTCTCTTTCATAGAATCATAGAATGGTTAGAGTTGGAAGGGACTTTAAAGATCATTCAGTTCCAACTCCCCTGCTTTTTTTTTTCACACCTCCCACTAGACCAGGTTGCTCAAAGCCCCGTCCAGCCTGGCCTTGAACCCCTCCAGGGATGGGGCAGCCACAGCTTCTCTGGGCAACCTGTTCCAGAGCCTCAGCACCCTCCCAGGAAAGAATTTCTTCCTGAGATCTCATCTAAATGTCCCCTCTTTGAGTTTAAAACCATAACCCCTCGTCCTATAGCTCCACTCCCTGATCTAGTCCTTTCCCATCTCTCCTGTAGGCCCCCTTTAGGTACTACTTCTTTCTGCAGGAGAACCAGAACAGTTCCCTTCTTACCCATAACACACCCCTTAGACACCACCAGGAGCTGTACCTGTGCTGAGCCCACCACAACAGGATTGATGCAGTGAGCACTTGCTTGTGTCTTCAACAGAGCAGTTTCTGAGATCTTCTGAGGAGGAGAAAGCTTTCAGAGGTGTATCTGCAGGTTTTCTCTTCTACCACTCTCTCTTGCCTAGAAACGATAAACTACATGAAATATCAAGGAGGCAAAGGGCAGATGTTTTGTATATTTTTCCCACTTCTAATAACTGGACATCTTTAAGTATTTGCTACACTTGTTTTGTTGGGGGGTTTTTTGTTGTTGTTTTGGTGGTTTTTTTATATATGTCTTTGTACAGTCTATTATTTATTTACTAAAAAATTAAGGGGGGAAAAAACAGTAACAGACTTCATGTAACGCGCTCATCGGTAAGAAAATATTCACAATCTGTTCTCTAATGACCTGCAGTTGACATGAGTTTTACATTACAGCCCAGCATGACAGCATGGCATGTCACCGTGTGACTGGCAGTGTCTGCTTTGGGCACCATTGGGCACCATGAATGAATCAGAGGAGCACACCATATACCCTGCAAACCATTGTGCAAAAATTCAGGGTTTACAATTTCCTTTTCTGAGAAGAGGTAGTTTAGTGGCTGAAGCTGCGCTAAATTATGGAAGAGAAAATCAAGTGCTATAATTGTGGGTGTTTATCACAGTTACAGTTTTTTTTTCTATTCATAGAAATTTGATCTGAACAGGGTAAATCTGTGCCCACAATCCAAATGAGATCATCTGCAAACAAAGTAAATGGAAGAGACACTTTTTATGGCTTTGTTTTATAACTCTTCTGTTTGAGGAACTAGTCTTTAATTAATGTTTTTTCTCATATACCTTCATGTTAAACTAACAGAGTGTGTAATAACTCTTCAGTTAAAACAGGTTTTGTTTGGGTATGAAATTCATATAGAAAAACTTGACGGACCCCTAGTCATGGTACTAGGTTTGTAGAACAAGTAGTAAAAGCACTAAAGGATGGTCTAACTCCAATTAATGTCTGTGATGGAATTCTCTCAATAATAGCATGAGAAGTCCCTGCAGTTTGTTTTATGTTTTGCCACACTAGGACAAGAAAACTTCTTCCCAGAAAGTCCCAACACCTTCACACCATCTGAATTGCATCCTTTTCAAAGAGCTGGACTTTTCCATCTGTATGTTCCCCAGTAAGGAAAGCTCGTAAGTGGGAGAGAGCTGATGTATTAACCCATGCTCAGCCAGCTGTGTACTGATCTGTGAAGGAATAAGCATATATCAAAACTACAAAAATTTGGGAAAGGACTATGCTAGAGCGTGATGTACATAAGCTATATTCCATTGAAAGACGCTGCAGGGGTCAGTTAGATGCTTCTGGGAATGAGGAGTCTGTAACGTGAGCTATTGAGTATTATTAGAGCCCTTGTTCTCTTCCATAGGTCCTGGTGCCACCTAAACAGCAGCTTGGTAGGCAATGGCAACTGGAAAAAGCTGATGGAGGACATGTAAAGTCACTACCTCACCTCTCCAAGCCCCTTACTCTCTCCCTCTACCCAGAAAGTAAGTAACACCGTTTATAACCATTTATGCAGTCAAGGTCTTCATAGATAGGGAAAATAGATCCCAGTGGAGTAGAAATTTGCTAAGCTTTCAAGTGGATAATGCAGCATGTGTTCAGTTTCTTAACGAAGCTTGTTTCATCAGTTTAGGGTAAATGAATGTAAGCAAGAGGCTCTTTGAAAACTTTTATTGTGCAGTAGCTTGAACCCAGAAAGTTGTTGCTGGGCTGCCTGCGTTTTATTTCTCTGGCCCTTGAACTGTAGCTTGCTAGCCACAATCAACCTACATTAAGGAAGGATGGGTGTTTCACCAGGATGCCCAAATCAGTGAGGATGCTGGAGGCTGGCGAGGAACTGGGAGGACATCACAAGCCTCATCAGTGCCTGCAGCTGGGCTCTATCAAAGTCCCGTGTCTGGTCAGGTCCCTTGAATCCCCTCCCAGAGAATTGGCATTTACAAAAACTCTTTGAAACAACCCAGCAGCACAATTCTCTTTTTAAGAAGATGACTACCCAGAGGAGCAGGAGGTGCTGATAGCTGGGCCACAGAGGAGAGAGCAGTAGGCATTTCGTGGGACCAGAGAGAGATGAAAACAGAGCATGACTGATTACCAGGTAGCATTGCAAAAGGGAGATGGCAGCCCTCGATGTTCTGAACCTTGCTGTCTCCCTTGTTTGTGCATTTATGTTGGTAAGGAAATTAGGCTCCGTTATCATTTGGGTATGTCCCTATTTTGCTGCAGTCTGACAAACTGACTACAGTGTATGTGAAGGCAGGTTTACCTACTACATTTCAGTTGTCTCTGAGATTTCCAGATGAGAAGGTTGCCCATTTCCTCTCAGTCCATCACAAAAAAAAAATAAAAATATGCGGCAGTTTGTGCCTTAGGTTTAGGAGAGCAGTCATGGAAAGAACACACATCTGCCTCCTCTCTGCCCTTTCCCACCCAAGGAGCTGCTGTCTGGTCTGCTTGGGCTGATTCTCATTGGCATGACTTTAACCTAAGATGACCTATGGGAAACTCCGGTGTTGTGTGTGTTTGTTTGTTTTCACAGATGGTAAACATCTACAGTGTTTCATTCCACAATTCTGAAATAATTTGTATCCTCGGTTGTGGTTCGTCAGTCATATTTTCTTTTTCTCACTTTTGCATTTTCTGATACAATGACTTGTTTAAGAATGTTATAGGAGGAATTGGTTAGCAGAAACTGCATTGCAAAATGAGGAAGACTTGCTGCTTAGTCTAGTAGAATGTGAGTCTAAAACACTTTTTACATTTAAAGAAAAATGCCTTTCATACACATAAGGAAACTTTAACTTATTCAATTTTCTTTGCTGCAGAACGTCCCTCACTGATTGACCCGTGCTGCTACACTTCTGTTATAAATCATAGCCAGAGTGGGAACATCAAACTGTGATATACAGCTCTGTTCAAATCACACTCTGTTTTCTACCTGAGGAGCTTGCTTGTTATGGAGACTTGCAAGTTATAAATAGGACAACATAGAAGAAGCTTCATTGTAAAGATATGGTAGAAAATATTTTCTCTGTGAAGAGAGAATCTTTTAAAAGAGCCTTTCAATTTTCCTGCTTGGGTATATACTTCTGCTATTCCCTGTCCCGAGTATCCAAAGACTCAACTAAGGTGGTAGGACTCGACTCTTCAGAACTTGCTGCTTCTTTACCCTGCTTGGCCACAGACCTTCCTGCAACATTCCAGTTTGTTCATCTGCAAAATAAGGAATTTCTATTAACCTGGATTATAATTGGAGGACCTGTGCAGAGCCAGCATGAAATAGCATTACCACACAGGGTAAGGGCTGTCTCTGTCGGTGTAAAGCATCTTTGAAGGTGTTTGAAGCTTCATCATGTCAGAAGTAGAGGAGAAAAGTAGTTGTGACGTGGAGTTAGATTCCTTAACCTATTTTCACTTTCTTCTTTCTTCAGGCATCCCATGTGAGGATTACGGAAAGCAAAAGCATCCTCCTGATTTGCAGTCCTCGTTTTCCCTGCTGTGACTGGTACCACAGTCCAAACTGCGGAGGAGAAAGTGGGGAAGGGAAAGATGGTCCTAGTGCCCTTGTGAGGATGGAGGCTGGTTAGGGCTCCGCAGTGGAGCACGTGTGCAGGGATTGTCTGGGACAGTCGAGAAGTTACGATGAACTTGGACACAAACCAGCTCCCCTGCATACGTAGCCCACCCTCAGGTATGTGGCAATCGTGCTGCACAAGAATATTGTGATTAGCTTTCTGGACTGCTTTAATAGCGGGTGGAGAGTGAGAGGGGCACTGGAGACCTGCATTCTGGTCCTGAGGTTGCCAGTGGCTGGCTGAGGGACCCTGAATTGTCCAGCACCTAGAGGGGGCCTACAGGAGAGATGGGGAGGGACTCTGAGGGAGTGGAGCAGTAGGACGAGGGGGAATGGTTTTAAACTCAAAGAGGGGAGATTTAGATGAGATCTCAGGAAGAAATTCTTTCCTGGGAGGGTGCTGAGGCTCTGGAACAGGTTGCCCAGAGAAGCTGTGGCTGCCCCATCCCTGGAAGTGTTCAAGGCCAGGCTGGATGGGGCTTTGAGCAACCTGCTCTAGTGGGAGGTGTCCCTGCCCATGGCAGGGGGGTTGGAACTCCATGATCTTGAAGGTCCCTTCCAACCCCAACCATTCTATGACTTCAACTCTCTGGGGCAATTTCCCCCTCGCTCTCTGTTTGGTTGGTTTTTTTTATCACTGTGAATCTTCTTGACAGGAATGGACAGCATCTTGCTGTGCATTGGCATCATGTCAGTCTTAACTCCAGTCTTACCTGTGGTCTCCCAGTGCTGCTAGAGTCTCATCATTCCTCGTATTTGTAGCAATAGCACTACTGTGGAATGCAAATTTGTATCATTATATTACCATTAATAGATCATTCACACCACTGTTTTTCCAGGCTCCTGAAAATTTTTGCGTGAAGCAGTAAATAGGAGCAGGGAAGTACTGAAAGGGCTCTAGATTGTCTGGAGATGTGAAGTAAGTAAACATAAATCATGGAACAATAAAATCTTAATTTTTAATGCTTTTCCTTTTCCTGCTTTTGTGATGGATTTTATTCCTTCCCCTTAAAGTTCTAGTGGTGGTTGGCTGTTACACACAGCCTCCATTAGGAGAACATACTTTGTTGCTATAGCAATTCTTTCTCGCTCTGATATTTTATCGCACTTAGATGCTGCTGGGGAAAAAAAAAAAAAAAAGCAAAACCAAAACCCAACAAAAAAAGCATCACTGACCTCCTCGCAAATGGTCAGCGTCCCCGATCTCTTATTTCTGGGCAACTTTTAACTATATCTCACACCAATCTATATTCTGGTAAACACTTTGCAGTAGGCACTATCTGGAAAGGTTTATCATTGCGCTGTAAGTGGCACACTGCACACAGCAGGACACGCTGCAGCACAGCGTCTGACATAGCAGATATAGATTGCTGTTAAGATAAATTCATCCTTTTTGATCTGAACATTTCACCAGCTCCAATTTGAAGTCTTGATATCACCCTGTCAACCAAAGGGGATGTTTTTAAGCAAGGGAAGAGTTATCAAAGGTTTCCTCAAAGTTCCTTTTAGAATGGTTTCTACAAGAGCAACGATATATATTTATTGGGGGTGAATGTAGTGCTCATCAAAAGTGCTAGACTGAAATCCCTGTAGACATAAGGCCTCTGTTCAGCATCAGATACTGNGAAGTGCCATGTCTACACGTTTCTTAAATACCTCCAGGGATGGTGACTCCACCACCTCCCCGGGCAGGCTGTTCCAGTGCCTGACCACCCTCTCAGGAAAGTCATTCTTCCTAATATCTCATCTAAACCTCCCCTGCCCCAACTTCAGACCGTTTCCTCTGCTCCTGTCATTATTCCCTTGGGAGAAGAGGCCAACCCCCACCTCTCTAAACCCTCCTTTCAGGGAGATGCAGAGGGCAATGAGGTCTCCCCTCAGCCTCCTCTTCTCCAAACTAAACATACCCAGTTCCTTCAGCCTCTCTCCTCGTATGACTTGTTCTCCAGACCCCTCACCAGCTTGGTGGCTCTCCTCTGGACACACTCCAGCACTTCAATGTCCTTCCTGTAGGGAGGGGCCCAGAACTGAACACAGCACTTGAGGTGAGACCCCACCAGTGCCCACTGCAGAGGCACCATCACTGCCCTGCTCCTGCTGGCCACGCTGTTCCTGGTACAAGCCCGGGTGCTGTTGGCCTTCTTGGCCCCCTGGGCACACTGCTGGCTCACACTCAGCCGTGCTGCCGACTGTCTGCCCTTCCCGCCTTTAAATCCCCGCGCGCCTCCTGGCTACGCCCCCTCCGCATCTGATTGGCTGCCGCGGACTTCCTGGTTCCGGCTGGGGCTGTGAGGGGGGTGTCTCTGGGGTGGGAACCGCCCTGTGCAGCGCGAGCTCGCCTCAGGCCTGGTCGCCTCAGGCCTGGCCGACCGGGGGCAAAGCCGGGCCGTGTCGGGCCACATGGTCAGCGCATCCCCTCTCCTAAGGGAAGGGGAGAACACGAGGTGAGCAGCGGTGGGAGAGACCCTTCCCCTAGGCGGGTGGGCAAAGCAGACGGGTTGGGAGGCGGCAGGAGAGCTGACTGTATGCGTAGAGCACTGCCCTCGGCCTGGCCAGGTCCTGGGGACTCCTGCATCCACATAGCAGCGTTCGGAACAGTACAAATGGGTGGCTGCACCCAGCAGCACCCGCATGCCTCCTGCTGGGCTGGGTGTGCGGGAGCATGCGGCTTTCTCCTTCTTTTTTTGAGGTTTGAGCGGGGCTACGGCCTGCTCCTTCTACCCCTCTGCACTGCTGCTGGGAAACGTTTCCACCAGCGAGGCCAGGAGAGCAAGCGTAGCTCTCGCCAACACTGGCACGGCCTCTCGCCTCCTCCTCTGCGCCCGCGTCGCAGCTCGTCAAGGAGACACAAATGAAAAAAAGAGCTATTTCACAGTCCAGTGACTGTGAAACTTTGTGTAGCCGGAGGGCGAGGCACGAGGGCGTGATGGAGGGAAGCAGCATGCGGGATTGACTGCTGGAAGACCGAAAGGCAAGGAGAAAAGTCCCAAGGGGAAGGCTTTGCCGCCTACCTCGCACCGTCCTCTCACGGCACGCAGTTTTGCTTTGCCAGGGACCTGCTGGGCATCCCCCAGCAGAGCCTGGATGCAGACTTGGTGTGGGTATTGCCGCCTCTACGGTGGGCATCACCGTGCTTTTGGAAATGCGCTAGGACCTACTGATTTAGTGCATGGGGAGCAGCTTATGAACATCAGGCAGCAAACCAAAACTGAACATGTGGTTTGCAGCTTGGGTTAGACCTGCATTAGACAGGTCCATTAAATCAAAACGTTCAAATTCCACATTCCATTTTCAACCTGAGGTTATAATTGTCTTCATTTTGTCAATGTACATATATATACATAAGATGATTTATTAATAGTTAGGACTATTTATGAATACTCCTAACTCAGTTTGCTTACTGTTTACAGCACAGGTAGGGGGGTGTGTGTAGCATCATTATCACAACAAAGCCCTTATTATTTAGGTGCTTACAATTTTGGCAAATACATACAGGCTGAAATTTTGCATGCTTGGACTCAGTCCATAGGCAGAGCTTTTGGAAGCTAAAAGTAAAATGCATTCAACGATCTTTGAATTGTGTGTGCTTCAATGACATATATTCCCCCCAAAACACAGCATGTTGTTGTTTATCCTTGTAGTAACATAAAAATGGGTGAGCTGAGTCATTTAAACTGTCTTGTTTTGTAACTCTTACAAAGATTTACAAATAGAACTAAAAACCGATGCAATTTTGAAATAAACTGCTTGTCACACTAAAACAACTCATCTTTTTCCACATTCCCCCCCCACATATACACAGGAGGCTGAGGTGTTTGACTCAGTGGTTTAAAATATCTGGGGGTTTGTGAGGTCCTATACATTTATTCGAAATTGGAAGAATTATTGCTGTTACCTTGCTGTCAAGCATCCAGCTCCTAAGGAGACTCTTTCCCCAAGACAACAACTATCTTTGGTGTTGCGTTCCCTGTTAAGGATCTTTTCTTTCCCAGCAGGCCTGTCTGGCATTTACTGTTCAACAGAGGCTGGTTGTTAAAGCCTTGAGGCGAGGTTTTTTTACTAAGCTGTGGCTTGCTCAATCTTTTCCAGTTGGTAAAAGATTTTAACTCCTGTTACTTTCTATTATTCATAAGGGTGGAGGATCACGCTCTCCAATCAAACAAGCCCTGCCGAAGCTCCGAAACCAGCAGCCAAGAGGGCACTTTCTGCTCACCAGCGTGTGGTCGAAGGGAAGAGCAAGTGAGCTGAGCCCTGGAGCTGGGGTCTGCTCCCACCTCCCACCCTGGCTGGCTTTCACAAACAATTCTGCTTGCGTAGCGTGGTGCCCCCGAGTGTTATCCAGTTCCTCGTGCAAAGTAAGTAAATATAATTACTCCTGCTTTACAGAGAGGGACTGCGGCTTGCCCAAGATTGAAGGGGAATTGTGAAGAACCAGGCCTGAGATTTCAGCCCTCATTCAGGCCGCATTGCTTTCTTGCTACAAAGAATTGCTGCTATTTTGGGGTTTTATATTTTGGCAGGTAAATGCTAACTGAAGTCTGTAGGGAAAATTACCCCTCGCCACCACTTTAGATGGCAGCCATATTAAATAAAACCACTGTCTATTAGGAAGGGCTGTCTACTATAATCTGCTGTATAAGGATCATGAGAGTTGCATTTCTTTGAGCAGCTGGGAAGCATAGACTTTTAAATTCAGTTTTTTTCATTTACAAGTTAATTTACATACCTCCTTAGAATTGCCAGAAGCTTTCTTGTCGTGAATTTCCATGGGGGATTTCACTAAAAAAAACCCAACAAAATTTGTAAGACCAACCCAAAAGATCTGCTGTTTTCATTTCCTGCATTTCTTGTCCAGCAGGGCAAGTTGTTTTCTTCATATGTGCAATCTCATCAAAAACAATGAAACAGCATTTATGGAGCTGATTACAAAATTCTTCGCAATAATAAATGGGATCAATCAGAATCTAAAGAAGTAATATTAATTTCATAATTCAGGACATAGTATCTGTAGTTAATAGCTGCCCTAGTGACTATATGTGTGCTTACGTGCCAAAGCAGATATGCAACTTAGTGATGCAAACATCATGGAGTCCGTCAGAAAAATGTCGTTTTGACAAGATTACATTGCTTTCCGTAATTATGCTCAAAATTGAGAACATGAACTTAAGTGGTTTGTACAAATCTCACTTTGGTCAAATATGAGTTCTTCCACCTGAAACTGGGTGTCTGGCCAGCGCTGTGGATGTGGCTGCTGAACCCATGCAAGGAGGCATTTCAGTACGGTGGCCACTGCACCACCAACAAAAGGTGAGTGTGAGCTGCTGCCACCATCCGTCTGGCAGAGTGACCCTGCCGTGCCCACAGCTGGGAGTCCTCACTGCTGTCCCCTGCTTTGCCAACAGCCTCCCAGGGTGATTTTAGACAAGCAGCGATATCTCTCTGCTTTAGTTCGCCACTTGTAAAATTAATAATAATGGTTGCCTACCTCCAGATGTGTTAACATCAATGATGTTTAAGTTCTCTGGTCCACATGCATCGCTCATCTATGGTCAGTATGGTGGCATCTAACTGGGTTTCTGCATCAAGTGCAAGGATTTGTTAACAGGCCGGGGATTTATCCCACACGCAAGGCTTTGTTCACACCAAGGGGAAGTACCGTGCTAGGGAACTTTCCACTGACAGTCTGTCACCAGGTGTGCTGTGGGAGGGGACACAACGCAGTCCAGTGATGTCTGTATCAAAAATACAACTAAGGTGAAGTTTGCCATTAGCTGGCTAAAAGGGACAAGTAAGAGAGTGTTCAAAGGAGCAGTATAAGTCGCAACAAGCACTAAGACAAAGCTCCTTAATGAATGCTATGCCACAGCTGCAAAACAGCAACAGCAAGTGCCCAGCTGCCAGTGGGTCTCATGCTAGATAATGCAGAGGTGATAAACCAATCTTAATGCCCGAGTAATTAACAGTGAAGTATTTTTAACATGACAACTAATGTTGAGCTATGACTACTGCTGTAGCGTTAACAGCTGAGCGGCTGTATCATTATCTGTGTCTTTTCCTGTGTAATCTTTTTAGTGTGAAATGTCTTTAATTTTAGTTTGCTGGAAGAGCTGTGAGAGGGCAAAGGAGTCAGCAGATATAAAATACCCACCAGCTTACAGAACGCACGCTTCCATTTATACGCGGTAGTGCAGCATGAACAATGGCCTGTTGTCAATTGCTTGAAGTAACTTATATGCTGCAGTTTTTCATGCTCTACTCCAGAAACAATAACTATATATCTCCAAACCCTAGTGTATCCCTGAGCAGGAAAAGCAAGAAGAAATAACAGCAAGTGTTTCTTCTTATAGCATAAAACAGCCGGGTATAACAGATATGTTGAGGGTGCTTTGAAATGGTGCTTACATAATATGAAGCTGTGTTTACATCTTAGTACAGTCCCATCAAAAAAATCTCTGTGTTTTGAACAAGCTATTTTAGTTGAATATTTGGAAGGTAGCTCCTTGAAACCACTTTTGCATTTATTTTTTTTAAGTCTTGTGAAGCAGCAAAGGCAAGTGGAAGGTGTAGTTTCAATTTTGGAAAGGATATATTAATTTAAACTGGATCCACTGCACTCAGACCATTACGTGTTTAACTTTCAGGTGCACCAACATGGGGAAATTCAGTAAAGATCATGCAGTAACACACACTGATGCAGTTACTCCAGGCTACCATTCATGTTCTTGGGGAGTTGTATCTATCACGCGCTGACATTACAAACCATCAGTTTCCATCAGAACATAAACACCCGGTGCTGCAGCAGCACAGGATCCAAATGGATTACATTTCTCTGTTCCAACATTTTTCTTGTTTTCTGGGGATTTGCAGCACAGTTTGTCTTGCTTTAATTTTTATGAGAGCTTTGGGGCTTTTGTCTCACTTGGCGTGGTGAGGTACAGCAAGACTTCATTGATGATTATATACCCTATGTTTTTAGAGAAAATATTGCAGAAATAAAAGCATTATTTTATAAAGGCCTCCCTTTCTGCAGATGCAGCACATAAACCGGGATTCCCTGGACCTGGTGCTCAGGGACTCAGCTCAATCCCTGTTTGCTCTCTAGGAGATGCAAAAGCTGATGGCCAGTAAATCTGTGATTCAACTTCTTCAGGACCATGAATTTCTTACCTGTGTAGTCACGACTTTGCATGGCATTAATATAGGTATGGGAGGACTCATATTTCCCATATTCAGCGAATGTAAGAGTAGGAGTTGGGTGAGATGCTGGGTAGCTTAAAGAAGGTCCAACATGTGAGACTTCTAGAGCCACTGATACAGGACGGTAGGACCTTTGCATCCCCATCCCCTGCAGTTTATTTACGACAGGTGCCTGACCCCTCAATATTTCTTAAAACAAAATCGCCGCCTCCTCCCTCGCTCCTGGAAAACTGCTTTTCCAGTGATACTCAGGTGCCTGCTCATTATAGTCTTCCCTAGCTCTTGGCCTGAAGAATATGTAAAAGGTAGAAGCAAAAGAGGCTCATCTTTTGCCAAGCAAAAGCGGCTTATTTTCCCTTTGTACTTTTTCATACCACGGGACTGAGACAAACATAAAATATATTCTGAATTGACTCTAACATCTGCTGTGATCTTTCCTCCTATAATAAACTTTTGAGAATTCCCTGTTCTAAACATGCTTCTTAGTCGTACAAAATATATCTTGGAATATAGGTGATAAAATCCAGAAGCAATACTTGCAGTACTGAGATTCCTGAAGGCTGAAATAGGAGACAGTGAGAGAAGAGAGAAAGAAGATTGAGAGACGTTGGAGTGGTGCCTGTGAACATTTAGCTGGTCTGTGGCTGGGCCGTGTATCGCAAAATATGCGGTTTGAGCAATCAGTATTCTACTTCAGGGGATGAAATGAAACTTTTGCTCTGAAACTAATGTGTGAATGTGTTTCCTTATGTCAAATCCCACTTAGCATGTAAATTAAAAAAAAAAAATAATTAGATCTTCTTGCAGTGCTTCTCCTAGACTTTTTCTGGGATCACCCTTCATTGCTACCACCAATGCGGAATTATTGTTGTGTCTCTCCTGCAGTTGCCTGTTTTCTCATCCTCACAAGAGGCAGAATATGGCCTTGCACTTGTACAAATGATCTCATCTCTCCCCTCTCCTGGACAAGAACTTCCCATAGCTGTCTGAAGACAGTCTCCCCCATAGACCAGGTTTCCAGATGAAACTGCTAGGGATGGAGCTCAGAAATGACTGGGTGAAGCCACGTCCCTGGGTGCAGCACTGCTGGTGCGTGTCTCTTGCTAGCCCAGCACCAGTCTTGACTGGGCTACCACATCCCAGCAAGCCATTTCAGGGCACCTCACCCCAAGGCTGCTCTTGGTTGTGCTAGTGGCTGATTGCATCCATCTCGAGGAAGGTAGTAGAGGAGGAAGATGTCTTTCTGCCACCTTTATCTACCTAAATTCCTTGCTGATTGACAAGCAGATGAACTGCTTTTTTTTTTTTTTTTTGTCAGAGGAGCTGCATTTTCAACAGCAGCAAGCCGATTTGGCTACTATGGTTTTCAGGCACTGCCTTGAGATATTAAAGGCTTCATTTCACGGGGCAGTTGCTGATCATTGTGTTTGTGCTGAAGGTGATCAGCACTTAGGAGTATCGGGGCCAAGCTGTCTCAGATGTGCCACCAAAAAGCTGAGACAACAGAAATGAAAAGTAATACTTGAAATCTGGGTCTAATTAATTTTCATGAAAGCAAAACTTGTTGTAGAGGTACGATATACTCTGCGTACTCTTGATAATATTTTCGAGTGTGACCTACATTTTCTGATACCTTTTTGTACCTGGTGCTTCCTCTTTGTTTTGCGTTATGAATGTCTGCCTGAGAAAATGTTCCTTATCTATGTAATTCCCACAGCAGCAAGATCGTACAGAGATGGAAGCTGGTTTTAAAAAGGCTAGTCTTGCAGTTACTCAGTGCAAAACAAATTGCAAAATGTTTGCAATTCGCGTGCCATTTTTATGAAAGCCAGTCCTGCAGTAGAGGAGAGCGCTGACAGGTAGGGCTCCTGTTCTGGTAATTTGTTGTCTTGATTCCCTGCATGACCAGCTGGAAACAATATCCAATATTCAGTACTAAGATGGGCTCTTGCTGAGCTCACTGCAAACTGTGGGAACTTGAGGAGAAGCTCACCAGGATCACTTAGCTGCTTGCTGGTTTGCAATTTGGGTGGTTTTTTTACTTAAGAGCAAAACAAAAAACGCAGAAATCCCAACGACAAATGTTTCCCTAGATTCAGCAGGTTTTCCAGTGCGATGAGCTTAATTAAAATTAACAGAGCATTTTAATTGTGTTGTAGTCTTTCTCTCTAATGGGTTGCCCTTGCAACCTGCCTTAAACAAATCCATGTGGTGCGTTTTGGAGACCAATTTGTGCTGGCCTGCAGACAATGGTGCATGTCTATCAAACTGGTGCGAGTCAGAGAAGGGGGAGAGGGCTGTTGCCCGCTGTTGTTTCCCTTCTGGAAGGTAAGCCATCTCCTCAAAGCAATGCAATACCATCTCTGCCCGGGATCAGCAGAAAGCTGTTGTGTCTGCCTACCTTGACCAAGCTGGTGAAGAACCCCAAGCGTGAAGAACCGCTTTCATTCTCTTCTCCATTACTGTGCTCTCCAGGCAGGAACTGCTCTGCTCTTCAGGGAGAGTAGGTTATTCCCTTTGCCTGCAAACGCTCTGTTAAATTCTGGCTCTGTGAAAGGCTTTTGTTCGCATCTCTGAACACTTTGCTCAGCAAACAACAGGGTTTGCTTGGTTTTTCCTGCTGGCAGTTAGGACTTGTCACCATGGCTGGGCTATTTTCTAAGCAGTGTGTGAGCACAACAGCGCCCAGATGCCTTTTGTCCAGAGCTGACATACAGACTTTGAGTTCAGCGTGCTCACTCTCATCACCTCAGAGAGGTATGTGCACATAAATTAATTTAGCCCAACAACATGGCCGTGACAGTGATGTATTTATTCCACTCCACGAGCAAGCCAATTAGTCAGGGAGTGGAGTAATAGGACAAGGGGTAATGGTTTTAAACTGAAAGAGGGGAGATTTAGATGAGGTCTCAGGAAGAAATTCTTTCCTGTGAGGGTGGTGAGACACTGGAAGAGGTTGCCCAGAGAAGCTGGGCAGGATGAACAGGATGCCCCATCCCTGGAGGTGTTCAAGGCCAGGCTGGATGGGGCTTTGAGCAACCTGGTCTAGTGGGAGGTGTCCCTGCCCATGGCAGGGGGGGGGTTGGAACTTGATGATCATAGAGTCACAGAATGGTTAGAGTTGGAAGAGACCTTAAAGATTATCTAGTTTAAAGTCCCTTCCAACCTGAACAACTCTGTGATTTTAATACATAAAGTGTACGGCTTCCACCAAGCCGCTGCTGAACCTGATATCCTGGGATGCACTTTGGCTTCTTAATCTCATCTTCTTGAGTATCCCAGCAGGCTCAGCTTTCCATCCTTTCCTTTTCTTGCCTATAGCTTGGCACACATCTCTAACGCAGACTGACTCTGGTGACTGACAAAGAGTTGCAGATGCTTGTTGATATTAGGCATCACACTGTGACTACAGCTGTGCAAAACAGGTCCTGCTGCTGGGTCGTACGCTGTGTCCCAGCATAGGTCTTCGTACTGAGAAGAGTCCCCCTTGCTCTTGATAATCCTGTCACCAGATTTACAGAGCGTGTGGGTAGATGCCATCGGAGCTGTTATTCAGCTCCCTGGTGAACTAAGGGGTTAATCGGAGGTTTCTGAGGGCAAACTCTGCCTCTTGAGTGGAGGAAGAGAGAGATGGGGGGATTTACTTCTGTGTCACCTAATCTTAACACTAAGTTAAGATATAAAGGTAAAAGGGCTCGGCGGATTATCCTCCTCCTGTATTTTGCTTTCAGTGTAAGTTCTAGGTGTTACTCTGTTGACAAGATAAAAAACAAATTATTTGAAATGGTTTCTCACAGCTGCCTTTCAATCAGCCTCCTCCTGAGGCACTGAGAGAGGTGAGTGGTGCCATCACCAAGGGCTAGAAGTCCTGCATGGGTAACTGCAGTCCTACACACACTCCTGGCTTGGGAAGGTGTAGCTTTTCCCCAGGAAGGGAGATACCAAACCAGTCAGTGAGAAGTGCAAGGTTATAATGAACCTAGTCCCATTAAATGAAGCATTAGTAGAACTGGAGATGCTGTTGATTGCCACCACCTGCCCCATGTCCTTCCCAGGAGGAACCTCTGGGCTCTTTAAATTCCTTGGAGGAGGGCAAAAGGCTGGTCTTCAGGACAAAGGCATCTCTTCTCTGTGCAAATGCTTCCTGGTGCTTGCAGGCTGTTGTATCTCAGAGGTAGGTGCAAAGTCACAACTAGCTCTCCTGTTACCCAAATGCAGAGTATTTCTTTGGTGTGTTGGGAGCTGCTGTCTGGCAGTTTGCTTAGTAGACTGCAAGCCTGCTGTGTTCTACTGTAGGAGTAACTGTGATTTGTAAGTTCGTTTTCAAAGTGTGGTTTCTTTTCTTGTGTTTGGTCCCAAGATGCTAATTTACAGTAAAAAGACTTAATTGTGTGTCTGGAGACTGTGTACTTGCCCTTAACAAAAACTCATGGTTGTAACTTTCTACTGTTCCATGCTTAAGCAGCTCAGATTTGTGATATACAGCTGCACTTGCCCTAGCATTTCTTCATGCTTTGTCTGCCCTTTTATACTTGTTTTGTGCCTGTGATGGGTTATTGTGTCATAAAGACCATAGACACTGTGGGGAAAGTATGGTCTTTTTAAAGACTACCTGTAGAGCCTCAGCTGTGTACCCCAAAGCCTCAACTGAAGTACTTATATTCTTCTAAAATGACAAAATATGAGGCCAACCGCGTTGTTTTCTTGGGTTTTTTTTTGGTGAATGGGTTATTGCATTTAGTCTGAATAACAGCTCATTAGCAATCTGTGATGAATGTAGGGCAGAGGGGACTGTAGGCAAGATGTGGAATAGGGGATGGTGTTGTGTGATGGCTTCTCCTGGCAGGAGGTGGTGAGCCCTCCTTTCCCTTTTCATCCCTGCCTTTGTGCTCCTGTGTCCGCACCTGAGTTAGCAGGAATGGGCCCCATCCTGGGAATAGCATCACTGTTCTGGATTAAAAAGGGATAATGTTTGGATTTGGTTTGGTGGGGGTTTTTTGGTCTGTTTGTTTGGTTTTGTTTTGTGTTTTTTTGGTTGTTGTTTGGGTTTGTTTTCTGCAAGTCCACAGGGTTCTCCTCTGAACCTGCTGCAGTGGCACAGCTGAAGGAATCATAAGAACCAGAGGGGAGGGAGGGGGAGAGGAGTAGGGATATCTTAAATTGTCTGTGCTGTGAGGGGAAAGGTAAAGTTGTGCTATACAGTGAATGATTTACCAAAGTGGAAGTCATCTGTGGAATTGAGACTCTCTGCAGTAGCAGATTAGGTTTTTGGTGGGTGATTGGTGGTTTGTTTTTTTTTTTTTTTGCCAGAAAATAGCCCAGATAGGCACTTTATTACAACTGCAGTGTAATGTGTGTCCTACAGATCAAACATTGTGTTGTTTACAGCACAGAAAAGTTGACTACAATAACATTATTGCCTGACATAAACCTAGAGGAGAACTCCAGGAGTTCTGTTGAACACAAAGAGGTTGTAGAAAGGGTCACCAGCGCTTAATTTTATTCTGCTAGCAAATAACTTTCTTTTCCTAATGAAATGAAGAAAGCTAGTATTATTTAGGATCTGCATAACTTTAATGTTAAGGTATATATTTTATGGAGTATGAGTTTCAAGAAAAAGTTAATGTCACCTTCAGCTGGCCTGTCTGCACTACTATTTCGACTTCCTTTGTTCCAAATTAACTCTTAAAAGATTCACTAATTTGCAGATAGAGCTGTGCTTAAGTAGCTCTAAGTACATGCTTTTTGAAAGAAGTTATGTACTCAGCCACAAGATTTTTTTTTTTCTGCCCTCCCTCTGTTTCTTGTTTGTCATTTATTACAAAATGTCTTCAGTAGGTTAGTGAAGCAAAATCGGACGGTAAATTTGGCCTTGAACTATGTTGACAAGAGAATTTCCTTGGAAAGACTACTGTGGGATTTCTTGCTGAAATGTTGAAAGCAAAATCTGAAATTTAGATTTCTCCAGAGTTCTGGATCAGGCTGGCAGATATCTGGTTTGAAGCCTGACAAAGGCTCGTCAGTACAGTTTTTTTATCAAACCCTCCTACAGTAGCCAAAGTACAAGATTCTTTTTGTTGGGAAACCTTGAAAATCCTGTTGTAAAAATAAATGTCACCTTTGAGTATCTTTTATTTTTGCTGTTGCTTTTGCCTGTATGTACATGTCTATTTTTGAATAGAGAACTGACCTCAGAGTTTCTAAGCTGATGCATGGATGTGCAGGTGATAGAGTACACTTTTTCCACTGGACAGGTTTCTGTAAAAGAAAAAGCTTCATGGCAGCGTTTGAGCACTGTGTACTAAACCCAAGCCTCCACCTTGAGTTTTGGCTTGGAAGTCAGTGAGCAGCTGCTGGCGAGGCAGCAGTCAGATGTGAGTCACATCTGGAAGCATCTCTGTGGTCTACAGGGGCTTTGCGGCAAAATTCCCCCTCCTGTCCCTCTTTGGCAGAAGCTGCTCCTGCTGCTCCCACTAGGTACCTGCAACAAGAAGAGATGAGGAAGAAAAGTCAGACCCCAGTGCAGTCTATTAGATTTATTTAGATCTAGTCTATTTAGAGCAGTCTATTTGATCTTGTACCATCTTCATAGCAGAGCCCAGGAGAGAGGCTTGCTTTGTTCCCCTTCTGGGGTTCCACTGGACTTTTTATACCCTGAGCCAAGGGGCTCTAACATAGAAAAATGAAGCTGGTTAAAAATGAGGGTGGTGGTGCAAGCAAGGTCCTCTGCTTGGGTTTACTCTACATGGGGGAAACCTAATCTTATTTCTCTTTCATCCAACCTGATCCCTGCTAGCCAGCCAGGCAGCTACCTGCTGCTGCTTCTAGTCGGCTCACGCTGGGGTGATTGTTGGTTTAGCAGGATGCACATTAAGTGGCACTAAAAATAAATAGGAAATTGGGTTTTTTGGCTCTCTTTTGTTTTTCCTACTTTAAATGAAAGAACTGTTAAGCTCTTAGAATTGTTGAAACAGAAACAAAACCAAGAAGCCCCTAGATTGTAGATACCTTCTGAAAGCGGTGTTGTGTTAGGAGGAGAGGCCATCCTTGTTGGGTGATGCAGTGTAGCATCTCCTGGATAAGCCATCGTGCTCCCACAAGCACAGAGTGATGCTGCTTCTGGATGCAGAGCCCACGATGAAGTCACTCTGAAATGTTGCATAAGTGCTTTCAGAAATAACATCTTTTGACTAAGGCTCCCCAAAGCCTCGGGTGGGGTTGATGCAGAATTTAATTTTAAATGACCCCTTTGCAGGAGACAAATGAGACCATCCTGACTCCCTCTTTTTTTCCCCCAAATGTTGTAGCTGCGTAGCAGTTGTGCCAGACGGAATGTTGACAGTCTTTAACATAATTTGTCTGTACTAAAATTAATACTGTACTTTATGTACTATATTTATATCTATCTATCCCTTTTCATGTCAGGTAAGTTCTAGTGTGTGGGATGCATAACAAATTGACTGAAAAATAATATTTAACCCTGTGAGGTCTAGTGCTTCCTGCAGGTAGAGATTTAGCTTTTTTTGGATACCAGCCTGTTGTTATGTGCTTTACTTTTTTTTGCCTGGCTTTTTATTGGGTTGCCTTATTATAAAACTACAGTGTAGAAGTTGACGAAAACCTCTGCTGTGAGGTTTATAAGCAGTGCAGCAATGCAAAGCTTGTGATATTGTGAGGGCTGTCTAGAGCTTAAGAAGTGGCTCTGGAAACAAGCTCAGCTGTAATTACAAACCTTATAAGAAAACTAAAAATATAAAATTCAATATTTTGAGACTTAGAACAATTCTTCTGTTACTAATTAATGGACCCATGGAAACTTGTGGAAAAATGTTGAATCTGTTTTACACCTTTCAGCAATTAGTTGCTAATTGGTAGATAGGAAAGGATAAAGAAAGATTTCAAAGGGGCACAGGGGACTGAATCCAGATTAAACTTTTTAAGCACCAGTTGTCAAAGGCACCTGTTGCTACAGGTGCAGTCAAGAAGGAGCTTTGGCTTGAGGGAGGGACAAGGGTTAACAGGATGGTTAATGATGTCCCTCTCATGCACCTGCACGTAGCTGTGAAGGAGATTCACCCTTGGTCTGCAGCACTCGGCTTAGCTGTGGTGCCCCTGCCGGTACTAAACCTTTTCCAGGAGAGAAAAGAAGAGGCCTGGAGTCCCGTTGTGGCTGCAGTCCAGGAGGCATTCCTGCCCATCCTTGGGAGGTAGGAGTTTCCCTTCTTGGGTGGGGTGAATTACAGTGTGGAGGTTACCTCTTCAGTGCTCTCTTTCCTGACTGCATAGGGAAGCTTGTGAGATGATTCAGTGTTGTCCTAGCTGCTCCTAGTAAAGGTGTTGTCATCTTCTCTTTTAGAAGAGCAAAACAAATGCTGAATACCTTTAAAAATATTTATTTGTGTATTTATGTACTCGTGTTACTGTCAGACATTCGTGTTACTTTAGGTTTGTGCTGTGTAAGGTAAAGGGCAGCAAGAGTGGTAGGCAGGAGGGGGTCAAGGTTGTCTGATATCTAGACATCTCCTCTTTGAAAGTTTAGACAAGGGCCAGATTTGAGCGACCATCTGGCTTTACTTTCTGAAGACAAAGTTCTTCTTAAAAGTCCTCCTGAACCTAAAGCAACATCCCATCTCATTTGCTTAACTTTGTAAGTGCTGAGCACAGCAGGAGAGATGCTCAGGTGCTGTAAATAATCTTGGCTCTGACGTCAAGGCAGCTACAACAATTGACATCAGCTGAAGACTGAAGTCTATAGCTAAGTATAACCCATAGGTATTACAGCATGATTTACGAAGGCTCTTAGCAACATAAACCCCATATGTTTTATAGCTGCTGAAAAGGAGAGGAAACCGTCTGACAACAAGCAGAGACATATTTAGTAGCATTTTTATATGGATGAAATTGCCCAGTTAGAGGTTTTAGGAAATAGATTTGCTGCGATACACAGCACTACACAGTTCAAGCACGTAGTACCCCAAGCATTCAATTTATCACAATCTATCACGTTAACTTGGCTAATTTGACACTAACTGTTTCCTGCCAACATGCTCTCAGAAAATTTTGCATTGTCTGCTAATCTCTGCAACGTGCAAGCCTGTGGGATGGACTCTAAAGAAAAGCAGCTCTTGGTGCTGTGGATTTGAGGGGAGAGGAGGAGAACAGCTCATTTGCATTAGTATTTCTTGTAATTCACTTAATTTTTGAAAACAGCAGTGGTGAAATACTGTTGTTCCCATGGTGTGAGTAAATGACAGCAAATTTCAGCTAAATATGCCTTGAAGGAAGGGTGATTCTCCAATGTCTCACTGTTGAAGTGCTGGGTAATGAGCTGAACTGTGAGTGAGAGGCAACAAGGACATGGAGGGTGTTTCTCCTGGAGAGGTAGGATTGTGCTTAGAGGTCCTTTAACCATCTGAAGCCTCCCTCCGGGTAGTTCCTTGCTGAGCAGAAGGAGGCAGCTGAAGAGATGCTGTTGAGTCTCTTGCAACACCCAGCAGCGACTTCGGTGTTTCCCAGTGTCAGTCCTTGAGAGCTGATACAGAGACTGTGTTACTGCAGAAGCCTTTAGGAAGGTGGTAATGGTGATAGCCCAGGGAAAACACTGCCTGCCCAAACTGCTAACCCTGCATGCTCACCAGGCTGACTTCAGGGACATCGTCTGGGTTCCTGCATCATCTCAAGCTGCAACTCCTCATAGTTTGGGCAAGAGGAGGCATTGAGGTGCTGGAGCGAGTCCAGAGAAGGGCGATGAAGCTGTTGAGGGGTCTGGAGAACAATGAGGAGCAGCTGAGGGAGCTGGGATTGTTCAGCCTGGAGAAAGGGAGGCTGAGGGGTCTCTAAAACTCCCTGAAAGGAGGGTCTAGCCAGGTGGGGGTCAGTCTAGTCTCCTAAGTAATAGGTGATAGAGCAAAAGGAAATGGCCTCAAGTTGTGCCATGGGAGGTTTAGGATGGATATTAGGAAAAATTTTTACACTGAAGGGTTTCTTAAGCGTTGGAACAGGCTGTCCAGAGCAGTGGTTGATTCGCCATCCTTGGAGGTATTTAATAGATGGGGAGAGACAGTGCTTAGAGATACGGTGTAGTGGTGGTTTTTGTCAGGGTTAGATTGATGGTTGGACTAGATGATCTGAAAGGTCCCTTCCAGCCCAGGTAATTCTAGGATTCTATAACCAGACCTGACTATGCAGAAACAGGGGTAGAAGAGAAAGGAGAAAACAAAGAGAGGTGCCATGAGAGCTGTTGGCATTCCTGTGGTGCAGCAACCACAAGTCAATATGCAGATCAAGAAGCAGCAAGTCACTCCTTTAGCACAGTGAGGGCTGCAGGTCCTGGCCTGCCCCTGAACTGCAGATGGTTTTGCCATTAGGTAGACCCTGACAAAATATCATGATAGTGAAGGGGAAGGTGTAGTTAGATCAACTGTTCAGACCTACAAAGGTACAATCTATCTATATGATCTAAACATTTAAGGACAGAAAGGTATGTGAGGAGAAGAAGTCTGTTTAATTAGCCTCATTTAACTTGGATATTTTCATCATTAAACACTTGTAAAGACAGCTGAAGAGCCAACGGTGATTATTTTGTCTATTATTAGCTAGTTGCTGAACATTTCCTCATTGATACTATATTGTCTCTTCCTTTAATAAGCATTTCCAGTGTTTATGCAAAATTAGGACTTGCAGATATTACCTGTTTAAATGTACCCTGGGAAGCTTTTAGTATTCCCAGATTCCTAAGTCCAAAGTAGTGCCAATTTGCTTTTGTAAGTTTAAGAAAAATACCAAAGTACTGAACTTGCAGTGTGGTGCAGCCACTGATGATTTCTGGCAGACACTGGTGCTGCCACCAGATGGTTTATCTGCAACAAAATCCACTCTTTGTGCAGGATGTAGGGGTGTCCGTTCCATATATTAAAACATAAATGGGTGTACAGAGAAAGTGAAAACTGTTGACAACATCTGTGGTTGTAATATCCAGATCTCCGCTTCGAAGAGTGTCTTTGAGGCGAAGTTTATGGTATCTTTTAGTCTTGAATTTTTGATTGTAAATGTGCACAAAGCTCTGCCAGTAACTGAGCTGGAAAGAAATAAATAATCTTTTTAATTATAAAAGAGCCAGTGTTTCTTGGCTGGGTGTGGGCTCTGAACGGAGAAGTGAAAGGAGCCAGGGGAGGACTGTTAGCTCTGAAGCAATAATTCTGGAGGCACGTGTCCCTGTAAGAAATCCTTCTCTGCTCTGGACATGTGTGAGGAAGCTGTGCGATGCCCTGGATTTATATTGCTTGCAATAATGGAGCAAACGAGATTTTTGTCATAAACAGCAGGTAACTTGTACTTGGTGTTTTCATATTGGCTTGCTCACAATTTACCTTGTCAAAAGCAGAGGTTCCTTGACTCGTCCCCTCTTTCTACCTTGATGATCAGAGTGAAAGGTCCAGGGGCCACAGCCTGTGGTTTAGGGCAGTTTCTGTCCCTGCTTCCGGCGGTGTCAGTGAGGGAAGGAGAACAAGTACTTGGAGCACAGCAGAACTGCTCCTCTTTTGACACTGGGGCGAGTTGGTTGGCTGGGGGTCCGTTTACAGAGCCTCGAGTGAGGGGCAGTCCCAAGCAAATCGGTGTGTGCCTTCTGGAACATATTTTCAGTCTGTGAAGCAGTGGTTTTGCTTACGTAGTTGAGATACAAGGTTCTCAAATGTGCATCTTCTGGGATATAGGTACACAATTTGTAGTATGCGTACGTAGTAGAAAGGTTGCATGCACAGTGTGTTTAAAAAAAAACAACCACAAAACAAACCTCAAACTGCTAAAACAGGTTCCAGATGTATGTCATAATTTTGGGTATTTTGTTAAAATGTGTTCAGTGTTTTCTCCTGCATTTAAAGACAGTGTATATATCATGATTAAAAGAGACCAAATTAAGGTTGTACGGATAGAGCAAATTCTGGCATTTCTTTGCTTCTGAGACCTCTGGCTACCTGTAGGTTGGGGAGTGGGTGTTGTGGTTGTAAGGATGTTTTTTTTTTGGCGAGGTTTCAGAGGCTTCTGAACACATGAACCCCATATATCTTATAGAAACTGTTGTGTTTCCTGTAGGGGTCATTAGTGTGGAAGATTTACTCTTGAGTGAGCTACCGAAGCAGAAGGCACCTGTGGCAGGATGCTGTAGATGTCACAGAATCATGTCAGTTGGCCATTGGATCAGGATGAAGCGTCGACTTTGCTATTTCTCTGTTGCTGGAAAATAACATTCCCTGTTGGGAGCTCTGCAGTTTTAGACTTTTCTGCTCTTGCTCACCTGCTTATTCATGTTCACTCTGCCTACAAACAGCTCCTGGTACCAGCTGAAGCTCCTGCCTATGCTTATCTCCTGCTTCTAACTTTCCCAAAGCTGTTTGGGCACCACTGAGGGCATATGTAGAATATTCTCACTGCTCTGAATCATGTCCACCGCCACCTCCAACAGCTGGGAGCAGTGTTTGCAGTATAAGTTGGGCTTGTCCTGCAGTCTGGTCACAGGGGAGGGATGATCAGAGGGAGCAGGGTCAGTACAGCTGGCAGATCCCCTGCACTGCTGAGCGCCTTCATCAGGCCTCAAGCTCTCACCCAAACTCTACCATTTTCTTGGTAGATGACTTAAATTCACTTTGGTTTTCTTTGTGTGGGTGACACTTGCTTTCTTTAAACTCACACTGAGGAATTGTGTGATATTTTTATTTTTTATTATTTTTTCTTCTTTTCTGAAGCCTTCAAGAAAGACATTCAGAGCAAGCCAGAATAGCTGACATTGTTCTTTCATACTGCTAGACAGTCTGGCCAGACCCAACTCGAAAGCTGTGTCCCATCATCTCACTATGTACTCAGTCAGCTTTCTCTCACCCTTGAAATAACTTCAAATTGGGAAGTGACATCTAAGTTCCCACTTCAGAGGGTGGGCAGCATTTAGTTTTGAACAGAACAGAGTAAGGGCTATTACATACTCTGTTAGGATGGAATCAGCTGAGGAGGAAAGGAGGCAAAAGAAGCATTAAAAAGTGGGGAGAGATTTTCTCAGGGGTTGGTAGCTAATTGGAGTGGGGTTTGTATGAAGCTGTCATCTGGCAGTGGTAGCTTGGCCTTACAACAGCATGTTAATTGATAAAGTTTGTTGGGTTTTTTTTATACCACAAATAAAGGTAAAACCTATACGAAAACCTTGTAAATGTATATTTGGACTAAAGAACTTTTGTTTTAGTGTCAAATGAAATTTTTTCCAGATTGAATTTCTTCTTTAGAGAGTGCATTTCTCGAGTCTGTTAGCAGCAAATTTTGGCAGTTGTTATCCAATAAGTTATCTGCTGTTGTTCTATTTTGAGACTTATTAATTTAAAAAAAAAAAGCAGAAAAGAAAGGTACAAGGAATGCTTTTTTCCTCCAAGACACAAATACGCATGGCTAAATTGAAGACAAAGAGTTCATGTGCAATGTCTCTGTTATCAAAATGCCACTTTTTAGTTGGTTATACTTTTACAAATATTGCAGCAGCAGAACAGATGTAAGAAAGGTGATGCAGGGAGAATGCTAAACAAGAGAAATTCTGCCTGTACTCTGCAGCTGCTGTATGTTGGGAAGAGGGATATATGTGGCAGGGGGAGCTGGGTGGGAACTGGGAGGAAAGGCTGGCCCATTGGAGACCAAACCTACTGCTGGGGTGGGTATTATAGTTCCCATGAGGACTATGGAGGTTCACAGAATGGTACAGGTTGGAACGGGTGTCTGGAGATTAACTAGTCAAACCCCCTGCCAGAGCAGGGTCACCCAGAGCAGGTTGCACAGGAACACGTCCAGGCAGATTTTGAACGTTTCCAGAGAAGGAGATTCCACCACCTCCTGACACCCACCCATTAAGTATTTATACGCATTAATCAGATCGCCCCTCAGCCTTCTCCTCTCCAGACTAAAAAGACCCAACTCCTTCAGCCTTTCCTTGTAAAAGAGATGTTCTAGTCCCTTAATCGTCTCTGTAGCCCTAGCCCCATCTTTGTAGGTAGCTGAAATGTACATTGCAGGTATGGGTAAAATCTAGACCTCACACAGTTCGGCTGGGGAATTTGTGTTACCATCAGTGGCACCAAAAAGGAAAGGAAGTAGGTTCTTCCTCAACTTGAATCTGCCAGGCAATAGCCTAGCAGGATTTAAAAATAGAAATAAAGGAATTAAAGGTGCACTTGCAAGGATCAAGGGAACTCTCCAATTTGCAAATAGTGGCTGGTGGAGGAACAGGAGCAGGAATCAATAGAAGAAAAGAGCAGAGCAGCTTCATTAGCATCAGTGAGAAAATAACAGCTTCTGAATTCGAGCCCTAAGGACTGAAGATCAAAGTCCTGGGGTTCGTCCCCTCGGCCAGACAATGTATTGAAATAAAATAATAGCTCTGCCTGCAGATGCTACAAGTTAAGCAATGTTTCTGTGCCAGCAATCTATGTAAAGAGCAATCATTCAGATGCAGGAGAAGAGCGAAAAGAAAATTAAATAGCAGGAGATGGAGTATTCAGAGAGCACCAAGGATGCAGAACAGCTAAAGATAATTAAATTACATACAAATAAATTAGATGCCATAATGGTCAGATTAGGAAATAAAACACAGAAGTATAATCCTGCCAAATATTTGAATAGAGCAGCAGAACTGGAACTTAACTGAACTGACAAATGAGGGAAAGAGATTTATAGCTCTTGCCTGAATTTACAAACAGTTATGAGTATTTAAATTTTGCTGTCATGTCTGAAAACAAACACAACTCATCTGCCTGAACCCTGTTAAAATCCTACATTTAGCTCTTTTCTGTAAAGTTTTGAGGGAATCCGAGTAAGATGACTTCGACTGAAATTGTTAGACCTGGCAGGTTGTGAGTCCTCTTTGCATCTGGGGTAAATTTGCGCTCGAAAAGAAGTTAGTGACAGGAATGTATGAGAAATAAAA
Source organism: Tringa tobata (assembly GCA_033628505.1). Taxonomy (NCBI): domain Eukaryota; kingdom Metazoa; phylum Chordata; class Aves; order Charadriiformes; family Scolopacidae; genus Tringa; species Tringa tobata. The sequence goes on along the minus strand of JAHREE010000352.1, from coordinate 746,277 downwards.
CCTTACTTATCTAGTCACCCAGTCTGGTTCACGGGTGTTACTTGTGTGGCTTGAGTAATAACAAACTGTACAACGTGTGCCGTGGCTGTGACCCAGTTTGACTATTTCATGCTTGAAAACAAACAGTGAGCAAAGACAAACAGCAGAGAGGTCATCTTCTTTTAGCATTTACTGAAACCAGTAGGATGAATTAGCAGCTGCAGTTTCATCTGCTTGCAGTGATTTGTCGGTAGCCTTTGACTTGGGGACATTTTTAAGGTGGTCAGAGGGAGTGGCTGTGTCTGCTGAAGGGCTGAAGCTGGTTAGCAGATGGCCAGACTGTGAACATTGTACGATGCTGCTACCAAGGCTTGGACCAGCAGCTGGAGGTGGTGGCTGTAGAGTCTTGGTTTCTTCAGCTGTGCACCTCTCAGTGCTGCGGGGATGCAGGGACTCCGTTTTGGTGGAGTTGGAGGGATCCCAGTTTTCCAGGCACAGCCCTGGGAGGGGCGGGGATGAAGGCTGGGACTTCCCTGCCTGCTTTGGGATGAGGATAAGGTCATCCTAGGCTTTGCTTAGCCTGGAGCACTGCCCCAGGCTATCCCACAGGCAGAGGTGGCTCTGGGAGTGCTCCCATGGTATGGTCTGTAGTGGAGTCGTTGGCATCTCCAGCTTTTCACAGGTAGCAGTACTGACTGACTTGCAAGATTTTACATCCAGTTCTGGGCCCTCCAGTTCAAGAAGGACAGGGAACTACTAGAAGGAGTCCAGTGGAGAGCTATTAAGATGACCAGGGGAATGGAGCACCTTTCTTATGAGGAAAGGCTGAGAGACCTGGGTCTTTTTAGCCTGGAGAAGAGAAGACTGAGAGGGGACCTCATTGATGGTTAAAAGTATCTAAATGGCAGGTGTCAAGAGGATGGGGTCAGGCTCTTCTCAGTGGTGTCCAGTGACAGGACAAGGGGCAATGGACACAAGGTGGAACACAGGAAATTCCGTCTGAACACGCGGAAAAAATTCTTTACTTTGAGGGTGCCAGAGCCCTGGAAGAGGCTGCCCAGAGAGGGTGTGGAGTCTCCTTCTCATGAGACATTCAGTACCCACCTGGATGTGTTCCTGTCCAGCCTGCTCTGGGTGACCCTGCTTGGGCAGGGGGGTTGGATTAGGTGATCTCCAAGGTCCCTTCCAACCCCTACAGTTCTGTGATAAACTTATGGGGGGGCTGAGTTGCCAGGGTGCACGGAGGGAGGGGACAGGGTGCTGACAGTGTGCAGTACCCAGGTAACCTGCCCTCCTCCTGCAGCAGCATCCCAGGTTAGGACATGCCACATAGCCCAGGAGCTGCAGAGTAGCACCCTTCTCACAGGTGTGTGGGTACCACTGCTGTGCTCTAGCTGTTCTCCTCACACATATGTGAGCATCCAAGAAAGGGCAGAGCAGTTTCTGATTTTTTTTTTTTTTTAATTTAATTTCCAAACCGTGTTGACCTTTCAGTGTGGCTCTGTTAGCATCCCTGCTCTTGCAGTTTGGAGCCCCTTTCTATGTGTGCAGATAGGTCTTTCTTTCACGGTGACTTTGAGCTGACTGGGAAACACTTTTTTTTTTTTTTTAAATATTCCTTTTTTTTTTTAATGCTGAGCCTCCATGGGCTAAATTTTACCCTTGTAGGGGAGAAAGTATGAAATAGTAGTAGCAATTGATGTATGGGAAAAATCCAGATATTAATAAATACAGTGATCCCAATGAGGCTAGAGCCACATAAGAGAGATTGATGTTTTTTCTTAGGTCACAGTTTTGCCTTTGGCAGTATTAGCACGGATGCCATTTAATCATCAGTGTGATTTGTTTACAAAGGCAGATGTATTCCTACCTTCTTTATTATGTTTTGAGCTTCTTTTTTTTTTTTTTGGCTTTGAACTTGAGGGCTGATAATCATATGCTGAGGCTACTGGTGGTACTTTATTTTTCAGGGATGATTAAGACATGAAGAACCAGGTGTACCTTTGATTCATGCAGTAACTAAGTAGGATGGTCCAAAATGGTGGGGAGAGAGAAGTGATTATCTTGGCTTTTCTGGCCATTCATACTCTCTCTGTATCACAGAAGCACAGCACAACCATTCATGAATTTCTGCTTTATATTTTCCTTGTCTCTTGTAATGAATTGAATGAGAAGGCATGTGCTGCCCTGCATTCACTGTGAAAATAATTTTGATGGCTAGGGTAATAGAGATGCTTAATGCTATGGGGGAACAGTATTTTTAAGAATACTTTAAATAACATATTTAAGCAAACAGTTGGACAGTCGGTGCCTCCCACAGATATGAAATTATCTCCAGCTTCCAAGAGGAGAGAAAGTTTAATTTTTCACTTCTTTCATGGTTTGTATTTATTCAAGTAGTTAACGCTACTCTTCTCATTAAAATTGCTAACTTGTTAAAGGCTCTGGCTTTAAAAAAAATAATTAAAAATGAAAAAAAACCCAACCAACAAACTCCAAAATATGTTCTGCTGCCAGAAAAACGGCGTGAAAGTAAATCTTTTCAATTCCATTTCAATAAATGCAAAATAAAGGCAAATTTTACTACGCTAGGAAATAAATGGCAGCTGAAGTAGGCTGAGGCGTTGGCTGTACTGGTTTTAGCAGGCTGGGCGTCCAGCCTCAGGGCTCTGCAAGTGTGTTAAGGAAACAGGGGTGGTGTTTTAGTACGCCCCCTTCAGAAAGGCATCTTGTTACCCATCTTTGCAAGAGGCTGGTCCTTCCTAGGCAGTTTCCAGGTCCTCCTCGCCTCTGGTGTGTGCCGCTTCCAGGTTAGTTTTGTAGCCCCTGCCTCCATCCTGGCATTTCCCTCTCCTGGACATGTCCATCCTCAGGCAGTAAGAGGCAGGATGCATCCCTGGCCCTGCTCCGTGCGGCTGCTGGGAGCAGGAGGCATCCTGGCAGATGGGTTGCATGGAGTGAGTCAGAGCTGTTGCATAAGCTGCAAGGTGGTGGTAAACTTTGCCTACCAGAAACATTCCCAAATCAGAAGCCTTCTCCTCCTCCCCAAAAAATCATGAGCAGCATGTGAAAAGATCCTAAGATTACATGCATCTTAGGTTGGGTTTTGATATTTTAGGATGCGCGTAGTTTACAGTTCCAGGCCAGTCCATAATCTCTAGGGCTAGAAATGCAATTAAAAGGAAAGATGTGTTTGTGTGTGTGTGTGGGTGTATAATAGTCTCAAGCTTATGGCCTTAAGAGGAAACAGTAAATAGCATATGAAACTCCATACAATGGTAAGCGTTGGCAGTTTTGTTCCTCGAGGATTATGTACCAGCCTAAAGATGTAAAACTGTGTTACTTAATAGGATAGACAGTATCTTGGCAAAAATGAGACTGGTAGGTATTACGTATGGGCAGAGTATGGTCAACCTTGTGTTTGTTACAATTAAAGTTTGTTGCTAGAAAATGCGTGATGAGAAACTTTCAGCAGTGAATTCTGCTTGTTATTTGCAGAGGTTAGAACAACAGAAGCTCTTTTTTCAAAACCAGCATGGAGCAAATATTACTTTTCTTCAGTGGCACAAGCCCTCCTTACCCCTCCCACAGGGTAGTAGATAAATTGGAGTTGAATACACATGCAATTGAACTACTCTGTGTAAGAACCTGCTATACCAATAAATCAATATTTACTTGCTATGTATGTAATATATAAATGGCACATTCACAGATGTTGAGTAAGTTTTCCTAACGAAGGAAACTGTTCAATACTTAAACTTAAGATCTTAGTAGCAATGATTAAAGTACAACCCTAATAGCATCAGTTGAGTAGTAATAGTTTAACCGAATAGCTGATATTTTTAGTCTTCGGACTTTGGTTACTACTGCTGAATTAGCAGAATCTTCCAGAATATCTGTCTTATTTGAAATCTGCAAGCTCAACATTAAGTTTTCAGCCAGTGCTCTGCCCTGTTGCAAACCCTACCTGTTTCCTTTGTCTGGTAAATACAGAAGGGAGATAAAGCATACAGGATCTGGTCACGATCTCATAAATTCATGGAACATGGGATTTCTTGCTGTGACAAAAACAGCTAAATGATTGCTGCTTTATCTAGTAAAACAAATGTGTCCTTCCCAACAGAGACGATAATTCTTACTGCTTATAGATTTTGCCGCTAAATATTTGATTTTTCAAAAAAGCTCAGATCCTACTTCAGCATCTAAATGAAGCCCTCGTAGCACTTGGCTTCCAGCTGCTCTTCCTAAAGACTAGGTGCCCAAATGAGAACTCTTCTCCCCCCCTTGGTGTCTAAATTGGGGTCTTTAGGTGCTGAGCTCATTCAAAATTTGAAGATATTTGAAAGAATAATGGTAGGTTGCACTTGGAGAATTGCAAAAAACCTTGGTGCTAATCACAATGTGAAATGGCAGCTTTTTAATGCTGCCATTTCAGAAAGTGAGTGTCCACAATTAGTCCCCTAAATCCTTATTTAGACACCCTTCTTTAAATCACAGGCATATAGATGCAGATGGAGTTACAACACTCATACCGTACCCATTTTAGATTATCATTGCATAAAAGCTAACATGACTAATACCAGCTATCACTAAGTAATAAGCTATCTCCACTAAATTGCTGCAGAACTGCTGCGTGGAGAGGTGGACATTAGGAGAAGAACTGGGAGCCTATGCACTGATTCTCTGGTGCTATTAAGTAAATGGTAAAAGAAATAATTTGAAAAAACCTAAATGCTGGTGCACTGGCTTTTTGGTGTAAAGGCTTATCTCTTTAGGAAAATGAGAAGACCTTCTTGAGTGGTAAAGGCATAGCTGGTGATCAAATCGGGGACAGAAAAAGGGCCCAGAAATGAAGGGTTGTGGCAGAAATTGAGGTTACGCCATGACAGACAACAAGAATATTTAGTGTTGTGGAAAGTCTCTCGTATGTATAATTGGGACTCTTTATTGAAGAAGAAAAGGTGGAAATGAGAGGGCATTAGGATGGTACACAGCAATTCTTACTGACGCTTTTGGTGTTGTTTACTGTCTTCTACAGTACAGAACCAAGAGGGAGATCTGTGAAACTAAAATAATGCAAGTAAAAAGGGCTTTTGGGGAAAGCGTGCGCAGCCTGTGGAGCTCATCCCATCGGTGTTTCAAGAGGAGAAACTAAACATGCGTGGTTTAGGGCAGCAAGGACTTCCAAACTGAAAACTAGCAGACAGGAGAAGTAAGCATCGAGGACAGGGATATAAATCTTCTGACATGGGATCTTTTACCGTAAATGGGGAGATCTGAAGAGGCTGCGTGTTCTCGTGTAACTACCTCACGAGGGATTTTCCCCCGAAAGAGCCTGTTTTGGTCAGTGTGGAGGACAAGGTGGCTGGCTACACGGATCATTGCTCCCAGTACTGTTGGCAGCTTGTGTGTTCGCTCTGTGGCATTGACTCGACAGCTTTGCCTTTAGGTTTGTTTGCGTGTTCTTTCCAAGATAAATATATTAAGGAGCACTGAGTTTCTTTTCGGATTCTCCCAATATACAGTGGGATTCTATGAAGCCTGCCATGCTCCGATAAATTGCCTCCTGTGTGTGCTGTGACTTGAAGTTACTGGGGGTAGGAGAGGTTATTGACAACATTTAAAATAAAAAAAAAATAAATCTTTTTTTAGAGTCTTTGATGTAATCTGTGACTTCATCTGAGCATCGTGGGCTGTATCCTGCAGTAGGTTAGAGATGAGGAGAGCCGAGTTTGGAGTCAGGCAGGCTCCCAAGAGCTAGCGTTGACCAAGCTGCCCCAACTGCCCTGTGTTTGATTTAGAAGGGACCTCTAGGACATGTAAGGTTTGTCCATTTTAAAGCAGACGTTTCCAACAATATGTGAAAATACCTTGAGAGAGCCATCCTGTTTAAATCAAATAATAGGTACTCACATTGCCGTCTCTTCAGCTTAGCCCTCCTCTTCTGCTCCTCTGAAAAGAGCTGAGCTCCAGGTCAGCGCTGCAAAAAGCCTGAAGTAGATGAAAGTTGGAGAGAAGAAGGAGGGAAAAGAAAGGGAAAATGGTTATTTATAATCATCTGATAACCTAGTTGATTTTCAGGGCATCCTTGTGGTATTTTATGACAGGGAACGTGCTTATCTTGGAGGAGGGGGCAATTACATCAGGAGCAAAACTCACCAGAGCATATATGTCTGGTACGATCTGCATAATAACATAAATCTAGTGTATGTGAAGACGACTTCAGCTGTCTTTCATACAGAAAGGCAGCTGGATTTTGGGACTAGGCCACCCACTGCCAGGAGAAAAATGCTTGAATCTTCAATACCTTTGATTCACGGGCTTTAGGAGGTGAGAATTGTACTGTCACAGCATGTGCCTGGGAAGCATGTTACATTTCCTACGCCTCGTCCTCTCCCCCTCTCCCACAGTCTGCTTCTAAATTGAAGGCTCTGCAGATGAAACTTTGTTTCTGATACCTCTACGTAAATCGCCTGCTTTCCATTTTGACAGGGGGCAAAAAAAAAAAGTAAGTTTTTTTTTCCCTTGTCTCTGCAGCACCGATTATTTTGCACTTGTCCTTTCCTGAAATATCTAAGTTAATTTTGTAGTTATTGAAAAGCACTGTGTAAATGCAGCTTTATAACCTTTAACCACAACACAACACCCTCCTCTCTGTAATCTCCGCCTCCTGTACCTATTCTTGAAAACTGCCTGAAGCAATGTTTCTGCCTCATAAATCTGAGCCTTTAAGATAGGTAGAGTTCTATATGCTGTTATAGCTGAAGTAGTTTATCTGACTGATTTTTCTGATAATGCCTTTTTGATGTGTTGGTGGTAAATAGCTATTTGTAAGAGACTGGGGTCATAGTAAAAACCCAAATAGTGACAAAATAACTATTAGGAGCAATGCTGGAATTTCCACTCATTTGGAGCTTACCTTTAACCCCCAGTTAAGCTCCCTGCTGATTATTTTTCTGTATCTCCTACATAAAGACCACAAAAAGTTTTGTTCTTGCTCCATCTGAAGTCCCACACCATCAATTAGCGCAGGAAGATGGGTTCCTTGGTGGTGTTTGGATCCAAGCGAACCTAAAACGAGCGATGTTCTGTCCGTGCTCACGTGTGAATTCTCTGCCTGCGGAGAAACCGAGTCTGCACCTGGGTGGAAAACAACCCGGTAGCTTTTCATGTGCAAAACTTGTAAATGTAGCAATTACATAAGCCAAAATTGTGAGGGGGTGTGGTTTATTTGGTGGCTGCATTTACTGTACCTTATCATCTGCAGAAAATGAGTCATCTGATACAGAAATGGCTCTTCAGGGACCAACATGCAGCTGAGCCCTGATTTGCAGAAGAGGGAGCTTATCATCTGAAAGATAAGAAAGAGTTCCCTTAGAATATAGCTGGAGCAATAATATTGCAGATATGTTATTTTCTGGCAGGTGGTTAAGACAAAAATATTCCTATTTAGATACTTAGCTAGGAAGAGTCCTGTTTTTTCCACACGGTAACTCTGAGAGCTGTATGTCTTTCAACACATCTAAAAAATAGGCATCTCAGATCAATGCCTATGTTTATTTCCAGAGTTAATATGTAGCTGGCTGAACCCTAGGATGGCAGTGGAAGCCCTTTCCCTTTAGAGAAGGGAGTGGGGCAGGTGTAATAGCAATAGGAACAGGTAGGTCTGCACAGCCATGTGGGCTTGCACCAGGATGGCAAAGCATGCTGTCACAGCTTTTGAGAAGTCCTGATCCAATTGGAGAAGGAAGGTCTATCTGTGTGTGTGCTTTTGCAGCATGCCTTCAGGGTTGTGTTGGCACAGAGCAGCTTGCTTTTTGAAGCAGGCATGTTAATCATGCAGAGAGCGCAGAAGTGACCACCACGGGTTAATGAAGGTGACCACCCTGGGTTAATGAAGGTGTGACAACAATGAAGTGGTGCATGTGTGTTGGGGGAAACTCTCCCTTTGAGGAGTACTGGGGATGGAATATCCCTCACTATACACACTGCGTAATTGTACTAACAGAGTAGTCCCTAGTGTCCCTTTTATTTCTTATGGGGGAAAATTTGATTTATTTATTTTAAACGGTGCCTTTACCTATTGATACCACTGTCAGCTTATTTGTCCCTTTCAAACTTTGTGTCCTGGTACAGATTGTTCATAACTCTCTCCTTCCTTTAGCTAACTGTTGTCCTGAATAACTTGTTGCTCAGAATAATAGTATTTCTTTCCCTCAGTGCCAGATGCTTTGTCTTGGGTCAGCATGTGAATAGTGCAGGTGCTTTCAGTGTAAGTGTAGCTGTGCAGTTAGCTTGGAAGTTTCAGCAATGGAGTCTAACGACAAGCCTGATGCTCACAACGAAAGGGACGGTGTTTACCTTAGATATTTGCAGCTCATTTTGAGCTAAGAACAGTGGCTATCTGCCCACATAGAGCTGACCAAGTTGCAGATGAGACCCTGGAATGCCTGGGGCGAGAGCCAATTTTGTATTGTTTGAACAACTAGAAGACGCCATTTGGAGAGTGCTTTCCTGAAATATTTCCACCTGGTTCAGGCAAGGTTCTCATTTGTTAAGTTTTGCAACATTGGTGTCTAACTGCTCTGTTAGCCCCCACGGTTTCCCTTCATCGCAGTGAATGTGGTTGTGAACCCACACATTGACCTTCATCACAAACCAAGTCAAACAGAAAGCATAGGACTTGAGACTCCTTTATGCCCATGCCACCAGTCTTTATTAAGAATGAGGTTAGGATAAATCTCTGCTCCATTCCCGGCCACCTGTCTCCTTAAGATACCTTGAGACTTCTAGCTGAGGTGTATGTTTTCATGCCGTTTTCCTTACTCTGCGTTGTACTTTATCTCCACGATTAACAGCTCCATTTCTGCTGCATTTCACAATGTTTGAATAGAGACAGCATCCAAACTTCTTACTCCCATCTTTGCTAGAAGATGACAGGAGATTTCTGGTAAACTTGCCATGTGAGATGAGAAAGAAGTGTGGTTAAGGGTGGGGAGGAAGATCCCAAATGACACTCCTGTTCATAGCGTACTGGAGTGTGAAAAGGAAAGGCAGGGAATTCAGCACGGTGATCTACAAATCATTTTGTCACTCGGAGACCGAATTACTTAATGACAAAGTTCTTCCTGCCAAATTCTGATGGCTTTTTGCCTTCAGAGTGTCTGCGCTAATCAGTAACTTCACTTGGAAGTCGCTTACACAAAGCATTGTTCTCCTGTCACTCATCAGGCAGCGATACCTTGCTAGATGAGAAACAGCCTCTTGTTATTCAGTTTGCTCAGTGATCCAGTTAAATACGTATCTATGGCATTTAGGCATTGCTGGAATGCAGCTCATGTGCATCACTTAGGAATCCATTAGGTGGTCATAGGATCATTGATGATCACAGAATCACATGGGGATGTAAGGGACCTCTGGAGATCATCTAGTCCAACCCCCCTGCCAGAGCAGGTCTGCCCAGAGCAGGTTGCACAGGAACATGTCCAGGTGAGTTTTGAATGTCTCCAGAGAAGGAGACTCCACCACCTCCCTGGGCAGCCTCTTCCAGGGCTCTGCCACCCTCAAAGGAAATAAGTTCCTCCTCATGTTTAGATGGAACTTCTTACATTCAAGTTTGTGCCCATTTCCTCTTGTACTGCCCCTGGGCACCACTGAAAAAAGACTGTCCCCATCCTCTTGGCACCCTCCCTTTTAACTGTTTATAGGTGTTGATCAGATCACCCCTCAGTCTTCTCTTCTCCAGACTAAAAAGACCCAAGTCCCTCAGCCTTTTCTCGTAAGGGAGATGCTCAGGCCCCTCATCATCTTTGTAGCCCTTTGCTGTACCCTCTCCAGGAGTTCCCTGTCCTTCTTGAACTGGGGAGCCCAGAACTGGACCCAGTGCTCCAGATGGGGCCTCACCAGGACAGAGTAGAGGGGGAGGATGACCTCCCTTGACCTGCTGGTCACACTCTTCCTGATGCACCCCAGGATGCCATTGGCATTGATCCTGCACTAATAACACTTAGCAGGTGCAAAAGAAGACTAATGAGATTGGAAGATGTGTCAGGAGAGACTTCCAGCTCAAAGAAATTTCAGTGTCTGGAGGATTGTGTGAAGCTTGTCAGGAGTGTTCATTGGAAGTGAGTTCATGATGGAAAAGATGAGAAGGGCTTGTAGGAATGGAGAACCTCTATTAGAAGAGTGAAAGCGCTTTCCTTGTTTCACCCAGCAAAAAAATACCTGGGGAGAGGCGCGAGTGGGAGGCAGATGAATTATTTGAGGAAAATGCTGGCCTCAAACCATGCTGGACAGGCTGCAGCTCAAGTAGAATTGCCAAAAAAGGCTGAACCATCCGTAAGAAGATTGCTGAATTCATTCAAGTTTTTATTTTACATGGTGCCTGCAGTGATATAAGATTAATCTCAGTAACCTGGGAGATTCTTTCCAGTACCATCTTCTGACTGTCCACAAGGCAGTGGAGTGGTCACTGGTGTGGTGGTATAATCCAATACTTTTTTCCAACTAACATCTAGAAGAAAGGGAGAGTTGTAGGTGTTTTGTTTGGGTGTTGTTATTTCTTTCTTTTTTCCTCCTCCCGTCATCCTTAATAACTTTCTCGTTCACTCCTGTTGTTTATTCTCATTTCGCCTTTATGGTTTGCAGTAGCTGTAACATCTCTCTGGACTATTTTTTTTGGCCTCTCCAAATTTTTAACAGCTACTTTACCGCATTATAGGTTGGCTTAAATTGCTATTTCTGACCTGATTTGGTAATTCTGTTTACTTGTTGTTTTTTGTCCTTATCACTAGTTCTACACTTTCCTGGGACATTTAAAACAAAAAAACCAACCACGCCACAAAAATGCCACCAAGCGTTTCCCCCAAAAGTATGTGTCTGCAACTGGACACGAGGCACTGAGTTAGACAGGACTTGTGTCTGACCCAGCGTGCGGGTTCCAAGTAGGCTGGGGAGGATGCTGCTGTGTCTGTAGGGAGCTGTGTCACACAACACATTTGTCCAGCAGCAGCTGGTCGGTAGAAAACCGGTCTGGTTTTGTTACAAAGCAAAAAAAGTAATTGGGAATGACTATACTATCAGTGATAGAATAGGTACTTGGAAAAACAAACAAACAAACAAAAAATCCCCAAAACACCTTGCCTTTTTAGTTTTAATTCCAGTATTTGGTTTCCAGTCTTCTTAGATTCCAGTGTTGATCACAAGAACCTGTAAACTGAGCGCTCTGCTTTGAAGTGAGATAGAATAGTTCTGAAGCCTTCCTTTGAGAGTCACGTTTCCATGAAATAACTTGCAGAATGATACCAGAAATTATTTACATTTTACTGTAGAATGTGTGTTTTTGCAGTGCTCTTCTTCCACATCTTCCTGTTCTGAAGGCAACTCATTTGCATGCCTTCTCTAGAGTTTCCACAGCCTTCTCCTTTCTGTGAACAACAGTGGTGATAAAATACCTATGACAACTTGCCTAATTTATCGAAGTTCAGAGTTTGTTGAAAATTGACCTGAATTCGTGGATGAGGGTGCAGAGAAAGTAGGAAATCTAGCGAAGTAGACTAAGTGAATGGGCCTGGGCCCATCAAGGACATTCCAGACTGGTTTTACTATGTTATCCTTCACATATTTGGTCAGCTCGGGGAAACTGAGGACTGATTTAGAGTTCACAGAGTGTCTAAGGTAAGGTTCAGCTGAAGGTTATCTGTTCATCACTGCAGACAAATTTTTAGGTTGAAGGGGAGAAATCTCTTTATCAGTTAATGTGGGACCAAAGACTTGGCTACCAGCTGAGTGCTGTCTTTGTTAATATTGTCAAGGTCTTCAATGAAGACTTTCTTAAGACACTTTTTTCTTATTTAATGTATTTCTAATTCTAGAATATTTACTGAGGTCTGGATACTATCTAATATTCAGATAATTAAGTGAACTAAAGCAACTCGTGTCACTGACTAATCCAGATGCTCTGTGTCTAAGATTTTTTTTTTGGTAGCAATTAGCTCAGTCTGTATTCTCATTTTCTCCTTTAATTTTATGCTCTCCAAACCTGATTTTTTTTTTTAAACTATTTTGTCATGTGTCACTAATTCTAGCGTATAATTCACAAATCCTTTTTAATAAATGAATACTAATGATCAGCTAATAGATCACTGAATGCTGATGTAAATACTTTTTTCCATAATTGCCACCATAGCACTGGCAAGTGTGGTGAATCAACTATTTTGTGTCTCTTCCTCTTAATATTAAATATACTGAATTTTATAGACTAACTGAAACAAAAGTAAACGACAAGGACCCTTTATGTTGCTGAAAATGTGGACTGAGTAGACTTCAGAATTTTACCTGTTAATTCATTATTTCTTGTGCAGATCAGCAAAGTAATGACAGATTATAAATGGTGAGAAAGGAATGATTCCAATGATATTCAAAAATCATAGCTGACCTGGGTTATATACATGTAACAGTCATTCTTGTGGACTTACAATTAAGCACAAAACGTCAGATTCAGGGCTTGATCTTTGTTTTGCTTCTAGCAGGTTATCTCGCGTACAGAGAGCATAATTTAAGGAGAAACTCAGTTTTTGCAGGAAATATATAAGGATGTTGTCACATATATATTACTGTATATGTTTGTATGTGAAGACTCAATGCAGCAAAGAAATTGTTTGCTGTATATCAGTATTGTATCGGGAGTCTTACATGCTCCATGAAATAAGTTGCTTTTTCGTGTTCTAATTTAGTTTAACTAAATTTACCTACTGAAATATTTTACTTAAAGAGAGATTGCCACATGAGGTGTTCACACATCAATTGCCCAAAATGCAAGGTTTACAGTTCAGTAGCTTTGAAAACAATGACAGTGAAATTGCATTAGTGGACCTTTTTCCTTTGTGCGTGTTTAAAGATCAATCAAACATCTTAAGCAAGGTATTTCTAGAGAAGGAAAAACACTATGGACCCTGGCTGTAACAAAAGAGTCATAGGCAAGAAATACAGTCCATGTATTTTTAATGTGTTGATGAGCTGTCGAATGCTCTGATGTTTGAGCACCAGTCAATGAGCCAGGCTCAGTTATTCCAACAAAACTTACCCAGGCCCTGTCTTTCAGTTGCACTTAATTTTTTTATTTTTTCAGTCTTTAGTTATAAGTATCCCAGATGGACACAAAAGAGGGAAATGAGTGCTCAAAAAACGTGAGTTGCAGGTATTTGCACTGAACAAAGAAAGGGAGCTAAAATAGTTGGACTGGTTACTTTGGAGCACAACCAATACTCTGATTTTATTGTTACGCTTTGACAAGCTGCGCCCACTAATTTCCTGCTCCTCAAAGTGAGAGTGAATATGACATTAAAATAATAGAGTTGTGGTTTCAGTCTGCTTCATGCTGTTTATGTTCCAGACATCACTGTCTTCTTTCTGGTCCTGGTCCTAGTTTCCTTTTGTAGCTTTTAAGCCTTTCTGTTAGATGGAGTTCCCCAGCTGATCGGAAGGCTGGACTTTCTGAATACTGGTGAGCTAAAACCAAGTTCTACTCTACTCCTCAAACCCAAACATTAGTCAGGCCTTCCCTTTTCCCTTTTGTAATACCAGCAGAATGATCTCCTTTTTCTCAGGAGAAGGTCAAGCAGGTGCGTTTCTGTGTGTGTGTGTGTGTCTGTCTTGATGTGTACATCAAGAAAATGCAGAGCTATACCCATCACTTGAAGAACCTTCCCAGAACAACTATGGCTTTGAATCCCTCTTGTCTTTCCACTGCTCTTGATGGTCTTGGGTAACATTCCATGGAAGCACAGTTTGTCCAGAGCAAAATTCAGGGAGTATACTTAAAGTCACTTAGGCTGCTTACACTGTGAAAAGATGCTGATATGAGTGAGGCAGACTGCCAGAAATATATATATATATTTTAAATAATACGTGTTGCTGGGGTTGAGTCTTAGATTATTGAAGTGTCTCGCAAGTGGTATAAGTGAGAGAATCTGAGTGAGAATACATGAGCACTGCTGCACAGGACTTGCTTCTAAAGATATGTATTAACATTGAACAACATTTCATTAGTTTTAGGCACAGTTAGGAATCTCTGCGTTGCCTCTTGCTTGTCTCTAGTTCTCTTGCTGAGGAATATCCTATTGTGACAGCCCTGTTATTCCTGTCTTTTTAAAAATGTAATCTCCTCTGTAGCCAAGCTCCCTCAGCAACTTGAGAGCTATACAAGGCCACTTCTTAGTAACAAAAGGGACATTTTTGTCCTTGGATGTGTACAGATGGTATTGAGTGAAGTGCATGAAAGCCAAAGCACGTCTTAGTAGCAGGAATAGTTGAGATTTGTGAAAGATTACGGTTGGAGAAGAAAAAACAGTCTCTTTCTTTCATCCCTTTATAATTGGTGTGACTGTTGGGCAGTGGGGAAGCACAAGCAAATACACAACAGCTTGTGCTGTGCGGGAGGATTACAATTGAAAAAGGAGAGGAGGAAGCAGAGGGAGGGAGAGCGAGCTGTTGCTTGCCTGCTTGGTTAAGGTGAAAAACAAGCCCTTCCCTCCCCTTAAAGTAGTCCTCCTTCTATCAGCACCTGGCTTTCTGGGTGGTAGCATAGGGAGGAGAAGAGGAAGAATTTTCCCTTTGCTATGTCAGACCGTTCTGCTTTTTCTGCATTGCTGAAGCAACCTGTTTTTGTTAGTGAAACCCAAGAAAGATGCTGTCTCTGAGAAGGAGCTCCGAGTTCTCTCTGGAGCGAGCAGCCCTAAGCTAAACCCTGCAAGGCTGGCACCCCTGCCACCACTGACAGCAGGTCTCCCTCGTTAAGAAAGCAGTGTGCAAAGACCAAAAACAGGGCTGCTGGGGACCTGACCACTTCCTATGGATTAAATAATTATCAACAGATACGTTTAATCGTTCCTCCCTAGGGAAAAATGGGATTTTTGTGAGATTTAGCCACAACAGTTTCTACCCTAAATAAGACATCTATATGTATCTAGGTGCTTGTCATAAACTGACCTCTAGGACAGACTACTAACTAAAGGAAAATATTTTTTCCGTAATTAACTAAGAAATAAAATGTCTTTACCTGAAAACGTGTTATTTGCAAGAATGCAATTATTAGGATAATGGGTTTGTGCATATGTATGTATGTCCTAAGTAGCCAGAGCTGTAGTTTTCTATAGAGCCTTGAACTCCAATATCTTACAGCATGACAGTGTGTCTTGTCTTACTGGTTACCAAGGGTAACGTGAAGTGTGTGTTTAAAGGTATTTCTGTTGGGATTGCATGCATTTTACATTTTCTTTCAGTTGATACTAGAAGACGTAATGTTTACAGTATGTAATTTTTTGAGACATTCCCTTTAAAGGAGGAGAAATGAGTTAATTGGGCATCTTTGAAAATCAGGAACTGCTCATAAGAAATTTATACCAGCACGTTTCCCATGGTCTCCCTCTAATGTTAACACGAGTTTAAAATAAATAAAGCCTATATTATAGCCAGTATCTTATGATATGATTGTACCTGCGCTAATATGATAACTGCAGAGCTTGAATTAGGATGTCTCAAAGGAAAAGCCAAAAGATTGCCTAATCTTAATATTGCTGAAAGTAAGTCAGTAATGTTTTTAAAGCTTTGTGTCGAGAGCTGTCTGTATCCCAGTATAGGGCGGTATCTTTATTCCAGTTTTAGCACATTCATGCTGAATTTCTATGTAAATGGTATACTATGGCTGTAACATATAAATTACTGTGCACTGAACTGCTTATACTTATTTCTGTAACATGGGTACCACTGGTGCAAGCTGTTCCTTATGGGATATTACTGCTTTGGATGAATTGAGGTTCCCTGCTGTGGAAAGTCAGTGATTTCAATGTCTTTCTCATAGATAGGAGCTAGACAGTATTATCAGTAGCTTTTAATGAGCTTACCATGGCAAGGTGTAAGGATAGCAGGAATTTAATTTGGCACATGGTCCTACAGTTAACAGCCTTTCAAATGTTTTTCTCTGTAAGCTAGGATTTGTGACACATGAAGTATACATTCAAATACAAACAATAGGTTCAAACACATACAGTAGCGGTATGATCATCAGCATTTACTCACTATCTCATTTACTTGTAAGACATGGAGTTCCTGACCACTTGCATTTTTCTTTTTTTATGTTTTATTTAAGCCTTCTGCTCTCATAGATGATGTCCTGACTAGTTCTCATTTGAGTGACTTGCTTCCTGCCTACCTAGATGTTTTTCTAGAGTTCTGACTGGACACTGTAATTTTCAGTTCATAAACTAAACTGCTGCACCACATAATGTATTGCAGTTGGTTCCACTTTGGACAACTGAAGTTATTTTAGGTGAAGTCTGAGCATTTTTTTTTTTTTTTTTTGGAAGGTCCTGATTTGCCAAGCACTCGTACACTTACTTGACTTCAGATGCTGGGTTTACAAGGCAGAGCAGGCTGCTCAGCTCTCACAGGAGCAAGCCCTGGGACAGGGACAAAGGTTGTAATTTGGGCTGGGCTTGGAAGCACCTCTTCTCCTATTCTTGGCTCAGCAGTTTCTACTGGATCATAGAATCATAGAATAGTTTGGGTTGGAAGGGACCTCTAGTGTAACCCCCCTGCAATGTGTAGGGATATTTTAACTAGATCAGAGTGCCCAGAACCCTGTCCAGCCTGACCTTGAATGTTTCCAGGGTTGGGGCATCTACCACCTCTCTGGGCAACCTGTTCCAGTGTTTCACCACCCTCATTGTAAAAGATTTCTTCCTTCTACATGGTGTAAATGTTGTTTAAAACCATTACCCCTTGTCATATTGCAACAGGTCCTGCTAAAAAGTTTGTCCTCATCTTTCTTACAAGTCCCCTTTAGGTACTGGAAGGCTGCTCTACGGTCTCCCCGGAGCTTTCTCTTCTCCAGGCTGAACATCCTCAACTTTCTCAGCCTGTCCTCATAGGAGAGGCGCTCCAGCCTTCTGGTCCTTTCCGTGGCCTCTTCTGGACTTGTTCCAACAGCTCAGTGTCTTTCCTGTGCTGAGAACTCCAGAGCTGGACATAGTGCTCCAGGTGGGGTCTCACCAGAGCAGAGGAGAGGGGGAGAATCACCTCCCTTGATCTGCTGGCCACGCTTCTTTTGATGCAGCCCAGGATACAGTTGGCCTTCTGAGCTGTAAGCTGTCCAGCTTTTCATCCACCAGTAGAAATTAAAGTCCTTTTCTACCTGCTGTATAAAACCCTAACTTGAGCGTTTCACTCTGCCTGCCAGTATGCAATCTGGCAAAAGCTTTTGTGAGTCCAAAATGGAGATGTTTACACAGAATAAAGTGGAAGATACAGCGTGCCCATCTTAGGTCATCAAGAATGAGAA
Organism: Tringa tobata; assembly: GCA_033628505.1. Classification (NCBI taxonomy): domain Eukaryota; kingdom Metazoa; phylum Chordata; class Aves; order Charadriiformes; family Scolopacidae; genus Tringa; species Tringa tobata. The sequence continues at coordinate 728,960 of JAHREE010000352.1, read as the reverse complement.
CTCTGCCACTCCCCACGTGAACACCCATGTCTCCAAAATGCCCAAATCCCCAAAATCCCCCAGAGAGAGTAGGATATCCCAGAGGTTATTAGCAAGAAAATAGTCAACTGAACACTTCTATTATTGGTTACTATAGCTCCAGCTGGGTCCTGTGACTATTCATAAATACCAAGTGATCTTTACTGCTCCCTCTTTATCAACTGCAGATGGCAATCGTTGTTCAGTAGTTCATAGAAAGCCAGTTAAACAAGTCATGTACGTTTTCAACAACCAGGTGAGCATTGCCTGTGACCTCTTTCACCTCCTGGACTATGCTGCAAAACTGCAGACCTGGATCTGCAGTGATGTGTGCTTCTGGCACTGTCGTCTGTGCTCACCATCAGCGAACGCAGGAGTAGAAAGTAACAGAGAAATGAATGTTCAAAGAGCAGAGTGTGAATGTGGGATCAAATGCAAGAAATAATGCACTGGCAGGTTAGTAAAAGACAAGCTTGCTGTGGCTTCTGGTAAGAAAAAAAAAAAGTTCTTCTCCAGCTCTAATAAAGGTCCACAGGCCAGCAAGTAAAGGGCACATCACCAGTGTTAATTTCCTTGAACGTCCCAGCAGAAGACCAATATGAAATACTAATCCCTGTGAGAGAGAAATTACTGATCTGACCTTTGACCATGTCAGAAGTGTGTCCACATGTACAATTTCTCTGGTGGTTTGTTGACAATTTGCAGCAAGGGCAGTACAGTTCCTACGACTATGAAGTCAGTCTGCATCTTTGTCAGAGAAGCTCTTTTCTTTTTTTTTTTTTTCTCCCCCACAATGCCATTATTGCTATGGTTTTGGTTTTTTCAGCAGAGAGCATAAAGAAGAGCATGAGGTGCCTTTTGAACTAGGCAAGTTCAGAAGTTTGCTGTAAATGTGATTTGTATCAATGACTATTTGGAGAGAAAGGATGAATAAAGGGAGGCTGCCGGTGTGCAGGCAGGATGTCGTGTTCCTGACAAAGTCCTATGCTGGGGGGGGGAATGGCATGAAGGCAATAAACTGCAATGTTTAGGAACTATCATTCACCTCTTCGGGGTGCCAGATGATTTATATGACTAACCAAGACAGCAAGCAGTGAGTGCGTATAATTAATGGTTTGCCAATGATTTATGGATCAAGGACTACTTGCTGTAAGCATAGCCTCATAATTCTAAATAATGAATAAACCAATAATTTATTTGGTTTTGGAGCAATTCTTCATCAGAAAAAAGGGAAGAGAATTCTTCTCATTGGTTATTTCATGCAAATCCTTCACTCAGTTGTATTTAGTTGCTTATATACTAGCCTGGCAAGGGGAAGAAGAGACCTAGTGTAGGTGACACTGCAAATAACATTTGTGTTGATCGGTTGGAACACTTGAAGATTAATGAAGTCCTTCATCTGCATTAATGCAGCTATGGGTGTTCCCCTAACTACTGTCTCCCTGGCTAGTTTCCAAAACATGGAGTTTAATCTGAGTAAGAAGACAAAGAATCCTGTCACGTTTTAGGTGTATTTCCTGGTCAAAGTAGGTGCAGTCTGGTTGCTGACTATGCAGCTCTATTCAGTGTGCCCAAAATCTGAGGCAAAGCCAAAGGAGGGGGAAAAAAAAACCCCACCAAATGACAGATACTACCTTCATTGTCCTTTTAATATTTGCCAAATTTGCTACTTGTGGGCTTCGGTTGCACTGTGGGTTCTATGAAATGATGTGGCTAGAAGACAAAAGTTTTCATAGATAACCAGGAAAATGGCAACTGCTTCTTGCATCACCATCACCTGAACCCCTCTGCAGATCTGTAAGCTCTGGGAGGGCAGAAGCTATCAAGTGTTGTGCTTGCCTGTATAGTTCCTGGTACAATGGGGCTTTGACCCCAGACTGGGATTTCAAAGTGTGACTAAATACTACGTAAAAATTAATATCAAGGCTTAAAATACGCAGATGCACGCATCTACGGAGCGTGCCTTCATGTTACCCAAGCAAATTAGGAGAGGGCAATGTGGCAGCAGCAGAGTGGTGCAGTTCATCCAGCTGTTGCCCAAGCAGGGAAGCCGTTTTTTTTTGGTTTTTTTTGTTTTTTTTAATTATTCTTGCTCACACTTCCCTGTCATTGTCTTTTAGTGTTGCTGAGTGCAGATGGTCCACTTACATAGTTTGCTCTTCACCTGGACTTCTCTAGGTAATACAGATGGTGGTCAAGCTGCATCTTCCTTCCCATCACCTGTAGGTATTTTGGGTCATTGATAAATGGTGTTTTTACTGTCGTCCATCTGCAACAGACACTAAAAATATTTCAGGAGTTAGATCCCTTTAGTGGTGACATCATGCCAGCACTGTCACCTAGGTAATGAAACTAATTGCCATAGCAACAAGGCTTTATCATTCAGCAGCCCGAACGTTTTTGACAGATGGGGAGAGCCTGAAGATTTGAAGTAGGACACAAATGAAACATATCTGATTGGGCTAAGTCATATTAATAGTTCATGAACAGGAATCTTCTGTGCAGGGTAAATCAAATCAGAGCAAATGATATATCTTTTAGAGGCCCATTTACTTCAAATTGAACAATTTCATGTTAAATTTTTTCTTCTTCTAAGGAAAAAAATAAGAGCATTTAATTAAAACAAGCAGATAATAAACCTGATTGTTTAAATATTATTGTATACCCCCTGGCTATTGCTTCTGTTCTGGGCATCGTATGAGACTAAATAAATGACAAAGTACTTCTAAAAATTTTTTAGCTGAGTGTTAGCTGACTTCAGGGCAAATAATTTTCCCTCTCAAAATGTGATTGTGGTGGGAGCTGCTGGTGTTGAGAGTGCCCGAGCCCTGCCCTGCCCTGGGAAGCTCTGATGAGGTTACCTGTTTCTAGTGGTCCTGGCTCTACCTCTGCTTTTTTCAGGAAGGGCATAACCTCAGGCTATACGCAGCGGAGTCAAAGCCAGCTGGGATTAGGCCCAAAATTATAAACAGTCAGGGTGAAGTTTTCCCTTGCTCTAATCAATGCAATTTTTGCCGTTCAGTCAGCAGACCCATCTTTCACCCTGCTCTCAGCTTGCTTGGCCACTAAAGGCTGAAAGCACCTCTTCATTTTCTGCTCTGGTCCCTGGTCTATTGTCCTGTATTGTGTATTCGTCCATGGGCAGCGATGATGCTGCTCTTGGTGATGTGGAATAAATCAAGAATGACTGCAGAGCTTTTAGGGGCAAAAGTGAATGACCTTGTTCGCCCTCCTTGATCCAACAGGTGAGGGGAAAATTTTGGATAAGAGTAGACACACCCTGCAAGGTGGCAACTGGCCACATAGCTGAGAAGGTGGGCATGGTTTAGTGATGGTTTTTGTCAGTGTTAGGTTGATGGTTGGACCAGATGATCTGAAAAGTCTCTTCCAACCCAGGCAATTCTATGATTCTGTCTTTGCTATCAGGCTTGGCCGTCTGGTAAGGAGGGCTTTAAACTAAACTCATGAGGGTTGGTGATAACAGCTTGCAATTAAATGAGGAAACAAGTCGGGATGGCAAGCATATGGGGTAGGATGAAGTCCTCCTTGAGCAGTCTGAAGAATTCTGCAAATTACAGACTCTGGTCTTTATGGGAGACTTTAACTTCCTTGTCTGGAAGGGCAGCACATTGGGAGGCAAGGAGTGCCTGGAGTGTGTTGGGCAATTTCTTAAGGCAGATGCTACATAAGATAGTCAGATGTGATGTTCTTCTGGTTCTCCTGCTCGCCAACCAGATCTGATTGAGGGTGTGATAGTCAATGGCGGCCTTCACTGTGGTGACTGTGATTAAAATGGTGGAGATCAAGATGGTGACAAGAGTGAGGAAGGCAAGTAGCAGTGTAAACCCTGGAGCTGAGGGGACCAGGCTTTGACGTATTTAGGAAACTGGCTGGTAAGACACAGCGGGAGACTGCTATGTCTTACCAGTCTTTAAAAATGGCAAGAAGGATAGTCAGGGAAACTACAGGTCAATGGGGCTTCCTTTGTTTCTAAGAGCAAATCCTCTTAGATGATGTTTTTGAACATATGAAGGATAAAGTGGTTGGAAGTAACCACTTATTAGATACCATCTAAAGTACTGGATCCAAGCTGGGGACCGCCAGTACAAGAAAGACATCAGGGAAGTGGAGGGAGTTTAGGGAAGGTCACCAAGATGGCTGGGGCACTTGCCCTGTAAAGGTGGACTAACACTGCAAGAGGCCGTATAGAGAGGTTATGGTGTCTCCATCCTTGGAGGCTTTCAAGCCCTAATGGGACAAAACCCTGAGCAATCTGGTCTGAATTCAGTGTTGACCCTGCTTTGAGCAGGAGACTGGGCTAGAGACCTTCCCAGGTCCCTTCCTATTGGAATTATTCTGCAATTTTTTTGATTTTTACTGGCAGATACAATTCTTCTTTGTTCCTCCTAATCTTCCTACTGATATCTAATCTCTTAAAGCTGCAACCCTGTGGTGTCTTGTGAAGCAACAACAACAAAGATACTAGACTTTCTTTTCTATAAGAAAGGGGAATGTATCATATTTAGATGAAATATAACTAATAGCAGAATATAGTGTTAAGCTTAAAGTGCATGTTATAGTTGCCTGTACTGGGGTATGCATTACCATTTTAATCAAAATGGTTTGTATTGGTTCAGGCAGCAACAGTGAAAAAGAGATAAAGAACAGTGGCTCACTGTTACTTTCTACCTTCAACATAGATATTAGCTACCTCCTAGTAAATGGAACTCATCTGTGCTTAGAAATGCAGTACACAGCAGATAAAATGCCATTTCTTCCAATTATTTACCCATATTATACAGGCTCAGCATTAACCTAAGCTTTTCACTCTGATGGAATGAGATGTAATAATTATTTTTAACATACTGTCCGATTGCTTTCCTTATCAGGAGTTCAGGTTTGCATTCGCACCGTCAGTATCAACCCCTTTTTAATGGAAGGAGAGACTTTGGGCAATTAGGCTAGAGGGTTAAAATAATCCTGGCAATTACTTTTTATTCTAATTGAGATTGTGAAGACATAACACTAAGAATTTCTCTCTGCATCCTGTAAGTTTTTTTCTCATCATCACCCTTCCAGGCAAACACAGAAATAGACACTTTGTGGTTTATGTTCTATAACCTCAATGGCTTTGGGTCTTGAAAGGCAATTTTAAAGGCTCAGAAAAATCACAGCAAAACAGCTGCTTGGTTTTATGAAATATAAATGGTATAGTTGAAAATGCACAGATGGCTTCTTGGTGATGCATTTCACAAACGTGCTTAGATGTTGTTCAAAATATGAATTTGAATAAATCTGTGATTAATAATTTTCTAGTTGGTGACAGCAGCTATTAGTAGGAGAGCAGGTAGTCAGATACCACAGTCTTTAATTTTCAAAATTGCATGCAGCTCCCTGTTTTTTTTTTTGTTGGGGTCTTTGGGGTTCTGTGTTTTTTGGCTTTGTTTTTAATATCACCAAATGAAAAAAAAAACAACACACTTTTTAGCTTTTATTTGAAATTCAGTTTCAGCCATGGCTTTGCTATGGCTTTGAACAGTCATAGAATCATAGAATGAATTATAGAGTGGTTTAGGTTGGAAGGGACCTTAAAGACCATCTCATTCCAACCCCCCCGACCATGGGCAGGGACACCTCTCCCACCAGACCAGGTTGCTCAAAGCCCCACCCAGCCTGGTCTGGAACACCTCCAGGGATGGGGCAACCAAAGCTTCCCTGGGCAACCTGTTCCAGTGCCTCGCCACCCTCACAGGAAAGAATTTCTTCCTGAGATCTCATCTAAATCTCCCTTCTTTCAGTTGAAAACTGTTTCCCCTCATCCTGTCTCTCCACTCCCTGATCAAGAGTCCCTCCCCATCTCTCCTGTAGCCCCATCAGGTACTGGAAGGGGTTATAAAGTTTCCCTGGAGCTTGAACCACTGCTTTATTTTTCTGAAGAAAGTATGGGGTCTTTGTCTCGCTGCACTCATGTGAAAGGAATAGAGAGGAAGGGATGCTACCACCTTCACAACATGTGCAGAATAATTTTGAGTCATGGACATGTGAGTGAAAAATACACAGTATTTCATAAAATGCTTGAACAATGATTGCTTAAAGAGGGACAGAAAGGGACTTCATTTAGTGCTTGTAGGGATTTCTTCCGTGATTTAAGCAGTCACTGAAAGGAGGTTGTTTATTTTGGTTACACTACATGACAAGAACGGTTTGAAAGAAGCAATCGAAGGCTTTTCCTTGCATACTGATCATTCATTATATAGCTATCAATAACTGCCTAATAAAACTAGTCCAAAATAAATCATGCTTTCTTAACTACTTGGTAAAGATTGGACAACACTTCAGCTTACTTCTCAATACAGTAGCAAGTTACAAAAGCAATCCATACTCTAAGCGCTCATTACTGTTACCAATTCATTAAAATGTTAAGTTAATGTATTCAGGTTCCTTTATTGGAAAGTGAAAGCCAGTAACAAAGCCAACAAAGATGCATGTGTCTGATTATACTGTGCTAGAAGTAAATAATAGAGCATTATGCAATTCATGGCACAAGTAATGGATTTTGGATAGCAGCATACATCCAGTTGAAAAATGATGGACACATCAAAATGAAGTATGCCATAGTCAAAAAGTACATGCTTCTAAAATAGATGATGATAAGTTCAAGACCTGTGCCTGCAATTTTCAGGCTCAAATAAGACTTATCAGTTCCTTTTAAGAAAAATATTGACCGGCAATCACAATTTATTAAATTAAAATGTACGGCTTCGGTTAAACGTTCACAGGATTTTCCAGCATGTGCCCTTGTATTTGCAAAGCTTGGAGTAACTGGAGGCATGTGTTGGAAGTGAGACAGTACTAATACACATTTGAAATATTTCATATTAATCAGAAGCGATCAATTTGGTACGGAAGCTTCAGACATGTTTGGGATGATTTCACTGAAAATAACTCGTAATTACTAAAATCCAGTGCTTCTAAATATTGAAGCCTGGCTATACTAGTGCAGACATCTGAAATCAACGGGTGAAAACTCTGTATGGAAATGTTGGTGCTCAAATCCAGTATAGTAGTTCGTATTCACGAAGGGAAGGATAACTTCATGTCCCTCTTTTTTTCTTGGGGTGATGGGTTTCTTGGGGATCTTGTGTTGCTGCTTTTTTGGCAGGAGCATAGCCCTTTCAGCTCTTGTTCATCTTGCATTTCTTCACAGCCAGAGAGTGTAGACTCTCTGGATACGTTTTTATGGACATGTTGTTTTCCATCCTCTAGTCTCATATAGGCTATGTTTCTCAGGTTGCTTGTGAGGCTGTTATAGGAGTTAAGGTCAGAAATCTTACTGAAGTCAAGATGTAGCATCTACTGCAACTTGTCACTAAATATAAGCCTTTTCATTGTTGGTTGTTTCCGGTCTTCCTTAATTTTCTTTTAATTGCTTATACATTCTTTGACTCTTTATTTCACTGTTTCTCCAGGAGCTGAAATTGCATGGTCTATAATACTCTGTTTTCTATATTACGGTAAAGGAGCACTGTTTTTATCCCTTTACAGTCTTTTGGGTCTCCACAAATTTTCCTGAAATTCTCACACGTAGCTGACAGGCAATCAGAGTGCTTCAGCTTTTTCAGTTCTGTAGAGGTATCTTAAGACAAATTTAATTAGACCCAGGCATTTGGAAAACATCTAGCTTATCTTTATCTAAGTATTCATGGCGCTTCTCTGTGAGATCATTTGTCCTTATCTATAGGTGTTTAAATAAGTAAGCACCTTAATTACAGCTGACCTTTTTAATAAAGAATGAAATGAAAAAGTCATTGATGTCGAGATTAAGTTCACCATCTCAGCTTCCTCTGTTTCTTGTCGTATTAGAGCCTACATTATGCTAACAACCACATAATCCATAAAACAAAAAGAGTAATAAAGGACCTCAGAAACTTTCTAGACTCTGAAAACCTATCCTGTCAAAGTTTGGATCAAATTTTTCTGGGAGCAAAACAAGTGTAGCTGGGGATGTGTTCAGGGACTTTGTATTATTTTGAGCCATCCTAGACAGGAAGGGTGAAAGGAGAACATGGAGATTGGGAACACAAAAATATTTCTGTAGTTCATAATAAGTTAATATTTACTGTCAAAGTGTTGGTTGTGTCCCTAGTGATACAGGTAGCACAAGATTGGTGCTCCAAAGGAGCTGATAGTCTACCTTGAACCAAAACACCTAATCTCTTTTTTTATACTACCTTTTCAAAGTTTTTCCATGTCATGCTCTGACATGAGAGAACATCGTCTGCAATAAAGAACACCAGTAAGCCTGAGTCATAGATGGGAGTGCGATAGAAGCATAAAACAAGATTCTATAAATCCTAAATGTTTTGACAAATGAAAATCAGCAGTAAAAAACTCTCTAGTTCACTGGGTGAAGTATACAACAAGGGCTTATTCTGATGCATTTGCATACATGAAAACCATTATTTTTTCCTTTTAACAGCTCCATTACTCTCCCAATATAGATTTTGATAAAAAGCCCAAATAAGCATATACTCCACCATTAACTGAAAGGCCAAGAAATACAACAGTTATGTTTCTGACTCATGCACAGATATGCCTTTTATTGCCAGGAGTAAGGTATCTGGTCATCAGGTCTAATAGGAAAATCTCACAGGATTTGTGTAATACCAGAGGAAAACATCACAAAGGGTAGGTCTTAGCTGTGACATTTCTTTGTATTTTTTTTTTTTTTTTAAAAAGACTTTGCAAGGGCTTTTAATATGACTTGAATAGCTCCTACAGTCTTAAAATAGGCTAGAAGGGGAGTTTGGACTTCCTAGGAGGCTGCAAGAAAGCTGCAGAAGCGCTGGAGGAATTGACAGCGATGCAGCACCTGGGACTTTACTGCATTAGCGCTGAATGAATAATTTTCAAGAGTGATGTTTCAGGAATTACTGTTGTGCCCAATAAGAAAGATGCTTTAAAAACACATATATGTGTATGCAAGGGAAGAAATCTTGTTCCAGCTGAGCTCCTTAATCTCTTGCCCTTTCTGGACAAATTGATTTTTAGGAAGGAAACATTCAAAGGCATCTGGTTGCCGTGATGTCTGTTGGCATCCCATCGGGGAAGAGAAAACAGGACAGGCCTTCCCTCCCGACCTCACGATGTGGGATGCTGAGAAGGGTGAATTACAAACCTGGGTGATGCCCTGAGCCTGCTGAGAGGCAGAGCTGATTGCAGGGAGGGCAATGATGCTTTGGTCTTCTCAGCATCCTGCCCCTGACCTGGTACCAGCATCTTCCTGGTAGCGTAGCTCCAACACATTTGTAGGATTGCAGGATACTCAGACCTGACTCAGTGCTCCCCGTTTCTAAGGTATGGAAAAGCTGAGGGGGGTAAAACACAAAGTACACGTGCAAGCAATATTTTAGGTGTCTGTAAACGTCTACTGTCGCGCCAGATGCGAAAATATTATTTCTAGTAACTTAATTAAGTTAAGAAGGACATTGATGTATAAGAATTATGAAGTGATGGTGGAAAGTGGCCCAGAGGAAGATGGCAAAAAACCATGCTGAAAGGGGAACTGTTATAAAGTGTCTAGCAGAGTACAATTATCAGATTAGGGCATAATCTGATTTAATATTTTCATTAATGACCTAAAAAGCAAAAGTAGGGGTGAATTAATGATTTTTTTTTTTTCCTGACTGTATAAATGTGGGACATATTAGCAATAAAAATGTGAATTATCATATTATATAGAAATAATTAGATGACCTTGAGATCAGGGATGATATAAATGCGATGGTACATCATAGTACAAAATGCAAAGTTATGCACTTTGGGACCATGAACAAGAATTTCAGGCATTAACTGGTGCTTGAGCTGGGAGCAGAGGAGAAGCCAGGTCATGTGTTTTAGTCAGCTATAGACGTAGCTGCGAATAAGCTCATTGGGGTCGTAAGCTATTATGGTCTGGTTTTAGTGGAGTGATTTCCACACTGTGTGCAAGGCTCAAGTATGACCTTATCTGAAATACTGTGTGGATCTCTGTGTATAATCTCTCAAAAATTAATTTAAGATGGAATGAGTGAGAAGACAGGAACAATGGCCTTAGCAGCCTATCTTATGAAAGAGAATTGGAAGTGCAGCTTCTTTGGGTGAGAAAAAACAAAGGTTGGGAGCGGCTATGACTGTCATCTACAGATTTACCAGAGGAGAAGACTCCAAGGAAGAGAGGAGGAGGGGATAAGAGCTCTTTGAGCAGAAATGGCAGGGTTGGCACAATAGCATTTTCATATTAGAAAAGAGGCACAGTATTTATGAGACATTTCCTGATAGCACAACTCCTGTAACTTGTTTTTAGGCTAGGAATTGATGTGTTAATTAAGAGTTTATTAAGCCTTATTGCCTAGGACAGCACGAGGCTGAGGGCAGACGATTGCAGCTATCCCTTACGCTCCTGTGCTCCAGGCTTCATTCTGGAGATCCCCATTCCTTCCACCCCACTATACCCCCCTCTCTGCTCGCTTCCTCCCATCCTCAGGGCCACGTGGATATATTTTATTTATTTTATTTGCATCGCTTATTCTGTGCGTGGTTCGGCTAGGGTTTTTTTCCGGGATAAACATGCCTCAGAAAGGGGATGAAGATTCCTGCACTTCACTCAGCCCTGTAGAGTCACGCACAGGAGCTATACTCACCGTGTTGCCTCCTTTTCTAATAGAAAATAAATTCTCCTCCACACTGGATCTGGCTCTTCAGTTCATGGACAGGAGGAGGGAGATTCACTGAAGCTTTGAAGCAGAATTTAGAAATCACACTATTCAGTAACTAGAAATTCTGATGTTTTTGTGTAATATCAAAGAAAAGCTCCTTGTATTAACATTCAAATAGGTGCATAAAGTAGTTATTGTTTTGCTGGCCATACAGAGTATGCTGCCATATGCTCACAGTCAGAAATGGCATGAGGTACTATTCATAATAGCTTTTATTTATGACAGTTTCTGAGACCCAGGGTTCTAGCTATGATGGCTCAGCAGGTTTCCACAGCTCAGCTGCGACTAGACCTAATTCTGATTCATTCAGACTGCTCCTGCAGTTGAGAGCAGGTAGCAAACAGAAAAGATACTGCTGATAAATTGCAGATGGAAAAATATAAAATCAATATAACAATTACAGCTGATCCAATCAGAAACAAAAAGAGAAATTAAGGGAAGTTCACAAAAGAAGAAGGGAATAAAATCCACTGTGATTAGTAGAGTGTGTAGTGCTTATCACAAAAGACACAGATACTTAGATATTATGCAGTAGGACAAAAGAATGCAGGGAAAAAAATGCTGCTGTGGAAAAAACTATGTACACTTAAGGCTAAGTGTCTTGCAGGGGCAGGAGTGGCTTACAAATGTACCACCTATGGCATCACATTCAGCTCGGTCTGCCACCTCTTCTCCTGTCTCCTGTGTTTCTTTCCAGTCAGTTGCCCTCTCAGTAGTCAAAAAAGTAGATGCTACAAGAGGTTTTGCTCTTCACAAAGGCAGCGTCTGATCTGCTGCATGCTTGCTAGGTTACAGACTGCAAAGTAAGGGCTGTATCTGAATGGACATCAGCCCTTACTGCTTTCACAATCTCTGCATGTGGCAAAGCAGTGCTTGTTGTTGCAGCCAAGGATTTAGCAGGTTCTATCTAGATCTACTGTTACTTTGCAGGAGAACTGCAGCCTCTCGGGAATTCTAGCTAGGGGAAAGGAGGAGCTCTGCTCCGAGTGATGGCATCCCCGTCAGAACAAAGGCTGAGGGATAAGGGGAGAAAATTATGCTAAAAAAACCCAAAACCCAACCAACCAAAAAACCAAGACCCAAACCAAAACAATCCCCGGCAACTTTGTATTGGTAATATGTTTAGCGTGATCTTACGCGTGCTCAACTATTTTTGGCTGTATCGTTGTGTTTAGTTGAATAACTGTTTTTTCTGGGGGAGGACAAATCACAGCTCACCAGCAGCAACTTGCTCAGAAGTCTTGTGAGCTTGCTTGGATCTATAGGAAATTAGAAGTTAAAACTGTTCCCAAAAATATACTGTAGGCATCTCGGTCCGTGTTCTCTCCCTTCTTTTCCCCAGCATGGCTGGTTCCTGGCTGTCAGAAGGAAGGATTAGTCCCTGCCCCACAGGAAGTTGCAAGGGGGGAAAAAAAACTTAGGTAAAGGTCTCTGTGCACTCTGCAGGCCCAGAAGATCTCCCCAGGGGTTCAGGGGTGGCCTTGGTAATGGGAGACTGGCCGTCAACACTGTGAGTATTCGTTTGTGATGGGGGCTAAACTGACAGTAGGTCTTCACTTCCATTCTCAAGTAGATGTTTGAGCAGAAGTAGGAAGCAGGTTGGCCATCCCTCTTTTCTCACTCACACGTGTAAGACTCACAAACGCAGACTGTTTGGTACTGACAGTTTTTTCTGTTGTCGCCCTTGGAGCTGTAGGGTAATTAATAACCAGGATCTCAGCAGCACTTGCTTAAGTAATAAGTTATTTCTTCCTTGGAGCTTACAACAAGCATCAATTTAGCAATGGCTCTTGAAAGGTGAAATACTGCATATTTTCAGTGGACACTTGAATGTAGCTGAGCTCAACCTGACATGGCACTTCAGTGCAATCCAATCATGATAACCAAAAATGACTTTTTTTTTTTTTAATTTATCTGTGTTGCCTGCCATGAAAAGTAGATTTTGAGAAGTGATGGGTGCCTCATCCATAAATTCATCAATGAATTTGTGGGTGACCTGAAGCAATGGAAACAAAACAGGAATGGTTATGGTCATGATGGACTGTGATCTGCAGAGACATCACTTCACCTGCAGTAAACGTCCTGTTCCTGATATCAACAGCCAAGTGTGGTTGAATGAGACTTGTGGAACGAAAGAAAGAAATAATCCTCTGTAGCACCCATGCAGATGTTTTGGCTCGACTCTGAAGAAATGTTACTGCTTTTTTTTTTTTTCCCAGGGTGCTGCAAAGAGGTTTATACCCCAATTTCAAGAGCAGAACTAGGTCTCATAGGGTCTTGCAACTTTATTGCCAGATAACTCATATTGTGGGATCTCCTGCCAGAGTCAATCTACTGACACAAACAATAAGATTATCAAATGTAGCATGTGTTTTGCTGCTGCTTGAAAACAGTTGAAATAAAGGATAGCATTATTAGCTCTTTCTTTTGCTAGTTGTATTGAGTTTGGGTAGCAAGACGGCTACAGGGGTGGCTTCTGTGAGGGGCTACTAGAAGCTTCCCCTATGTCTGATAGAGCCAATGCCAGCCAGCTCCAAGATGGAACCACCACTGTCTGAGGCTGAGCCCATCAGTGATGGTGGTAGACAGCTGCAGACACCGAAGTTAGTGAAGAAAGAGGAGGAGGTGGTCCAGGTGCCACAGCAGAGATTCCCCTGCAGCCCATGGTGAGGCGGGCTGTCCCCCTGCAACCCATGGAGGTTAATGGTGGAACAGACATCCACCTGTAGCCCATGGAGGATCCCACCCCGGAGCAGGTGGATGCCCAAAGAAGACTGCGACCCTGTGGGAAGCCCATGCTGAAGCAGGCTCCTGGCAGGACCTGTGGTCCTCTGGGGAGAGGAGCTCATGCTGGAGCAGGTTTGCTGGCAGGACTTGTGACCCCACAGGCGACCCATGCTAGAGCAGTCTGTTCCTGAAGGACCGCAATTGGGAGTGAAGTTGAGCCAGGAAGAAGGGAGACATGGGTGGAATGTGTTTTAAGATTTAGTTTTTATTTCTCATTACCCTACTCTGATTGGATTGGTAATAAAATGAACCAATTTCCCCAAGCTGAGTCTGTTTTGCCTGTGACACTAATTGGTGAGTGATCCCTCCCTGCCCTTATTTTGACCCATGAGCCTTTTATTATCTTTTCTCTCCCCTATCCAGCTGAGGAGGGGAGTGATAGAGTAGCTTTGGTGGGTGCCTGGTGTCCAGCCAGGGTCAACACACTATAATCATAAAATGGAGAAAAAGGTAAAATAGCTAAAAATAGCTAAAACTCTAGAAGTTCATACTTGGTACCCAAATTCACAGAGCAAAGAGACAAAGTCCCTGGAGTGGGTTCTTCCTCACGTGGAGGCAGCAGGTGCCATTTCCACATACTCTTCTGGAGACACCACTCCTTGAATTTTGGATGTGTGAAACAACTGATTCCTCTTCATCAAAAGGGAAGAGGTAGAAAAGCAGCCATAGGGCCACCCCCCGCATCCTTCGCCTTGGCTCCTGATGCTTGCCAAGCGCAGAGAAAGGAAGGCCGGGTGCTCCGCCTTTGCTCCAGAGAAATGTGGTGAGCAGGGCTGCCTTCAGACAAGAGTTGTGCCAGGACTCCCCCAGGACCAGAGTGCTTTTTTATTTTATTTTTGTCCCATACTGTGGACTGCGGCGTAAAAGTTATACCCTGGGCTCAATCTGCATACTTCAAACATCCAATATCCCCACTGCTTTGCCAGGGAGGATTATACATTTTTCACGAAGTGAGCAAGTATGCTTTCAGAGAAAAGTATTTCCATGGCTACAGATCCTTCTTGTGCAGTGGAATGGCTTATGCAACTCAGCTAGCAGACAGCTAATAAAATGAGAGGAAGTAATTAGATGAAAGGATGGCTGGGTGTTTGATGTCAAATTTCTGTTTTTCACCTGAGACCCTTGGGAACCATCTCAGGTAGCCAGAGATGCTGTCAAAGTTTGTATTTTGCATGAAGATTACGCTCTATTTTTGGTCCCGTAGGTTTGCTGCTGCGTTGTGCCCAGGAGTGGTCCTTGTACAGTTCTGTAATTGCAGTTAGTCCACGTGCTGGTGTGTGTTCATATCCCATATGCAAGAAATCATACCTGTTGTGCAGACAAAAGTTTGACTTGTGTTGCTGGTACAGGTGTGAAACTGTAAAATCACAGAGAATCTGAGCAACGCTAAACACTAGAAGAGGTTTATCTCCTTGTGTGCTACTTTTGCAATGTGAAGCACTGGAATTAAGATCTCCCTGGTATTAAATAGAAGATGATGGTGCAGGGAATATTTGGCAGATGGTTTTTGCCTGTAGGGCCTGTCCTCTTGATGCCTAGGCTTTCATATTTTTTCTGAGATACGGATCATGAGGGACGTAAAATTTCCTCTTCTCTACCTAAGCTAAAATGTAGTTTATTAATGGTTATATATACAAGTTCAATATAAAGGACTATGGGATGCTAATGTATTTTTTTTAAGTGCCAAATTGTTGTTCTTCTTGATATCTCTTTAATCATGTAGCCGCACAGAATATGTGAATAGGAGGAAGCACTCAGAATTTCTGTTCATCCTTAAAACCCTGTCAAATATTTTTAAATGTTTTTGATCATCTCCCTTAGAATTCTACTTCCAGTTTTAAAATAAAATCCTGCTGTTGCAATGAACCTAGGATGTGTCTTCACTTAATTTAATGAGGTGAAGGCATTTCTTAAGGATTGGACGTTAGTGTGACACATATTTGTAACTTTAAGAATATTTGGCAAGCTAGAATGAAATTTGCTGTTAATTGAAGGGTGGCTTCAGTAAAGATAAAATGAAAGAATCCTTCTAATCATGTATGTATGAACCAAAACAGATGGTAAAGACGTTTCACCAGCATCCTCTAAGTACTAGTAAGTAAATGTGACAATATTAATTTGGGTGAAAGGACATGATTAGTACCCTTTGACTTTTTTTGTAACAGCTGAATTTAACATACCCTATTACCCTATTAACATACCCTACCCACTTCACAGTGGCTGTGAAGAGCTTCCAGTCATATTGTAATGATTTCTAAGGGCCAATTTGAAAGAGATTGCACTACGAGTGTCAAGTTGACAAGCTCACATCCTCTCCTTGATGTGAAGTGCTAAGTTCATGAAGATGTCAATGTGTTGCCTTGCCAAGTCTCCCAGCTGGAGAGTAATACTGCATAATAGTCATGAGATTTCAGATCCAGCGTTATCAGTTCAAGCATTGCAGCTTTGCACAGGGAAAACTATGGCACAAGCAAGTAATTTTCGGGTAAGTTACTTTCAGTGGTGATGTCGGAATTGATTTCACATTGAGATGCATTGCTGGGCAGATGTACAAAATTCACGCTTGCTCTTCCAAGTCAGTTAACGTTCCTGGTAACATTCAGTGGAAGCTTTGCCTGCGTTGGTAAAAAAACCACAAACTCAAGGCAACTTCAGGCTGTTTCAGGAGATGTGTGTATGTTATCACATATGAATAGCATACCTATGTACATCTCAGTACTAATGGTCTCCTGGTTTTCTCACAACATTAGTCTTAGCTGTGATCAGCGGGGGTTATCTGAATTGGAGCCTCCTCGGCTAAAATGAGTGAAGAAAGATGGGCCAAGGGCTGACATACTTCCAAAGTTCTTGCTATTTGGTCTGAAAATGCCTCCTCTCTTCTCAGTCTGAGTAAAACACAGTCTGAGTCAGGGCATGTTGTCAAGTCAAGGAGCATCATAGAACTCAGTTCTTCCACCCACCGACAGCCCCTGAAATTAGAGAGACAGTAGGGAAGTGACAATTGAAAGGGTATGGAGCTGATGTGATTGGGTTTACTTGTGATGGAATACATTTAATTTGTATGGTTGCTTTGGAGATGCATTCTGAAGTTGTATTGAGAGCGCCTATCCATCTGGATGGGAGCCCTCGCCCTCTTAATAGCACTTCTATACATCTAATGAATCAGTCAATCAATACCAGCTTAAAGAGCTGTGCTTCTGAATGCTAGCCAGTTTTTTTGATGTCACAGTGTTGTTGTGTTGGTTTTTTTTCTGTATAAAATTGTTGCCCACGTTTTAATTTGTACTTGCTAAAATATATATTCTTTTGAAGTGCATACGTTACAATAGGCAGCTTGAAAGCTGCCACCAGGCTTACCTCTCACTGAGATCCTGCCTGCTAAGTGGAGGAAATTGTCCAGCTTGTCAGTGCCAAACTAATAAGACAATGCCCCTTTTTTTTCTATACCTGCAAATGCAGGTAACGTAAGTCCTGAGTGAGACTCTTGTTCTCCCTTTGGCGGTGGCCATAAAACATTTGAGCTTTCCATGTCATATTTACCATGTCCAGAAAAGAGACTTTGACTACCGCAGTGTAGTTATCTCAACCCGTATGCAAAAGAGAACATATTGGTGGCTTTTTTCATGCTCATTAGGCCAACTTGAGTCATCCTCACAACTCCCAGGGCTAGCCTGTGGTCCAAAGGCTCTTGTCTCTCAATGAGAGTGAAGGAGAGAACCCAGCACCCACCAACATCTTTGTGGTCCTTTTGAGAACTAATTAAAAACCTTCTACCCAGCTCCCAGTCCTGTCTTTGGGGACCTTGAGGGAGAAAGATGGGGATTCTTCTGATTAGGTGGTGTCTCGTGAGCCAGTGAGTAATCTCTTACTCTTCTCTTGAATTCCCACGTTTTGGCTTCTTGGTTTCCCAGGTGCATCCAGCACAAACCAGCTGCACCACTGAAGGGACCCTCGGAAACCACAGTACCTGATTGCCCTTCAGTCTTGAGTGAATGCATCTTTGCAATGTGTCTGGGAGGTTGAGTAGTGCTAGTCCCACCACAAGGGTCTAAAGCATGATGCTCAGGTCTTCGGTGCCTAAAGAATTGGTGTTCACAGTCTCCCATGTAGCAGTACTCGCGTTCAAATGTAAAGCTTTAACCAACAGACCATTCAGCCCCTCCTGGGTATAGAAAGGAACTTATTCTGACTCAGGCCATTGCGTGCTTCTGTAGTAGGAATATCTATTCTTAACTTCAGTAATGCACCATGAAGTTTCCTTTTATAAGCTTTCCCCCTCACTCTGGTCCAGTCTGTCTCTGTAGCTTCTGGACTTTTGCTGGAGCACACAGAGCTGGTAATATATGCTCTTTGACACAACTCCAGTAACACATTGAAGATTCTTGTCTAATTTGCTGGAGAGGTGTTAAAAACAGGACCAAGTGTGAAGCAATTAAGCAAAATCCATGATTACTTGTCCTCACACAGACCTCGAATTAAAATACTGAACGTTATTTCACTTGAATGTGTTTCCCTCGGTTTATTTGTTAAACACACCATGAGAATAAATTTGATAAGCTGTACTTGGGGTTGGTGAGTTATGAAAATGGAAGTTTCATTGCTGTCTTGGTCCCAGAAGACAGTGTCTTTATTACCTTTTTAGTTCAGATTCTAGGCATAATATTATGTTTAAAACCATAGATCAAGCAGGAAGGCAATAGGTTTTATGTAAAGCGTGCTACTTTTAAAAGATGTAGCAAGCTGAACTGCTTTTCTTTATGTGGGTATGAAAGCCCATTAGAAAAATTGGAATGATTCCCTTTCTGTGCATTAAACCCTTGCTGCACCTTGTTATGATACTCCGTGCCAGAAGACTCGCATTTATGCTACCTATAAGTTTTCTAAACCACCTGCATTAAAGTAGTTATGCTAACCAACATATACCCTCCATCTTTATGGACTCGTTAGGAGCAGCACCCGGGGTGGCGGGGAGAAGCCTATTAGCCACCGTGTTGGAATGATGAATGCTCTCCTCCCCAAAATCACCCCGCCACCCCACCGTGGAGCCATGGGAGAGGGCACTGGATGAATACACACGTGCTAAATCCCTCTGCGCCTTGCGAGGCTTTGACTTCCTAATGGAAACAGTTTTTAACACGAGCAAAGGCTAATCCGTGACTTACATACTTGGGAAAAATCAATCAATAAACACGCCTGTGACAATGGGATTTTTGACAAGAAGCGCCGCGAAATCTTATTTACCTCCTCTGCACAGCCAGCAAATATGCACCAGGAAAGCTGTTACTTTTGATGTAGACGTATAACTTAAATAATGCTCAAATGACTGGTGCAGGCATTGGCTACAGAGGATAAAAAGAAAAGCTGGATTAGCTAAAAATAGTTGTATTAAAAATCAACGTATTTTCTTCCTTGAGAAGGAGGGGAAAAAAATCCCCAACTCTAATCTTGGACTAGAAGACTACAGGTAGAAAAGTTCAGGTCTTGCCCTTCTCATTTTTGAAAGACACTTTTCTAGTTCAAAGGGGCTTTGGTTTAGCTTCAGGGGAAATATCAAGGATTATAATTGGAAGACTTTTCTAGGTTTTCCTAGCTGGATTTCAGAAATATGGTATGTACTTAACAAAACCCCCCGCACAAAAAAGAACAGAGCAACTTTGAACTAAACCTTTCATTCCTTCTGCTGCCATGCAGTCTATACTGTCACCCTGCATCTTCCCTGAGAGGGAGGAGTATGGAACGAGGGATGAAAGGTATCGGAAAAAAGGAGAAGTGCAAGATTAAAAATAAATCAAAAAAAGGAAGGCATGTTGAGAGAGGTGGATTTATGCCAGCTCCTAAATGTTCCTCTTAAATGGATACATCTGGAAAGATTTGTCTGTACATAATAGAATATTTCAGAAATTAATCGCAACACAGTTGATTAGAAAGGTTTGTGGAGCTCATAAGAAGGTGGACACCAGGAACAGCTAATTTTAACGATCTGTGTTAAGCTCTGACCCTCTTGTCGCTGAAAGTCACAGCAAATGAAATGCTGGCCCTATGGAAATCAGGGGAGCAGCGTGGCTGACTTTGGGTGGAGGTGAGAGGGTTTCACCCCGAGTATAAACATTTTTGCGTATGTTTTCAGGTTGAGGTGGGGGGCTGCTGACCTGTTTTGCCTTTTTCTTAAGTAAATGGTACATTTTCCTGCTCTTGCCTTTTCTTGGTGCGTGCTTTGTGTTGCACATATTCTGATTAAGTATAGTCTTCTGGGTGCAGGTGCATTAAATATTGAGAAGGAAACACTTCAGCAGTTACGTAGTTAAAGTATATTAAACCCATAAAGAACACACCTTCTTTGTATAATTCCCTGAGCCAGATGCTTGTGTTTTGTAAACAAACTAAGCTTTTTAAACAAATGGTTTAGCTTGCAGTAAATTAATCGCTTTGCAATTATTTAGAATAAGAAATGTTTGTGTTTATATATTTTAAGAGCTCTAACCAAGAAGAGTCTTAGTATTTGTCTAAACTATTTCTGGATTGCAACATAATTGAAGACACACGAGTCACTTTAGTCTTTTAATAATGCCTGGAAAGGTTGATAACTGCTACAAATGATCAGCCAGAACCACTTATTCACACTTTACTAGGCAGTAGGAAAGTTTTTTTTTCTTGACTATATTTTTATTGTGTCTACTGTTTGTGATTAGAGACCAACGTTGCATGATCCAAGGCTTAAAGCCTTTCTGAGCCCTCAGGAATGAGGGGAGTTATCACCCAAGTTAACTGTGAAGGGTACAACAGCCAGCAATTTCTGTGAAAACACATAGATAACGTGGTGTTCCTTCCCCTGAAAAATGGGTGAGCATTTTAACATTTTAATGATAAAAATCTTAATTTTGAGGTAGTATCCTGGACTGCCTGACAGTCTGACTCCAACTTTCTGTTCTTCTGTGGGACCACTAAATGTCAAAGGCTTGTGTAACATTGGGATCTCATCGTTCAATAGGGTTTTGGCACTGACATCCATGAACAAGCAGCTTTCATGTTTGAGGAGCAGTTCATCCAGTGATTAAAAAGGCTAGCAGGAGTTGGGGCTTGTGGGTTTTATTCCTTGCTCTATTGCTGATTTGTTATTTGCTTAAGATGCAGAGTGGCTTGTTGACAAGGCTCATGATGTTTGATGTTTTATTCTGAAAGCGCCGGTTCCCACAATCACTTTACAGGGTATCTTAGCTTGCTGTTGTTAACAAGAGAAGTAGAAAGAAAAAAAGTCAGTTTCTGACCAACTCACTGAGAAGAGTTAGAAAAGTAACCTATGAATTTTTAATTTTTTTTACAGATTATTTAAATATCAAAATAGTTGTTTCTAGGGCCAAAACCAGTACTAGATCCAAACGTGAGTCCTGCATGTTATCAAAAACTGGGTTCTGGTTTATGCGCAGATATTTCTGTACTAACTAAATCCAACATAGTTTTTGGTCTTATCTTCCTTTGCTTTGGGAAGTGTTTTCTTACAGACTCTCGGCAATATTCTGAATATTAAAGCTTTAGTAACAATAGAAGTCTTCATGTTGACAATGCTGACATTCTCAGAGGAAGCTTATGTCTAGACACTATCTTCATTCTCCTTTTCCTTCCCTCTGAGATTTGAAAACTTTCATTGTTTCTTCCAAGACCATGGGGAAAGATCTCAAGGTGCTACCGGTTTCCCAATGAGAACTACAAGGAGCCGGGGTTTCTATTCTTCAGGTTACAACACGCAATGGTCACTTGCGTGGTGTGACCAGTGTCTATCATTATGGGGTTCTGGTTTGGAGGCAAAATCCTGGACAGCACTGGTGTACATAAAATGGTAAAAACAATGGATGGATGTTTTATAATATGATTATACTGGAAGTCATTATGGGGCTGTGACTCACCACTGCTGGCCTCTGTATCGTATGTACCTTCCAGGAGCAAGAAGCCAATGACCAGAGTGGTTTTTCTTCTCCTCTGGGTTTTGTGGACTATAATCTTTCTCTGGTGTATTAGTTCTAGAGTTAGTAAAGCCTCCCATGAAATCTGAGACTGTGATCACTTGCTCTTTACTCTCATCACCATCGTACCAATAATTCCAGATGAGTGGAGAATGATGGACGGATGGTCTCTAAATAATCCATGTGAGGTGTAACTGTTGGTGTCATGGTTATCTCAGACTTTCTGTAATGAAAGAAATGGGTCGTTATGAAATAACGTATGATAAGTCTAGGTAGAAGTTATATCTTTTTTAGCAAAAAGGCAAAACAAAACAAACCCCCCATGTCTAACGATGACCAATGCTTAGCTCTGGTTATCTCCCAGGAGAACATCCTAAATCCTGAATTATGTTCCACCTTTACATCAGTAAGTGGTGACTGGGAGGGGAAAAAGGGCTGATTCCACCCCACAACAGCAAGAAAAATGCACCCTTATGAGAGGGGCAACTTTAAATCCCCTTCAGACCAAGGAGGGGACCAAGCTGAAGTAACTGTGGGATGGACTTCAGCCCTTCCACACAGCCTGTGATAGAGGCAATGTCTTCTCTGCAAATGGTCGTGTATTTGAAGAGAACTGTTAGGTGTATTTTTTGCAAAGCCCACAAGAGCAGGCACGCAGCGAGCCTGGCCGTTCCTGGGCCACGGTGGGGGGGTCAGGACACTTCTTTTTTTCTTGAAGCCCTGCAGAGCTAAGAGTTTTTGCAGCTCATTTCCATTCTGAGGTTCTTCTGGATACATGCCTGGAGACGCTGAATGTAAAAACATTGTATAGTTACCTATGGTCTTTGATATTTACAGGTTTATGCAGGAGCTGGTGAGGGGTTCAGGCCATCCTCAAAATTATTATAGAATGTGAAAAAGTTAGGTGGGTTCTGAAACATTATTTTTAGCTGCTGTCATCGATTATGCTGTAGAACCTGATTCTCTTTCATGCTGCACCCCTCCATCTCCCAGGTAAATGCAGGCTGTCTGCGGGGCTGGAGTTGTGCAGAGACTTCCATTGGCTCTTTGAGTTCAGGTCATGATTATAGAAACGTCTGAGTCCAAGTAATTCTTCATCTTTGCATGAGAAAGTAGGGAAGATCGGAGAGAGGGGAGTGCATTTGATAGAATTAAGGGGAACAAAAGGGCAGCTTTGATATCATGGCTTTTGACAAGGAGAGGAACTAAAGAGAATTATGGTGACCTGAAGTTGCCACACAGTCTGCTTTAACTCAGACTTTGTTTGGCAGACTGGAAGGGAAAAAAAAAAATCAATATTCTATTCTAGATGGCAAATGTTATATGGTTTTGTCTTACCCATTATTTCTAAGGCACGAAATAAGCATCTAACAGTGCAACCTTTGTCTTGAAATCAGATGTTTTGGAGGAAAGTTCATCCCTTGTGGAGAAAAAGGGGAAAATGTAATTTCCCTTCTAGTTTCCTATTATTGCTCACCTCTCCCTTCCCTTCCAGGATCTGAAAGATTCCACTCCTATAAGAATCGCTTTTACCGCTTCACTTAATTTGCCGGGTGACTGTAATCTTCTCTGACTTTTTCCATAATCGTTCCATCAGAGAGGACGCCTCTTGCCCCCTCCCAGGACTTCACTGGGGAAGGAAAAGGTGGGAGGAACAGCAAAGGTTGAGCTGACTACAGGACTGATGTGATCTTGCAGTTGACGACGGGAGGCTTTTTTCCTCCTTTGCAATAACATTTGCCGCTATTGGAACTGTCAGCAAAGTGGGAAAAAGCAATTAATATTTTTGCCTCTGTCTTTCACAAAATCCTTACTTTCTGCAAGCAAAGCTTTTGAAAGAAATCATAGTTCACCTTGAGAAATGATAAGAGAGAAAAGAATTGTAAGAACTTTCTGTGTGTCCTTTGCTCATTAGCAATGACAGACTGTGGAGGGAAGATATCCCACAGCACAAGTTTTGTAAATACAATTGCAATAAGATCTAATTTCAGGACAAATAAAATCAGAAGAGGAAGCTAATTGGACATTTCATTCCAAAGCTACTTTATCTTCAACTTCGTCTTAACAAGTTCAGCCAAAAAATTGAGTAGCCTGAAGTTGTAACACAGGGAAGAAAATCACTCCGTATGCGCAATGCAAGACACGTATGTGTAAATGACTGGAGACCGTAGCAAACATACAACAGAAATTGGTCCTCCAAAGAGTGTGCAAGAGGAAGATTTCCATTTGCAGTCTGATCAGGTGGGGGGAGATTCTCACCATCAGCGTAGCAACTCTCCCACGCCACTATTCAGAACTGAGTTGCCCACCTATGCCCTATTGCAGTCCATAGGAATTATGTATCTAAATACCTCCGAGGTGAAAAGCTTTTAGAAAGTTACCAAGCTATTGGAGGGGGTATTTGTTTTAAATTTTCCTCTGCAATGGATTTGCGAAGGACAAAACTCACATTGATGTAACCAGAATTAGGGCTTTGTTCTTGTTCCTTAAAGCCTCCATCTCTACTGTATTAAAATCTACTTTAAACTTGAAATATTTCTCAATGTAAATAATTTAAGAACATAAATGCAGTGCCTGGAAAGCCAAGTTGTGTTCATGATCCCATTTTCCTAAGCATTAAGTAGGTCCCTAATGAAAATCACCCCCTCCTTGGATTGTGTAGGTGCTCAGGAAGGCGCTCTGAACTGCTTTCATTACAGACTATGCACAATTCTTGATTCATTTACAAGCGTGTTAACGATTCTATGTAAATTTCTTTGAAATGAAAGTGTGCCTTAAAAATATCTTAGCTCTTTGGGATATTTCATAAGCAGCCGATGTCTTTGAGATGGAAATATTTCCTTTTTTAGTGAAAGGCCAGCTGTGCCTACAAAATCTGCATGTGGGATGGATAATGGTGCTTAAAAGCTTCAGCAGGGCATTAATAAAGGGAAAGAACTCGTTAGATTTTGTAGAATATGCAACCACGTCCAGCCTATGCAAACACCAGCCTTAGTAAAGAATCTTCAGTCATGCCTGGTAAGAACAGATGGGGTGACAAGGTTCAGAGGAACCAGAGGTTTTGTAGTCTGTTCCTAGCCCCTCCTCAAACACCAGTTTCCCTCCTCTTGCCTAATTCTGGCTACTCCTGTAAGAACTGGGAACACGTGAATGTCTGCAGTTGGGTAAGACTAAAGTATTCACCTGGATGCCTCTTGGTGCCCTGGTGTTCTGTGGGCTTGTGGCCTGATGTCAGGCTCTGTGTGTGACCTAATGTGTGTCCTCACCTCCATCACTGTCCAGTACATCTCATGAGCTACCCTTCTTTCCATGGCTATTCCCACAGTAGCTCGTGCCTTCGTGATTCTAACAAGTAGAGGCCTCTCTGGTTTCCCTGTGTGCTGCTTCTGAATAAAGCATGTAATCGACATAATTTACAAAAGAAAAACCAAGTGCTGAACATTAAAGTTCCAACTGAATCTAAAGGGAACTGAAGAGTTTCAGACCACATCTTTTAAAGTCTGTTGGACATGGTTTCTTTGCATGCCAAGTGGAGAGGTCATAGGACCATATTGAGCTTTATTTCTTTGAACGAAACATTCAGTGAGACCCTGGGGTGGAAAATTCTGTAGGAAATCGGAATCTCTGTAAGTCTTGGACCAGATAGTCTCATCTCTTCGTGGACATGGGAAAAATGTCAATCCTAGAGCTAGGCAGGTTTCTTCAGTTGTGAGGTTCTCTCTGGACTTCCTGGACTATGTCTCTGAAACAGACTTCAGATATGGATTCTGTAGGAGTTGAGGGTTACAAAGTGCTTTTCAATATGGGGATTGTATTTTATAGTAATCTTGATTTTATTATTTTTTTTACCCCAGTTAATTTTTAGCTGGGTGACAGCTGTAGTTAAAATATTTTTCTCAGGAACACCTTTTTGAACAAACTAAGGGATTAATATAACATTTGTCTAAAAAGAATTCTTATGGATTTTTTTGACAAAGACAAAAAAATGTGTAATTATTTAAAAGCAGGAAAAGCTTTCTGAAAACCTAATCGTGTGTGTGTTGCTGAGAAATTCCTTGAAAATTTGTAGGGAGTGGAGGCATGACAAGAAATTGAGGAAAGATAGCTTGCCTTTTTCATCTGGCTCTAATCAAGACTCTGATCAGATTTTTTCATGAGTTCCTCAGGCTGTGGAATTTGTGAATTTTGAGGAAGAAAGCAGCGCTGCAGGAGGGTTTAATTTGTTCTGCGTTTTCCCATTGAATTATTACCAGTTGGACTATTCTTTGTGGTGCCTGCTATTTGTTTTGTGCTGTTTGATTGCAAACCTCCATTTGGGTGAAGCCGCTCGCCCTGTCCCATCCCTCCCAGACCTGGGGGTGTTGGCCAGAGCCATATTGCTATAAAGAAGAACCAGGAGGAAGCATGGAAATAGTTGTCATTTGGAGAGGTTTGCTGGCAGTGCAGGTTAGACCTTTGCTTGGGGCTGTGCCTGTAAATTTTCTATCTAGTCTTTCCATTAGATAACAAAGCTTTTGTATAATACCTGTTTTAATTGAATTATGGATTTCTTCCTTGCCGTGCTCCCTGCTGTAAAATCTGTGACCGTACCGGTACCCGCAAAAACATTGAAAGAGGGTTGTTTTGCTCAATATTCTGTAGCAAGTTTGGTTACATCTAGGGTTTTTATAGGCGTAGCTCAAAAGAAGCTACTGACTTCATTGAATTTTCATAGAATCATAGAATGCGTTGGGTTGGAAGGGACCTTAAAGATCACTCAGTTCCAACCCCCCTGCCATGGGCAGGGACACCTCCCACCAGACCAGGTTGCTCAAAGCCCCATCCAGCCTGGCCTTGAACACCTCCAGGGATGGGGCATCTACAACTTCTCTGGGCAACCTGTTCCAGTGTCTCACCATCCTCACAGGAAAGAATTTCTTCCTGAGATCTCATCTAAATCTCCCCTCTTTCAGTTTGAAGCCATTACCCCTCGTCCTATCACTGCACCCCCTGAGTGAGTAAGGCAGTTTCCTTGCCTAAGTAAGAAGGCTGAGGATGTGTCTGTATGAATTGTGCAGAGTGATCGTGAGTTGCAGATGCATTTTCTTCTACTTCCACATTGTGTAAATTTGAACCTGAGACCTTCTGTGCACAAGGTGAGAATTTGCCTTATTTGTCACTACACAATTCAGCTCTGTCATTTTCACCACTAATGGGATTCTGTGACTGAGTGACCTTGTTAATACAGCAATATGTTGCCTGCCATATTATCAGTGACGATGCTCCAAATAATAAAAGAGGGGTAAAATGCCAACTGAAAAAATAGTGGAAAAAAAAAACCCACTAGTTTCTTTCTGTTCTTTTCCAGGAAAAGAAAAAAGCTTCCATTATCTTAAAAATTATATTACTTTAGAATCCTACTTAATGTGATGAAATAGTTAAAGCACTGCTCTTCTCTAGCACAATTTGAGAAAATAGCTCTTTAAAGATCTTCTTGGGGGGATAAAGGGACATAAATATGAAGTAGATCCTTTCAACATAGCAAAGTCCATCATTAGACTGGGAGGATATTATGACACCAGTTACCAAGAGAAAAAGTTCTCTGAATGAACTTTATGATGAAATAATGTTTTTTTCAGATATTTTTTATTTCCTTATGTTACATAGTTTAGCATCTTTTTCTGTCTTAATGATAAGTATTGTTCTTATTGAAGTAATACTGAGTCTCACTATTTTGTGTATGTCAAGGTGATGTGCAGAGTACCTAGTTAGGAGTGACCTGATGACGTTAGGAAGTGAATAAATAAGAAAAGGGAGAACAGGTATAGGGAAATGAAGTGACAGCCAAGACTCCCGAGTCCCTGCCCAGTGCTCCATTTAGCAGACCACACTGCCTCTTTGAGTTAGGACTAAAATCTCCAAGGAAAGTTTATGTTGCCGCCTGTCGGAAGGATGTATGAAATGAGGTTGGAATCGCATTCATCCCAGCTCCGTGCCTGGCACAGCAGAGGATCTTTGGATATCTGGGCAGGATTGTATAGGCAGAACTGCAAAGAGGGACCTGAAAATTCCTCTAATTATCCCTCTCTCATAACAAGCCAGGAGCAATGTCTTTGGAAAGCCAACAGATTAATTCAAAGGCAGACATTTCAGGAAAGGAGGCAAGAGGGCTTATGGGATTAGTGGTGTGGGCTGGGAGGGATGCCAGTGTCAATGAGCAAGTCTCCACTGCTCATTGTGGTGGAGCTGGAGCTTTCCTCTGCTAAGCTGTCTCGATGGGACAGTGCAGTGTCTTTTCCGAGGTGCTATCTCTGATCAAAAAGCAGGAGACCTGCACTGATAGAGAGCAAAGTGCTAGCAAAGATGTTGCCGGCGCAGGAGTGTGGGCTGTGCTGCCTCTGGCACTGTGGACATGTCAATGGAAAATAACTTTGTCACCCACGAGGCAGTGCTTTCTGTTGGATTCGAAACCCTTTGTAGTGCCAGCCTTTTTCTTCTTTTTTTTTTTTTTTTCTGTTTGGCTCATGGAGACGTTGTGTATTTTGAGACAAGAAGGTGATGTACAGAGGTTTTGTACATTTCTGGACATTTAAAAAAGCGAGCGAGTTCGAACATTTGAATCCTACCTAAATTCCTGCCCGGTGTGAAAATATCCTGCCCAGTTGGTTCACCTGGAATTTTTTCTAGGATGCAGCACTTAGAACTGTTTACGCATAATTAGCAAGAATTCAAGGAAGGAAGAAGTGTGTGTCGTGTTTATTACTGGGTCATCTTTTACATATGTCATTTAGCTATAATATGTTGTTAAATATGTCGTTATATAATATGTTGTTTAATACGTCATTAAGAGTTGTTAAGATGCTGTGCTGGAGGATGTGGTGTAGGGGAGAACTTTGTAGAGTAGGGTTGATGGTTGGACTCAATGATCCCAAGGGTCTTTTCCAACCTGAATGATTCTATGATTCTATATGCTTGCAATTTTTATTTAGGAATTAATCACAAAATATGACCAACTGATCAGTATCCACAAGCCTCCTAGACAACTATTAAAAATAATAGCTAAACAAGTAACCATCAACCAGTTTTTGATATGTCCTTGTTAGATTAAGTATCCGTTGCCTGGAAGAGCAAATGGTCTGTAAAGAAGTGGTAGAACACGTTGCCTAGAGAGGCTGTGGAGGCTCCATCCTTGAAGATGTTCAAAGCCCAGCAGCCCTGAGCTTTAGCTGTACTTGATCTGAGCAGGAAGGTGGAGTAGATGATTTCCAGAAGTGGATATTTCTCAACTGTTAACTGATTTTGTAATTTTTGAGTATTCTTCAATAATTCATCCTCCATGGAAAATGGCAGAATTGCATTAGGAAAGAAAAAAAACCAACTCAACATATAGGTTGCTTTCTAGGGCAGGTCCCAGTCTAATGAGATATGTTTAAATTCAGGCATGAAAGTTGTGTAGTCCATAAAGCAGGTCTGGCACTTTAAGTAAAGGGGGTACTATTATACTTGAATCTAACTTCCTTAATTGCTTTGTTGAAACGCAAAAAGGAAAATAAGGACTTCATAGAAAATATACAAAACTTCCCCAAGTAAAAGATGTTTATTAAGCATTGCTTGAATATTATATTTAAGTAAGTCTCAGATTAAATTTATGTAGAGGCTACTATAACATTACTAATCTTTTGGGTTTTTACTAAAAAGAAAAATGGAGAAAAAAAATCTAGTCGGCCTTTAGCTGTCAGTTTTCATCAGCTTGAATTGCTGGGTTCCCATAAACGGGATTTAAGAATCAGTCTTACAGGTTAAGTCTTAACTAAAATCTGGACTACATTGGGTCTTGTTGGGGGGCAGGTTTTTTTTAAGTTAAAATAGTTTCTTTTTTTTAAGTCAAAATAGTTCATGATAAACAGCTTAGTTTGCCAGTCATCGTTTGGGCCAAGGGTTGGTATCAAACAGGGTATTTTAATACACAGGGCCTGCCAAGTCTGCATCTGTCTTAGCAGACAGCTCTAATCCTTCATGGTCCACTGACTTTACCTTTATGAGTTCTTTTGATTGGTAATTGAGAGAATAAATCTTTGAAGAACTTACATAAATGCAAAATAGAAACCCCATTAAGATTCAAACAGTGAAGTGCCTACTGGCATATTTTATATGGTACCTTTTCAGTCCTTCTACCATTTAAATTCATTTTATCAGACAAAGATTCGAGATTGGCATTCAGTTATAGATTTTGTTTTCTTCTGCAATGTCAGCTGCACCCTCTATATTTTAACTTTTAATACCAGCACAGTAAGTGAACTGTTCCGAGAGCTGGATTGCTCTGAAGCACTTTGCAGTATTGCAGATGCAGGGCTGAATAAAAAATTCAGTGTATTGAGGAACTTTGTCCTCCTTGACCCTATCAAAGTTAAACAGACGAGGCCTTCTCTTTAGTAAATTTTAGTCCTTACATAGAGTATAGGACTAGTTAGTGGTAGACTACTAGTTCTTTTGCTAATGATGAAACAGGAGTGAGCTCTGACTTGGGGTAGAGGAGCTCAGGGCAAGACTTTTTATAAAGCAAGAAAGCAAACTGGAAGCACTCGCATCTGCTGCCTACCTGCTAGGAGTTTATTAGCTCGATAAACATGGGCTGCCTTCTTTTCGTTAGCTTTTCAGCCAAGTCACCACTAGATCCTGGGGGAAAAGTAATTCAACAAAGGGGAAAATGCAACCGAAAGCCCTAAAAGTCATTTTGATGATTTTCAAGGACAAACTTTTCTCTGTGGTCCCTAGTATACAGTTCAGCCCTCATAAATTTCCTTTCTGGTAGGAAGAATTATTTCAACATGGTTTGTTAGCTTAAACCTAATGTCATGCAGAGGATGATAAAGATTTGACCTCAGTAAATTTGCAGACCTCTTGGTTTTGTGATGCTCTAGTTATTAATCTAAAATTCCTCCTCTTACACATGCCTGAATAAGATGAATGCAATCACATACAAAAGGGGAAATGTGAGAATTTTTAGTGAAACAACTTTGAGGGATTTCTTAAAAAGCTCTGGACCATTGCATTGTTTATATATTAGTGTAACAGTTATAAAAGCAGTACTGTAGCAGTGTACCTGTGATAGTGCACTACTCAAACTTCTGTGTCACAGGAGATACTACACAGGGTAGACAAAAGCATAATTTTCCAACAGGTACCCTGCTCACCCTGTGGGGTTGTGACTGTAAGATGTGCAAAAAACTGCATATTCGCTTTGCAAAAAGACAATTTCTGTTTATTCAAGCTAATTTACTCAGCGACTGTTCTCTAATATACAAGGTTAGATACGACTACTGGAGAAACAGCCACATTTGTGCCGTACAACTCATTGTGCCCTGTCTTTGATATTGACTAGGTCATAACCTGTTTGTAGGGCAGATGAAATACGAGTATCGAGTCTTATTTTTATCTGCTGACACTGTAGGTAGCGTTAGACAATATTCAAATGCAGCCCCTGTGGAAAGACTGTTGTGTTCCAAACCTAACCTCTAAAATAAAAAAATCAGAGCTAAAACTTGAAAGGGGATATACTGTCCTATTTCGGTGCACAAAACCCAGGCATTGACCAGAGAGTTGTCGTGATAAATGCTTCAGTAGCTGGATAAACAATAATTGGGTAGGAACTCTTACATTCTTTTTGCAAGAACCTATGATGAGTTTGAAGATCTTGTATGTTCAGTGCTTCGTAAATCAAAACCCAGGAGAGGAAAGTCCTGGCTTAAATAACCCATAGAGCTCTGTGATTCCAAAACAGGGGTATCTTTCCATTGATATACGCCTGGGGAGAAGGAAGGACGTGAAAGTACTTTTATTTCTGAGTTTTTTGTGGAATTTACTACTCATGAAGATATCAGGCTGGTAGTTGCAAAGACCAAAAGGTTTTGTCTGGCCAAATACAGCTTATGTAGCAGTAGTGCAAATTTTGCTGTCCTGCCACATCAGCGTCTGCCGCTCTGCGCAAGGAGGGAGATCATCAGGGGGTGTTGGCAGGATGCGACCTGGCTGTCAGGCTGATAAGGCATGTCCTCTTACTGACAAAAAACAGGTAGGGCTTTGGTGAAATGGAATTGACTTTAAGGAGAAGGTCATCCCAAATCCTAAATATTGCAAAAACTTGTTAACTCATAATGTAAGTCAGTTAAACCTTTGATCAAGTCCTCTGTGTCAGTGACTTTCACTCCAAATGAATGCTAAGTTTGGCTTACTTAAACTTTTCTCATTTTTTCCTCATGTCGGAGCCTTCTTCTGCCTCCTGTGTCATACTTCTTCCAAGCAATAAGAGATATTTGAGGTCTTACTAGTAAGGAAAAATCAGACCAGGTCTGGGGTATATCGCTGCTGTTAATTGCTTTATCTGCCCACGTTGACAGTAGTCATAAGACAAGATAACCCAGCACAGGTCCTTCTTCCCGTAGTCTTAGCTCATCTCCAGTGCTTTGTGCTCAGAGAGTGGCTCTGAATCCAGAACTCACCCAGAGCCCAGAGAAGGGCACACAGCCCCTGGAGTGGGTCCAGAGAAGGGCAACAAAGCTGGTGAGGGGTCTGGAGAATAAGTCTTAGGAGGAAAGGCTGAGGGAGCTGGGGTTGTTCAGCCTGGAGAAAAGGAGGTTGAGGGGAGACCTTTTCACTCTCTACAACTACCTGAAAGGAGGGTGTAGTGAGGTGGGGGTTGGTCTCTTCTCCCAAGTCACAGGTGATAGGACAAGAGGAAATGGCCTCAAGTTGCATCAGGGGAGGTTCAGATTGGATATTAGGAAAAGTTTTCACACTGAAAGGTTATTAAGCATTGGAAGGGGCTACCAGGGGAAGTGGTTGAGGCACCATCCCTCGTGTTATTTAAAAGACAGCTAGACATGCTGCATAGTGACATGCTTTAGTGATGGTTTTTTATCAGTTAGGCTGGTGGTTGGACTAGATGATCTTAAAGGTCCCTTCCAACCTAGAAAATTCTATGATTCTCTGCAACCCTCCACCCTGGTGCCTATTTCACTGTGTCCACAGCAAGAATTTGAAGACATTACCGACACCATGAGATGAAACTCATCGCAAAACTGTGGTGGTGTTCTTAATGGGAGCTTTAGTGCAGCCTTGGTGACCTTTATGTCAAACTTCCCAGGACTCTATGACAATTGCAAAAAACATTTGCCTGAAGAAAGTCTTTTTGTAAAGCACTAGTTTTAGCAATATTTAACATGATTTTTTTTTTTTTTGATAATTAGTATTATTACTTCACTTTGCTTAATCTCTGTATCTGTCCTGATCTCATATTCCCATCATCTTTCACTTTTTTTCTTCCTCTCCAGCCTGAACTTTTCCCTGTTGTTCTGTGTCTACCATATGACTTCTCTTTGCTGTCATTCCTGTTTCCCCTGGAAATGCTGTGCAGCTTCGCTATCTTTTTCTTCTCTGTTAGACATAATGTACTGCCTTACTGTCTACCAAGCCAAGCATTCCCACGTGCTACTGTCTAGAAGTGACATGGGTGATTCAGGGTGCTTTTTTTTTTTTTTTTCCTTAATTTGTAGCAGCATTCCCTAACAGAGGCAGCTGTAATGGCTTTTCTGTTCTGTATTCAATTCCTTTTTAATAAGGGCAGTTATGCTGGCAAGCTTTGTTCTGCACAGACATATATGCGCAGATAAGGCGGTACATTTCATATAAGTCTTCAGATTGTCATTAGAGACATGACAGCTTCGCAGTACCTGTTCCTACTCTCTCCATCCAGGGAATGAAAAGAGCAGCAGCTTTTTAAGAAATTCCTTGCTACTGTAGGGCAATATTCATGTCTGTGTATATCTAAGATAAGGGGGGGCAGATACCACCAGCTTTAGGTGCCCTTGCCATTTAAGGTGTAAAACTAGTCAGAGTAAATTTAAATCTTAACATTATTTCAGCCCACCTATTCTTAAACTCTTAAATCCTATGACATTGGCAAAGTTTGCCTTGTACTATGCTTAGAATTCAGTAATTTGGATGATTCTGGGATGGAAGGGAGGAAGAACCAGGTGGGTCTTTGAGGTATCTGTGTCCACACCCCACTTGAGAGGTGGTGGTGGCTGGATTGCAGCTCTCAGTGTTTTTCTGAGCAGAGAAGAAAAATGAGGGCTGGAAATTCAGATTGGATCCGCTCTTCCCTGCCCGCTGCACACAGTCTGTCGCATATGCCCTACCTGTCCGCCAGCATAATTCAGCTTAGAATTAACACCCCGTCCCCAGTGACATACCAGGAGCACTTTGGGCACTGTGGCTTCAGGCACATGCAGATTTGGACAGGTGTCACCACAGCGATTATACTTGGCCAACATGTTGAGCTTTCTTTAATTTAATTTAATTTTTAATGGAGCTTGACATATTGCCAAAGTATAATCAATGCAGTGACATCTGCCTGAGCCCTGGCTCCGCAGGTCCTGTCTAGCTCTAGGTCTTATTCCCAACCTTCATTTAACTAGCTAATATGCATATTTAATGATGTGCACACAAATTTCTTGATCTTGGAATGCAGTATCATGTCTGGCTGGAATGATTTGAAGTTGTTATTGCCTTGTTTCTGTCTCAGGCATGGTCCAAGACTCTCTATTGCTACATGTTAACATTTCTTTGGCCCTAGTCTCGAGAAAAACCATTAATATTTTTATTTACAAGTGTAAATGAAACATTTCTAGAAGAAATAACATAACAGATTAAGGCTGTCATATTCTATAACCTCCTCCATGTCAGGTACATATTTTCCCTTTCCTTTAAGATCACCAATTATGCTGTCTGGAAGGTGAGAATAGATTTTGTCTTGTTGTTAATGTTATTTTTTTGTCTTTCATATTAAATCAGATATTAGGTCCAACAGATATATATTAAGTGTTGTATGGAATTTTCCAGATGCCTTTTTCCCCCATCGCTCAGTAATTGCTACAACAGCTGAGACCATGGGAACGGTTTCCCTGAAGTGCATTTAACAATACCAACAGACATTGCCTGCTTAGTTCGCTGACAATTTCTTTTATTCTTTAATAATGATTTCTTTTCGTTTAACACCTTAATGAAAACTAATGTAGGAGATAAAACTTTAAATTGAAGTAAAAGTGCTTCTATACTATAATTGGCATTGACCTTACCAATTAAATGTAATAAGAATTAAAATTTTATGTATTTTTAATTGTACGTTTAATAAGTGAAGAATATAGCTTGTCTGTTAAATATACAAGGATTTGTTTAGTTATTGGATTAAGCCCTTAATTTTATGGAATTCAATTACCAGCATGGGGAGAGAGACCGTATTATAGCCAAAAAAAAAGAAAATACAAAGATTATTTCTTAACCATTTTCCTTTTAATAATGAAAACTCCAATCATAAAAAATATTTGTCAGCTTAAAACTTTTCGTTATCCCCTTCAGTTAAAAGCATATGGAGGAATTATATACCTTCTAGGCAGCATGTGTAGGTAAACCATTTTAATTCTCTCCGGCATTCAGCATAAACCCCTTGTGTGTAACTGGAAAGAGCTCATTTCTGATGGTCCTGATGGAGGTTGAGGGTAACGTTTTGTATCAGCAGCTCTATTTTTCTCTCTGGGGTGTTCTTGAATCTCACTGGTAATTCATACGCTCATAAAACGAAGTGCCAGTGTGGTTCACCACTCAATCTTTGGACAAGAGACAGATTGTACACCCAGTCTGATGGCCTCTGAAGCGTGATTCTTTGATAAAGGGAGAAGTCTGTTCTTGCACATTTAGGAAAAACTACCGTGCTCAGCTTTGGAGTGCACATCTGGAAACTGCTGTTCTCCTTCCTGCTGTTCTGGCAGCTGCAAGTGCCAGATGTGCACAAACACCTGGCTTCCTCTCTGGGCTTGGAGCTCTGGACTTGGCCAGTTGCCTTTCTTGTAGGACTCGTGAGAGGCTGTGGCACCCTTTCTGCCAAAGGCTTTCATCACTTTATGCTCCCGAAGCACAGAAACAAGTTGTGTTGGGGCTGTTTGGTGGCAATGTGCTGGAAGAGGTAACGCAAGGAACCAGCAAGCAGGAGAAGGTTTTTAAAAGGAAGAAGGGTTGTACCAAGTATGGGTAGGTGAGATGGTCCTCTTGTCAATTTTATGTTTCCTGCCAGTTTGCAGAGAAAAAAAAAAAAAGACAGTGGCTCTGCTTCCAATTACCAACTCCCACAGCAAATTTTGACCTGACATAAATAACGTGGTATGATATGCAATCTGTGTCAGGCAACTTCATTTGCTATTAGCAAATGGATACTGGGATACTGAATGATGATTCATGATCAGGACACTGGGGAAAATCTCTGTCAAATGCAATATGGCAAGTCCCTCTCTGTTATGTAGGTAATGCTGAAAAGGTCTGAGGAAATAAAACTGACAAGTTTGGAGCCCAGAACATCTGTAAAACCAGAGGGGAAACCTTGGACCTGGGGACATCAGTAAGAGTTCTGCTATTGGTTTCCACGGGACCAGGTTTTCACTCTGAACTTTACAGGCAAAAGATAGAAATAATAATAATAATCAGAGAACTCATACATGGAAAAGGGAATTTGGCTTTTCCCTGGACCAGCAGACGCACATTGTAAGCATCTCCTCTCCAAATCTGCACTTAGATGGGCCGAAGGAACCCTGCCAAAATGCTGCTGTGAAAGCAAGCCAAATGCAGCTCTAGCAAGGGCAGAACGGTCCCGGTTCTGCCTAATGGATGTCTCCACATACGGCAGCTGGACGGATGCACTAGGAGTGTGTGTGTGCATGACAGACTGATGGGAGAATGGTTCTGTGGCACTGTGTGCTTTCCAAGCCCCCCAGGTTAGTCCCATCAGCTGCGCCAAGCGCAGGATGGAAGTGGGTTTGCCATAGCAAAGCTCTGTGAATCGTGTTTGAATATTTCAGTCTTTGGACTAGAGGCTGGCTTTCGTGGAGGTTGCCAGAGAAACTGCCAGAAGAACCAGACTGGTCATGTCCAGAGAACCCAGTAGGTGTAATGCCTAAGAGCAGTTGTAAACCCTCTGAGGACTACATCCTTTCCAGGACATGTTTGAGTTTAGACATCTGCTGGACAATCTGTACTTCTGGAAGGCTCCCTTGGTCTGCAGGGGTTGTCTCTCCAACTCTGAACCAAACCCAGTGTTGTGCTGATGCTCCTCCTAACTTGAAATGCAATTACCATTGTATGGCGGAGCCACGCTACACATTTTGAGCACCTTACTTACCGCTCCTTCAGTATTAGTGTCCTTTATGATTGCACAATATTCTTCTTTAGCTCATTCTTGAGCAAATCTGCAGGACTCACAAGAATTATTGTTCTTGAACCAAAAGGCATGTCTGCTCCAGGATGCACGGTGCAGTCCCGCTATTCCTGTTGTTTAGGGACTTGCTGGAATGCAGTCATCTCCTGCGCTTGGTCTCACTTTTCCACCCGCTGTGTGGAGAGAGCATGCAATATACCCAGATCTAGACATTTGAAAATATTTCCAGACCAGTTTAAATGAACACTCTGTTTCTTGATTTCTGTCACGCTCACTCTTGGTCTTGATTTCACCTGTATTCACATGTAACAAAAGCCTTGCTCTGTGACTGGCCTTCAAACTCTCCTGGCCACAGGTGCAGTCGCCTTCAAGAGTGTTGAGTGGACTTCTCTTCCGAGAAACTCAGGGACCATAATGTACTTAACCCTGCTGGGGTTAAGATGTGGGCGCTGAGTAGTATTCATCCTGCCTAACATCCAAGAGCTAATCATCCCACAGAAAAATACTGTTCCTTGTGCTTCTTGTAGCCTCCAGCTGCAGCTGCACAATTGTGCAGTGCCAATTTGAAATCTGGGGCCATTGACATTTAAACAGCTCCCAAAGTGTTACAGGCACAGCCTGAAAAGGCAAAGGGGGAGGGCGGGGGGGAAGAAGCCTCAAATCAGTATGGTTAGGTAATCCATATAATATTAAGTTGGATATTAAGACTGTTTTATCATAGGGTTTCAGCACTGCTACATCAATCCCTTCAATAACAGTAGATCCTTGTTATAACTCCACAGGATATTTTTATTATTTAGGTTGGGAGATGTGCAATGACATCTCTAAGGACTTAAAAGACAATTGGCAACTCAGCCAATAACTAGATATTATCTTGCAAGGTGGAAACAAAATATGCATGGGGCTTGAAATGAGGAGGAGGGTGGCAATCTCCACTCAGCATTTGCTTTCGGCAGAAAGGTTTGCAATATACCTCTGTACCCTACCTGTTATAATGCTCTCCTTTCTTTTGAAAGGAGGTGCTTCCCACCATTTATTTTTTGTGTTTCTCTGTGTTGACTAGATGATAGTGGAAAAATGGCAGATGAGGTGGGAAGAAAACAGGTAGATTTTTTGTACGTGTGTGTACCAACGCTCACGTAAAAAGAATTAGGAAAGGAATGCCCGATGGCAGCTGATGGATGCTGAGTGTATAGATATAAAATACTTCTATTGTATGTATTATATTCTACTATAAACTCATCTTATTTCCTTGCTTATACTCTTGAGAGCAATGGCCTCACCTTTTTCTCATGCTACCTTTCCTAGAGGTTTAAAAATTAAGACACTTCTAAAAGATCCCCCTTTTTTTACCAACCTACCATTTATTACTATCTCGACCTTCTGCCACACTTAGGAGTCCTGGTCTTTCTTGCCCATCCAATGCACAGATTGGGTAGGCTGGCTGGGCAAGTGGGAAATGGTCCCTGACCCCACCACTGTGGGTGAATATATAAGGGAGGGCTTAGGACAGACCTTTTCAGTGTGGTGGGAACCTCTGGATGGTGCAGGAGGGCTGAGCCTGTGTGTATTTATCGTGATGCACTTGCATCCTCTATGGCTGAAGCTCTGCATTTGCTTCAAATTTAAGCCTCTGATCAGAATAACTATTGGCATGAAATTGCATAATTGGTGAAATGTGCTTAACCCTTGGTTTATTTGGCAGCCATTTGCCTATGCAGTTTTATTTATAGTGTTTATTTCAAAGATTGATGGTAGCTGACAGGAGGTACTGAAACAATTGATAAAGGCGACTGACATTTTGTCAGCTGTCTGGGTGACAGGAATATATCGCTTGTGTTTAAACTGTTTTGCACAAATAAATCATCCTTGATGCCAAAATTCACCTTTGGCCCTTTCCAACTGGTTTTTGAAAAGTGGCTTGGAAAGGTGTTTGCTTAAGCAGTGAGCAGCTTTCTGTAAGGAGCAGATGTTTACCCTCAATAAAATTTTCCTGAACAATATTATTTACATACTTGAAGTATTATTGAAGTAGTTGAATTCTGTTCATGACAAAGTTGAGGACAAAAATACTATTCTTCTCTATGTGTGTTCTATAAAAAAGTAACTACGTGGTGAAGACCTGTGGGGCGGCTTTTAATCTGGGTGAGGAGGAAGGCTCTGTGCATGCGTTTTAGTTATCTTTTTCTCTTTGAAAAGGTGCTAACAGCCTTTGAAAGGACTGAAGACTTGTACCTGCCAAGGCTTTCCACCTGTCTGTGATTCTCCAAGTGACACGTACTCCAGTCCCACAATGTTATGCAAGCGATCAGTTTGATGAGCTTTGATATCTTTGCCGCTTCGCTGCACCTCTAAGTCAAAGTAAATGCCTAAATGGCAAAGAATTCAGATGTATAAATACTGTGTAGGCAAACTGCACGAGGGGTATGCCTTCTGTAGGTATGCAAAACCCCAGGCGGGGTGAGTCGCTGAGTTACTGAGGATGTGTACTACCCTCCAGAGAATTACCTTCTGCTTTTACAGATGTGCTGTTTGTAGGGCTTCTCATTGCCACCCTGTTTTCCAAAGCAGGCAGCAGCTGAGCCAAGGACAGGCATGACTGAGCATCCCTCACCTGTCCCCATACAGTTCCTTACATGTATCTCCGTAAGGCATTGAGGACACGATTGAAAGCGATGGGGTGTAGCTGAGCCCTTTATCAAACCATCCAAATGAGGAGTGGGGGAAGTCTTTTCCAAGACTTGACAATTCAGTTGCGTGTGTTGGATTTATTTTTTTTCCACGACGGAAAGAACATCAATGTTACTATAATTGTCTGTACAGACACTGACAGGGCCAGTGAACCCAGATATTTTTCAGGTTGATATGTTGTGGAGCTATCTTCCTCCCCTGGCATGCTTTTCACTTCTTGGTACTCTTCTTTCCGTCTGAACCTGATGCTGTCATGTAACAATAAGAAGGCACCTCTCAGAAATGTAAATGCAGAAAGAGACGGAATCAGTTCAGTTCCTCAGGCTAGATTTTGGGTAGGCTGCGTAAGAGTAGACCAAGTTGAAAGGTCACACCCAAACACAGTCTATACTGGGTGCCACTAGGATATACCAAACAAACCCTTGGTGCTAATGGAGCAAAAGCAATGAGTAGCAGAAACAAGGATGGGGGAGAAGAGGAAACTCATCTTGAGCTTAAATAGAGCTGATCCTCTGTTTCTATTGCCACATTTATTGCAGAGTTACATGGGAGTATTTTAACAGTCTTAGAAATAAATTCATCCAAGATAATTACATTTTCTTAATTCATAG
Organism: Tringa tobata; assembly: GCA_033628505.1. NCBI lineage: Eukaryota > Metazoa > Chordata > Aves > Charadriiformes > Scolopacidae > Tringa > Tringa tobata. The sequence continues at coordinate 688,897 of JAHREE010000352.1, read as the reverse complement.
GGTCTGTACATCATGCTTAATAGGTCTGGGCATGAATACCAATAGATACCTGCTTCTGCAGAATGGGTTTTATGGATTCTTTTTTTTTTTACATCTCTCTGATACTCCACAGCTTTTCATGACTGGCATTTTTGCAGAGCTGCAGGATAAAGCCCCGTTGGGGTCTTGCTGTGCACCAACACATGGGGCATATTTATTGAAAATGGCTTGGCATTTAGGCTTTTTCCATTGGCACTAATATGTACCATGTCAGGTTACATCAGGCTGCGTTACATCATATGGCTTGATGGGACTTGACATGACCTGACATAGCACAATGTACGTGTCTCCTTACATCAGAAACTCGCAGAAATACAGCCTAATAAGAAATAATAATGCACAAAGCACAAGGAATTTTTTGCTGCCTCTAATCAGAGGCAGGTAGCACGTGTTAGGTTTCTGGCACACATTTAATGGTGAGTTTTTCCCAGTAAACTCCCATCTTGCTATTTGTAGCCTTATGTGTAACTGCAGATCTGTTGCCAGGTCAAAGACCACGTTTTATCATTCCCTCTTGCAAATGTATTGAGAATGCAATAATGTAATAGTTCAGGCATTTTGCCATCCTAAGTGATTCAGTTTACCATTCTGGCCCATAATGTTCTCATTTTCCCCTTCCCTGATCTCTTAATTTGTAGTATTGGAAAAAATGTTGTATTTAGCATGGCTTTCAACTTCTATTTTCAAAGTTTCTCTTTGCATCTCTAATGCTATCCTCTATCTGCTCTGCCATCTTCTTGTAATCTACCCCCTGTTCAATACTTAATTAAAAAAGTTATTTAGGTATGGTTGAGTGACCTGTTCTGAAATTCTATCAGTAACTCTGTTCTGATTTCTGTAGTTTTAGTGAATGCTTGCGTAAACATTGGTAGAAAAGTGAAGATTTTAGAAAAAGCTGTGCTGATGTCTTGCAGGGAAACTCTCCATTGCTTTTGTGGAAGAAAATACTACCAAGATGTATTTCATAAAGGGATTCTGGGGACAAAAGAAGGCAGCTCCTTCACCTCTGTAAATGAGGCAAGAGTGAAGTAGGGTTTTTTGTCTCTGGGGATGGAGCTGCTTTTGATGCTGAAGGCCTCTTTGTCATCTTCAGCTGGAGTCATCTCTTGCTGTTACACATTTTCACCACTACCAGGCACACATCAGAGACTGGGGAGCATATTAAGAGGAAGAAATAGACATTAAATAGTCCAGAGGTGCTCAAGGTTGCATGTGGAGCCAGCAAGGTGAGAGTTGCAACAGCCCGTCAGAATGCTGTACTGACTTGATTCAGCCAATTCTTGGAAGGAAAAAAAAAATTAAAGAAAATTTAAATTTTGCTAAAGCAAGACAGTTTACACAAGGTCTGTTCCTGACCTGTTCATACACCTACCCCTCTTGCGTGGCGCAGAGTGTGCTGGTAAGAGATTGTATTTCTGTACAGACTTATCTTGGGAAAACTCAACCCCCTCCTAGGGTACTAGAAAATGAGGCAGGTATCAAGAGATGCCTGGGGGTTCCCAAGGATAGGCTGTGATCAGTGCTTGTATGCTGAATAACAAGGCATGCTGGACCAAACATTGTTCTATAGTAGCGTGGCTAGATGGCCACAAGTCACAGAGGAAGGCAATTCAACGTCAGCTTGTGGGGTTTTTTGTTTGTTTGGTGATGTTGCTTTTTTTTTTTTTTAATATATATGAAATTCCTTAAGAAAATTCCAGCAGGATCTGTTCTTCTAACGTCGAGCTTTTGAAACACCTGCCTGGTGTTGCAGCCATTTTGGTAATAAGCTCATCACTTAAAATCTACATCCAAGCAAAACTGAGCCCTGTGGCATTTCCCACTCTGAGGGTAGGTAAATTTGGGTAAGGAGCAGGGCATATTGCATGCACAGCTCTTCTGTCCCCAGATTAGTTTCTTTCTGGAAGAAACCATGGCCCGCGGGAATAGGGTACGCACCAAGGTCTTTTTACAGGCTGGGGTCAGGATGCTACCAGAGGGCTCACTAAAAGATCAGATCTGTGAAAGGTCTCATGGGGATCACTTACCCCAACAAGCGTTGCATGCCCAAGATAGTGTGGAGTATTTCTTGAATTTCAGGCTCCTTGACCAAACCGACTGCATTGCAACTGGATCATCAGTTGTAGTTAATTCCAGATGCTTCAGAGAAGCTGCAAGATTGCAGTAATCAAATGTAGGATAGCAGTCTGGTGTGGTGAAGCCCTGAAAAATTCCAGGTCTTAGAACTGACTGGATCTTGTTAGTAAAGTACATGCCTAATCTCTGTTTAAAGCCTCTTCAAATCTCTTCATTTAAAGAAAAAAAAAATCTATGGGAGGAAATATATTTCAAGAAATGCTAATAAAAGGCACAAACCCATCATTGCTGCCTGGTATTTATAACCATGAGAAGCTGAGTGATGACTATAGGTGTGGCAGTGACGGAGTAAGTGTGGTGTCTGCAAGTATTGATAGTGAATGAATGAATAAAAACGCTGGCTGCATCTAGTGAATAAAGTCTGTGACTGCCTGAACTGCTCAAGAAAATCTTACTCCTCGTATGAGTAGACAAACCAAACATATTACCATTTCCAGGTTTATGAATTTTAAATGAACCCTAAAATTAACACTTGTATCACAGGGGAAAAAAATAAATCCATATTTCAAAGAAAAGAAGAAGAAAACATGAAGCTGATCTTATTGACTGCTTCATAAAGAAATTGAGAAACTCACTTTACATATATCCACTTTTTGACGTCTTTAAATGGTAATTTCATCTTTTAAATGTCTTTTCATTCTGTGTCTTCATCTTTCTTCTTCAAAACTCCCTTTCAAGCTTCTGAAGATACATGATTTTTCTTTAGTATCAGGCAAAATGATTTGGAGTATTATCAGTTAAATATATGGAAGTCAGGCTTCCTCTCTTGAGTTAGGGGAATGCGAGGGGGGAGGAAACATTCAAAATCAACTACAGCAAGATGATTTTATTCTGGCATTTTGGTGATTCTGGAATTTTACCCACATGATTCTTTTAGTGCTCTTATGCTAGAATATTCCTTATCTCATAAATCTGCCATAGCATAATGAGGACTTCTGAACAATTTTCATTTAAAAAAATTAACAGTTTCTGCCCGCTAGTATGTAAAGCAGCTTCTTCTAAAATTTGTTTCAAAGGAGAACTGTAATCTGACTTTTTGCTCCAAATAGATTGTGAGGTTTCTAACAATGGTCCGTTCCTCCAGAAGCCTGGTATCCAGAATGACAGCAACCAGCTATGGGAACCTTATGGCTGCTGAAGTCTACAGTGACTATTTCCATTCCTCAAAATACATGTGTTGCGTTTCAGATTATATTCCTTTAAGTGCTTGTAAGCCTCTGCGTGAGAAAATGGTTGTTTCCTCATGCTCTACTCTTCAGCCTTTCAGCCAGTAAAGTAGTAGTTGAGTGGGCAACTAAGTAGTAATTTTCCTTTCAGGATTATTCAGGTCCAATCTACCACCCTCTGCATTTCAAAGGTCTGCTGTGGGTATCACCCCTCCTCATCTGCTTTTCTAAGGTCATCCTTCTGTGGTAACCCATGGAGCAAAAAATGACTTTTTTTCCTCTGTGAAGTTAGGGAGTTAGGGCAGCTGTGGCAATTAGGGTCTGAGCTATTTGGCAGCAATGGAGTGTTTTGGCTAATTGCAGTGCCAGCTGCTAGACTCCACTGTGCCAGCTGTGGAACACAGCAGTATGGGATCTGGACTGAGGAAATTTCGAGGCAGGTACTTTTGTCATCTGAAATCTGAACAGCTGCAATTACATTGTGACAAGTGATAAGAATTTGCAATTTCGGGAAACATTTGTTTACACTTTGGATGTGTTGATCAGAAGCTCTGGGGTGACTCACAGCCCTCCTTCAGGAAGAATTTTTGTCTAGACAGACGGGTATTCCTTGTGCCCAGCAGTCAGTACAGCATGTTCAACATCATCTGATTCTGAATTAAAATGAATGGTTCCAGTCGTAATTATTGATGCACTGTTCTTTCTTGTTTGAATAAACAATATGTTATTGCCTGTCTAGAGTATATCTTAATTACCTCTGCTTCAATATTTAAAAGCTGGGGGTGGAGCTAGGATAAGAGCCTTTGAGAAATCCTTTGTCTGCAATTGTCAAAGGGCCGGTGACTTGGATGGAGGTACACAGCTACCCTGTGGAGCACATAGAATCGAGGAGTAAAGAGCTTGGGGAGGGTTTAGTCCTTTTTTTCCCTGGAGTTAGCTAAAAAACCACCTTGCCTTTTCCCAGTGTGGATGAAACAGGCTGTTCAGATCTTCTGATCATATGGAGTTTGGTCAAGATGTGTGTGTGAGAGAGAAGGACAAATCATAACTATCATCTTACAGTTACTTTTTTAAAAATGACCCTTGAACTTCGAGTAGTATGTGAATTTAAAGTGAACCTTATATTGACTGTCAGTATCCGATAAGAAATTGATCTTCTGTCACAACAAATATCTCTCTCTACTAGGACTTGACCCATTCCAAATTGTATTGTTGTCCATTAGCGTCTCCCAAAGCTATGTTCTTCCTGTTGCCGTTGTGTCTGCATCTCTGCTGCAAGCCCAACGATCTTGACTTACTTGTCATAGCAGATGGCTTCCCAAGGACACTTGTACTCAGTCCATGCAAAACACCTCCGTTGAACAGAAATGATACGGTGGAAGTAAATTCATCTTTCCATTAGCTTTCATCAATTGCAGGAAGTCATGTGGTTTAATTTTAAGTGATATTATGAAGCTGCATCAGACCTTATTGTGCTGTGCCTTCGGTCACAACCCTTCCCGTTTACTTTTTTTTTTTCTGCATGTGTATAGCAAAGGGATTTATGGCTTTGTGGTGTAAAGAGTGCCATAATTGATTCCAGCCAAATTAAGCTGTTTTGCTCAAATATTTCTTTTTCTAAATCCTCTGCTTTTTGAAAAAAAAAAAAAGACTGTTGTAGCAGCACTTCCACCCAATTGAAGTACAAAGCTATTGTGTTTCATAGATTATTATGTCTCCTATTTCCAGATAGGAGCACATTCATGTAGCACGACTGTTTTCTGGGCAGTGCTAATGATTGACACCAAAAAAAAAAGTAGTCTTCTACATGCACAAAGCTTGAAGAACAGTGACATGTACCATTTCAGCTAGGAACAAACATCTATTTATTTTCACGGTTGATAGCAGATGTACAGTCTGCTTCCCGGGATAGTAGTTGTACGGGAAGATGCACATTCATAAATGCAGTGAAATTTTTTTTCATTCTTTCCAGTCAATTGTAGTGGAAACGAAGGCACAAGTTTGTGAGTCTGCTGTTCTGAGAACACTCCAGAGAAAGGTGTGAAGCAAAATCCAGTGAATTTATCCAGGAGATTTTTCATGGGTTTCATCAGTGACCTTTTGGGTCAGCCCCTAAAACTGAGTTTTCTTCTCCTGGGGAAAACCAAAGTTTTTAACACCACATCATGAGGATAAGATTGGCTTTTCATTACCATTAGTTATTCTGGTTTTAACGTTTAAGGTAGTAAAGTAGATTGAGCAGACACATAGATAATCACCAATCTACTTCATAATGAATTTTAAAATAATTTGGAGCGCTACAATGACAAATACCTTACCCCTTCAGAGAGACCTACCTAATGTACTTTTCAGGACTGATAAATGGAGCTTGCACTTTTTGACACTAGGCTATTCCCTTGAGTGAATTTTAAGTTGCATTGTATTCACTATGGGGCCATCTTCTGGTCAGTTTGCAGTTATAAATAAGCGCGCTATTTATAATTGCATGTAATAGAAAGTGTGCATTAGAAACATTTATGGTATCTACCATAAGTGCTAATTAAATTACATGGCGAATGTGTGTCTCACTGATTTAAATATGTTGAACGCTTTGCAATATTGTTATAAATAAATGAACATATGCTCTCTTCTCCCTTGCTACCACTCTATCTCATTATCCTGTTAAGCACCTTAATTTTCTCTGACTCCTCTGCAAAGAAAAAAGACCTCAAAATTCAAAGGTCCAACCAGAATCTGAGGCATTCGGGCAAAAAATATTATCTGGTGTAACCTTTCCTTTTTTTCTGATCAATTTGACCCTTTGCAAAAAAATCCAACCCATGTTGTATACAAAGCAAAGAGTGACAGATCATGAATGCAAAAGTTTCAATGAGACCTTGTAGTTAAATCACTGATTATTTTTTTCCCCCTCTTATCTGCCCAGCTTTTTATTTTCCTTAGTTCTCATGAAGGGAGAGCTAGTTAACAAAATGAAGTTGTTTCTGTGATGTGCATAGAAGAAAGTTCCCTTGGTCTTAAAAGCTACTTGGAAGCTTTTAGAAGGTCACAGACATGTCAGTCACAATCCATTACTCCTCTTTATCATCCATGGAAAATATCTAAAAGTGCAAAGCTACTTTCAGTCTTGTAATATGTTCTGTGCTATGTTCTGACTGATTTCTACCCCACAACAATCATTTTTTGTTTGTAAAACCAACAGTGAATGATCTTGCAAAACTCAGGAGCCAGGCTACAGATTGAGGTAATCATACTTGTTGAAGGCACAACATTTTTGTTTCCAAGCATGTGCAATACTTATAAACCAATTCTTCTTCATGACAACTGTCTACAGATTAAGATATTTATTAATTCCCTGTAACTTATACTAGAGACAAAGCATCACAAGCTTGATGGAGTGATTCCTGCCCACTCTGGGGTTTGGGTTCAGCCGTGATTGCCAAGAGTAACTGAAAGAATTTTAAGCTTGAGGGTAATTATATAGGCAAATGGCTTCAAGTTTATTATTATTATCTCTAATTACACGTGTTAATTCAATAGTGATATCACAGGTGATATGCTCTGCCCTTGTCCAAGAAAATGCTAGTAGAGCACAAACAGTAAAATCCCGTAAGTCACTGTTCAAAGAAAGGTATCAAAATGAGGTTGATTCGGAACGTTCAGCCCTTCTCACTAGGGACAGTGTGCTGCTGTTAAAGCCTAGAGGAAATCCCTAGTGGATTGGTTTGTATCTTGGCTGCAGACGATTTTGAGTGCAATGGCAGATTTACTGCAGGAGGCAGAAGGTGGCAAAACCCTCCACAGCTGGACAAGGACCATCTAGTTTTGAACCTTTCTGCTTTTCTGTCCCTTTTGCCATCCATTTTTCTTTGCAGTTCTCTGGAGCACTGCTCCTTCTCTCCTTGTGTATTCATCATGTCAGAGCTCTGTTTTCTTGCCCTTGTTTTCTCTACCCTTTCACATCTTGTTCTCTGTCTCTGCCTTGTGGCTAAGAAGCTACAATCCAGACTGCCACCCCAAGCTGTCATCTCTAGAAGAGTTTTGCTCGTATTTCAGTTGTCTTCCCCAGTATGTCTGAGGTCAACTGTCTTGGTTATTGTTTCTTCCCATCACTCACTCTGAGCTCTCTTGTGTGTTTGGGATGTCTGCAAGTGGCTGCCTATTAGCATCATCTGACCTGCCTTCTGATTGCATTTCTAAGTAATAATGAAAGGAGATCCCACAGTGAGAAGATCTAATGTCTGCTGTGTTACTTGGGCAGGAGTGAGGTCCTGAAGGGTGCAACCTCTTGGTTGCTCACGTATCAGTGTATCCTAAGAGTCCACGCCTCCATGTTTTGGTAGCACAGATTTGCTCTATGGGAAGGAGAAATGGGCTATAGTCTGAAGGTAGATGCTATCAGCAGATTCGACTGCTGGTGCAGGAACAACAGGAGCCAAGGTGACTGCCCCGTGACTACAGGTGAGGCAGCACAGATCTGCTTATCAGGCATGAGGTGTTGGAAAAGGAAGGCGACAAAGTGAGGTGCTGGTCTCTTCTACCTTCCAAACATCCTGAATGGCCCAACCAAGAAAATACAGATACACTCTGGATTTTTGAGTGAACTTTCTTGGTCAGAATTTAATTTTTCTGACCGATCAAGTGAAAACCTTGCTATGTCATTAACAAAATATCAAGAACTACGAAACCCTGCAGAAGGAACTTAAGATTTTAGAGTGAAAATTTGCGTTCCTTTTGTCCTCAGTTTCACGCTTCCTTATAAAAAGTGAGAAGTCTGCTTTTATCTCCTATGGGATGGTCCTGCTGTAAAGGGAGGACTTTTTTTTTTGCAGCTTATAGCAATCATTTTGCAGGGTTAAAAAAATAAATTAGACCATCCCAGCTTTCATTTCCCCACTGTGTTCTGTAGCTAGGGTCTAAGAAGCACCATTGATCACATTATCTGTTAGGCTCAATTAAAACAACAGCTGTATTCCAAAATAAGCAAGACAAAACTGCTGTACTTGATAATGCATTAGTGGAATAATGCTGTGGAGGTGCAGATTATAATAATCAGGACCATTGGAAAATTATGGGGATTATGGTTTTTTCCATTGTCTGTATGTTTTTTGCAGTTCACATAATCACTTTTTGTGCTCTGTCATTACTTGGGGTTTGCTTGAGTTTTACCATTTAATGGAGTTCTGGGTTTGGCATTTCTTTCAGGTTCCAAGTCCTCTGTTCTTGCTCATTGTCTCTTAGTTTTTCAGTGCTGTTGCTGAATTGTGTTGCTGTAGAAAGGTGTTTTACCTGTTGCAAAGGCAGATCTTTCCAAGGAACTGGTTGCCAACGTAAGCATAAGGTGAGCTTTTGGGAATTTTAGTGAACAAAACACGGTGGGGTTTTTTTATCCCACAAAGCAGAGGAGAGGACTAATTTGTGTACAGGTAAAACATTTGTGGAATATCTGAGGAATAGAGGAAGTTCGGAAGACGTTTGTTACAGGGTGCCTGGAAGCAAATGAGAAGATGAGGAAAGGAAAGAGAATTGAAGCTCTCAAAGCAGTGGCAGTTCTAATGTTTTTAGCTATCACATATTTCAATTAAATCTTAGTGGTATGTTTGTGTGCATGGATGGATATAATATAATAATATTGCGTGCACACATGGATATAATGCAGTGGAGACTTAAGCAAACAGTATTGTGCAAAGCAATAGTGTAGGTTATTTACTGCTAGATAATACTAAACAGAGAAGCATCTTTGCTTTTTAAATGTGGGGGGAAAAAAAAAAAAGAAGAAAATGAAGTCATTACTCTGTAAAGTAATTTGTAATTCTCTCCTGCATGTTGCTTTTCATGTGTAGCCACAGGTCAGTCCCTGTGGTTTTGGGGATAGTCAGGGAAAATTTCCATGGTGGGAGATTTTCAGGGAAAATCTTCATGGGTGCAGGATGCTGCTGCTTCTGGTGTCTTGTGGTGTCAGGCTTGTTGTTACCACTGTCAGCTGTCAGCACAAGAGGGGGAAAAACGATTATAAAGCCCTGGGAGGTAGGGTGGACCCAAAATCTTGTGGACCTACTATGCTCGAGGTAAGAGCCACCCCTCTCTCTGAGAAGAAACTAACGTAGGTGGTGTAGAAGTTTGTCTGAATACAGCTAAAAGCAGTAAAGAGCAATAACCAGATAAGCAGAAGTAGCAAAGAGTAAAACCAAATGAGCATCATGCAGGTAGTAGCAAAATGAAAGTGATCTGTGCATTGATGCCCATGACCCTTTTATATTATTTCTGTTATTTATTCCCACAAATACCCTGCAGCAAACAAAACAGCAGTTTTTATTTCACATGTACCTACACAGCTTACAGTACACATGGCAAAAGCAGAGAGTTAGTAAGATAGAAACGTCTGAACAGGTAGTTTGTTTTCAAAGCAAAACACTATTATTCTCTGGTTGGTTTTTTTCCGGCTAGAAGCATAAAATGGCACAAAAGGCATGAAAACAATTTTATGTTTATGAATTCTCTGCTCTTCCATCAACAGTGCCTTAAACTATGATACTAATGGCTGCTACTAGGGTCCTTCTCAAACAGTGTGGTTGAATTGTTCTTGGTTTCCCACTGGAGCAGAGGCTCCTTAACGTTGTTTTATAAATAATTGTCCGTGACCCAGCAGAAAAACTCTGGTTTACATCAGTTCCTACCCCAATGAATGCAGTTTAGGGGCACTTGCCCAGAAGTGCATTGGTGCTGAATGTGCTAATGGAAGTGAAAAAGTGTGAATCATAAAGAATTCAGATCTTCAGTTGAACAAAACCATATAGAGTTCCAAAAGTGGAAAAAAAGAGATTACAGCATTCTCTATTTAATTTACAGTCTGGTTTTAATAGGCCAGTGTTGTCATCATCTTTCTTACCTGCCTGGAAGCAGCCAAGGTTGAAAACAATAGTAGGATGTTGTTGCAGAATGGTTTCCCTGCTGGTATCTCCATTTTCCCCCCCACCCTGGCTGAGAAGATAAGGATGAGCGTTGCTACACTTTTCATTTCCTCCAAAGCAGAGAAATACTAGGGGTCCTCTCTCGTCTCAGACTTGTGGCTCTGAAGCAGTGCCCACTGCTGTGGTGCCCAAGCCTTTCAGCAGCGCGTTGAGAGGTGTCGCTGATGCCTCTGGCATGTGCTTCTCCCTCCCCACTTTTCTCTGCTTGCCTGGGTTTTATTAGATTTCTGTGTGGTATACATATGTCCAATTAATTAAGGCAGGTTGAAATACGTTTTTCTCTTGGAAGTCTGCAGAAAGTGTTGAAGCCTGTGATAGAGTGGAAAATGTTGATGCTGCAGGGTTGTACTTCACAGCCTTGTTAAAGTCCCTCAAGGAAGTCTGTCTCCTGCACAAATGAGATTTACCCTTTCCAAAGACAGTTCCTCTCTGCTTGAGGAGTGGCGTGGCCTGTGATCCTTCTCTCAAGTTTGACATGCAACCACCACTCCTGGATATCTTTCTACACGAACCTCTATTTGCATCCGTGGCCTAATGAAGCTCAAATCTTCATATTGTACCTTGCAAGTGCTGAGACGGTGAAGGATGACTGCTGCAGGGTATAATTTCCTCTGCATATGTAAAACAGGCGAGCAGCCCCCAGCCAGGCTGAAAATTTACAGCAAAAAAAAAAAAATCTTCAACGGTGAGAGTGCTTACTTGTTCCTAGTGCTGGAGACACCTGGCATCATGATCAGTTACATGCTGTTTATAGAAATAATGCACCTCTTTTGGTAACAATTGGGAAATGTAGCCTTTTTAATGTGTTGCGTGTAGAAACAACAGAAAATGCAAAATTGAATATTCTTTCTAGTTTCAGCAACGCAACAAAGAACATTTTCGTGTTTTACGGTCTATATAAATTGGGTATAGCCCAAGTCTCTCTAGCTTAGCATGTGAAAATTATAGCTGTAATGTATATGGAAACACTTAGTCATTTGTGTGAATGTACTTTTCTGTTTCCCAAGAGAAAGGATTTTGGAGCAGGCTTCACAGATCACCTTGATTCAGCCCTGACTACATTCATTTAAACATGTTTGCTGTGCTGGACATTTCGGCTTCCTGCAGCCTGGGTTTGCCTGCTGTGGATATTGCTCTGGTTGCATGGATCATTGAACAGAGAACAGATATGCCCTTCCTTGCTTTCCTCTAATAATCAGTAGGGAAGTTACAACTTATGTCTCCCTGTAATGAGGTTCTCAAAAAACAAATAAACAAGCAGACAAAAAGCCCCTCTTTGTAGCTCATGGGAATAGATAGTCTCTGAATTGTCTTGCTGACCCATTCACACTGTAAGTGCTTATGATTTGAGTCCCATGGTGTTTGATCACGGAATGGGTTCACATTTAAAATTTGCATCTCTGCTGTTTTCACTTGCTTATCACAGGATGTTTACTTTCATCCACCTGAAGCCTGCAGACTCCAATTTTCATGCCTAAGAAAAGAAAACATGCAGAAAAGCAAGGCTAGAACTAATGCACACTTAAACTTATGAATGTCAAAAACCTCTTATAATTCTTCTTTGCATCCAGTATCGTTCCTCTCCCTCAAGACCTTCATATAGGCATGGTGGCTCAGATGATGCTATCTCAAACAGCAAACATTAGTTAATAGCTCTAATGAAACCTCATCAAACAACTGATCCCTAAAAGGTATCTTCTTTGGTAAGTGCATACAAAAATAACCAAGTTATAAATCAAACAAATTAGTTGCTATTTTTTCCTTTGATGTTATTGTGCTACTGATAAACAGAAAATGCTCAAGAACTGGCATGCCATTTCAAGTCTGTTTTCCATTCAAAAGAGAACTACACCTGGCTTATTTCAAATAATCAAGAAAGATTGCTTTCCTGGGCATCTTCATGGTGTTCTGCTCCATTGTACGAGTGACTTAAGGCACCGTGTTTCTCATTCAGATCCATAGAGAATATATCCCTGGCCTCTTCTGAAACTAATGTCTCTTATGCTAAAGGTATCTGCTCCAAAATACATGAACTCAGACAGGACAAATAAAACCTTAATATGAGATTGTGCGAGGAATGAGCAGTGCAGCCATCCATAGGCAGCTTTCGTCTCCACCCCTCACGTCTCTTTCCTCTTCAGCTGACAGGGCAGTTCAGCTCGGGCTGGCCGTACAAAATGACAGTGGACTCTGTCAATATTTCTGCCACTTCAGAGAAGGGCATTTTGGGCAGCTGTAGAGAGAGGAGCTCTAAGACGACATTGGAATTGCTCTGGATGGGCAAGTGCAGAATTCACCTGCCCGCAGCAAAGTTAGGTTGATGGTAGCTTCTGCTTTTGAGGTCACTCTCAAAGCTTTCCCTCCTTCAGGGATATATGCCCTGGTCTTGCTTAGCTTTAGCAACAGTCCCCAAAACCACATGGGTTTGACGTATATAAACTGCTTCTTATAGCAGCAACATTTTTGCACTTGAGGA